>CP050224.2:27080006-27402506 GCA_012066045.3 Morus alba
CTTGTTCATTCATGGGGCCCGCGGCTTGAGTAGTTCGTGGGGTCATATGAACGATTTCATAATGTTAAACGGATGATTTCTTAAGATAGGAGATCTTGTGAACTGGTAATAGAGTCTATTGCTGTAAGCCTAGATAGGATGCAGAGAGTGCATCCTCGGGGGCAGAACCCGAAACCGGTCCGGTAGGCGAGGCGCTTGGTGAGGTGAGTAATTTGTACTAATTACTCGCTGAAGCCTGTAATATGGATTATTTACTGTTATATTTCCTTTGAGAAAAGGATGTGAGGTTCCGGCTGTTTTGTCGGGCTGAATGTCTTATTTACTTTATTTACGCACTTATTTATTTATTCGTTTATTTAAATTATTTCAAATTATATCCTACTGGGCCTTTCACTCATGTTTCAAATGTTTAAACCCCTCCCAGGAGATTCGAGGAGCGGTGCATCGTAGCTGAGTCGTGCTACGGGTCGAGCAAGTGAGGATTGAGTTATCCTCTTGAACAAATGTGAGGAATTTGAGAAATTATGTAAACTTATTAATATTTGGATTTACTAGACTGTGGATGATGTCTGTTGTAATGATTATTTACATGAACATGTATGTACGATACTGGAGCCCTGTGTGTCAAAGGCTCCTGGATTATGTAATTTATTTATATTTTAATGCAGTTAAGTGTGGGACCCGGTCGGGGATCTGCTTTATTAATCCCTAATCGAGCTCCACGTCACCCACCCCAGTTGGGGGGGCGTGACATATTCTCTGTTCCTGGCTTCACCTGAGATATAGATAAGTATCGATTTTTTTTATTTTGCATTGATTAATTTGTTGATCTGTGAAATCTACACTCCTGATTTGATTACCTAACTTGATGTTTTGTAGCCAAATTGTTGCACACACATTAACTTGATGTTTTGTAGCCAAATTGTTGCATACACATTTACTTAGGCTGATGATCTGTACCTTAAAAAGATATTTTTTTGCTCTGCATTTATTAATTTGTTGATCTGTGATATCTAGACTGCTTATTTGGCTGCCTAAATTGATGATCTGTACGTATATTGTTGTAGAGACATTAACTACTTAACTTGATGATCTGTACTCATATTATTGCAGAAGCATTAAATGAACTGTGTTTTTTTTTATCCTTAGTTAATTTCTGAAATTTGTCAAAAATTTGAAAAACAAAAAAAAAAAAATTGAAAACTTTTCCTTTTTGTTTTGTTTTTTTTCCTTTTTTCTTTCCTGAAGTCATTATTATCTATTTATAATTTAATTTTTGCTCAATATACTCGTACATTACTTCTATCACCTGATTAGTCAATCTTACCTCCTTAATTCTTACAAACCGACTTTCTTTTACTACGTGTCCTCTCATAAATCATGTACTGTTGAAATTTTTTCCCTCATTTACTCTCTATAAATGCTACTGCCATATCAATATTTTGTTATCTATTTGTCCTTTACTCTCCTATCACTTTGCTTTGTCTCCTTCATATTTCATCTCACGTTCTTTATTGCTATGTTACATTCTGAATCATTGATTGCTCTTTCTATTCCTGTTCTTCTTCCTTGCACTTGACTTTTAATCCTTTGCATTTCATCTTCGATCACTTATTACTCTGCTTTAATCCTACTCATTTACTACCCCAACTTCCTACCTTTGTATTTACTCGCTTTTTTTGCTGGTTTTTGACTGGTTGCTATTTCATATTTAAGGCAGTGTCTATAGTGCTCCAGATAATATTTATAATCTTTGCCTATAGCCATTCACTATTTGTTAATCTATGTCTACTTTTTTCTTTTATTCTCTTTTCGTTATATCACAATTATGATTGGGATGCATTTTGACATCTTGAACTTTATATAAACAATCCCAAAACAATTGTGATTGGGTTTATCTCACTTCCTCTTCCTATTTCCTGTAAAGCCGAGAATTGAAACCTGTCCAACTTAGAAAAAGAGAGGCATTCTTGGTTGCTCCTATAAGTGAAGCTTGCTCCATCTACAGGAAAATTCACTAACTGAATTTAGTTTCTAGATTGATTTAAGTACCACTTATTTCATCCTAATTTTTTGATAATTTTAACTTACTTTGATGTATTAGTCCTTTTTTCCTATTGGTCTCAACATTTTATCTTAATTTTAATTATTGATTGTTCTATTCTTATTATTTCAATTAGGAAATTCTCTTCATTCCGTTTTTCTTCTCTCTTTTTACTTACTCTAACATTTTTTGCTTTTTGCCTTTTTAGTTTCACCTTGGCATATTTAGTACTCATTTTTTTAAGCTGCCTCTACCTGATTTTTGTTTCACTGGCTCATACTCAATATTTCAGGAAATATTCCTTACAGGTACTTTCATTAACTTTTGCCCATATTTTCTTCATTATCACATACGCATATATCTGTACACATTTTTGCTTAATATATTTAATTCTTACTTGGTTTTGTATATGACAAGCATACTTACAATTAAATTTGATCTCTTGACCTCTATGTGGCAATGATGATGATTAATTTTGACCTATTCAATTTCATCTAATATATTTAAAAATTATTGTGAATAAATCTATCTTATTTCAATTTCATTTTTTCTTTTGTTTGCACTAAAATAATTTAAATCTTTCTGTTTTTGTTTTTGTTTTTATTTTATTCTTCTTTTTTCCCCCTCCAAAAAATTTAAGACCATTTTCACATAATTTAAACTTTATCTATTTCTATTTACTAAATTCTTCCATATTATTTCTCTCATCATTTTACAAATTTGATTTCTAGTGCAACAACACTATCACCTTTCCTGTTTTGCTGTTCATTTTTTTTTGTTTATATACAAAAAACATTTTCAACTTAAATATATTTTTCCTAATCATTTCTTTGATTAGCTTTATATATATAAAATCTTTTTTCTTCTCAATATCTGAGCCACAATTAGACAAAGCTTTATATTTCTTTCTTTGCTTGCATATAATTTCATCTCAGCAAAGAGCATCGCGTTCCCTTTGAAGCAGTTGCGTGATACTAGCATTTGTAAATATGATTTGGTTATTACTATTTGTCTCCAATACAGTAACAGTATCACCTCCCCTGTTTTGGTGTTCATTTTTTTTGTTTGTATAGAAAAAACTTTTTCAAGTTAAATATATTTTTCCTAATTGTTTCTTTCATTAACTTTATATATAAAAAATAATTTCTCTTCTCAATATCTGAGCCACAATTAGAGAAAGGTTTATATTTGTTTCTTTGTTTGTGTATAATTTCATCTGACCAAGGAGCATCACATTGGCTTTCAAGCAGCTGTATGGTGCCGCCACTTTGTAAATGTGATTTCGTTACTTTTATTTATCTGTATCTATTTTATTTGTCTGTATCTATTCTTGGGGAGGCATATCAAACAACCAGAGTGGACGATATTATTTTTCTTATCATTTTACAAATTTCATTTCCAATACAGCAACAGCATTACCTCCACTGTTTTGGTGTTCATTATTCGGTCCAATATACAACTCTTTGTTCTTGGGACTTTTGCTATTTTTGTTTTAATTATTTAAGCCAAACTCTATTTTTGTAATAGCATCTCATTAAAAATAAAAGCAGAATCGTTTCTTTCATTAGTCAAAGCTTTATCATTGTTTCTTTATTTGTATATAATTTGATTTACATATATTTTTCATTTTATTAATATGTACTTATATAATTGTATTCAGTATTATTAATTTCATATTTTGATCATCATAAAGACATAAATTTTTACTATTTCGTTTACTTTACATCACAATAAAATATATGTAATGTAATAATTTTATTTCTTCAATTAATTATTAATTAATCACTATCATTCAACATTTTTTTATTCTATAAAAAAATCTCGATTGAATAATATTAGAAAATTAATTGTTCAATTATTTAGTACTAACTTTGATATCATGATTAATTCTTTCTCTAAATAGATTATAAAATCACTTATAGTTACATTACTTAAACAAATAATTTTATATTTTCTTTATAATTGTTAAACAAATCTTAATTTTAATAATATAATAAAAAATGTTTTAACTTCAATTTATATACTAATCTCAGATATTAAATTAATTCTTTATAAATAAATAAAATTTTGGTAGTTTTTAGCTTAATATAGAAATTTAAATTATAAACTTTTATTAGTTATTGCAAACTAATACTTTCCTTTCTTTTTATTAACAGCCAAAATTATATCATATTGTATTCAACAAATGGATAAAGCAAACATTGGAAAAAAAAGATCACGAACAAATCAGCATATGCATCGTATTATTTCAGAGGTGGATCAAGGTTCAAAGAACGTCATCAATCAATATCGAAACCAAATCAATCAAAATAGCGGATCCATATCAACAACTTCTCGATCTAGATTTGATGCAATGTCGATTTCTTCAGAGTTTCTAAATAATATCATGTCACTCCTGTCAACATCTAACAATTGTAATGAACAATGTAATTTTCTTATTTCCTCATTTATAGTAATTACTATATTTTAGCAATTAAAATTTTTCTTTATAATAATAAAATTAATTCCTTATATGTTGGTTTCATAATTACTATTGATTTTCTTTTATAGGTACTATCAATATGTATATTGATCTTGGAGATTGTTCTTACACCTGTCAACATTGTGGTGCTCTATTCTGGTTTAATGAACAAATAAAAAATAGTAATCCTCCTACATTTAATCTTTGTTGCAAAAATGGCAGAATAAAATTACCTTTACTTAGACAAATACCTATTGTATTAGATGAATTACTTAATTATCATGGAGGTCCAATAAGTAGACATTTTCAAAAAAATATACGAATATATAATTCTATGTTTGCATTTACATCCATTGGACCAAACATAGAAACAAATACAATAAATTCTAATGGTCCATATATTTTTAAAATAAGTGGACAAATGCATCATCTCATTGGATCTCTATTACCAGTTAATAATAATCGTCCAAAATTTGCACAACTTTATATATATGACATAGAAAATGAAATTGAAAATAGATTATCATCATTCTCATTTGATGATCAATCACAAAATATCAGCAGATTAATAATTGAAAGTCTTATTAAAATGCTAGATAATACAAATGTATTAGTCAAAATGTTCCGAATGATAAGAGATAGATATAAAGCATATAATATACCTTCCATGAAACTGAGACTTATAAGCCGAAGAAACAACGATAGTAGCCAATATGAATTGCCAACCTCAAACGATATAGCTGGCCTAATAGTTGGCGATATTGGTGAATATGAACAAGGAAGAGATATAATAATTCAAGACAAAACAAATACTTTACAACGAATTACTAAATTACATCCATCTTATATGGCCTTACAATACCCTCTATTATTTCCCTATGGCGAAGACGGTTTTAGGACAAATCTAAAAATGACTACTGATAACTCTAAGAAATTAGAGTTATCCACTGGTTTTATAGCTGAAAAGATGTGTGTCTTTGAGTAGTTTTTCTCATTTATTGTTTGTTTTAGAATAGATTGGTAGAATTGCATTCACCTTGGTCTAATTTAGTATTGTTGTCTTCTTTGGGTAAAAGCTGGTCATTTGAGTGTAAAATGAGGAAAAAAAACGCTGGCTAATGCTGTGTATCTCTTTGCAAGAAATTGTTGGCCCAAAATGCTGCAGCACTCTTGGCGACATTCTGGGATTAGCTGGCAGCTCATTGACGTCAGCACTCGAGCTGGGAAAAAGCTGACAGAGGAATCCGTGTGAGCTGGCTAAGGAAGTGTCAAGTGGGTCCACAAAGCACCTCAAAGAAGTGACACCTCAAATTTTGTGTTGCCCTAGAAGGGAATGATTCTCTCAGGACAATTAGGCAGCCGCCAGGGGGAGAAAAAGAGGAAGAGAGAGAATTGGGCAGTGATATAAAAAGGAAACAGTAGCTCAAAAAGAAGGACGCAGCAGCTAGAGTACCATTATTCCAGAAAACAAAAAAAAAGAGACATTCCAGAGAGGAGAAAGCTTCGGAGAAAAAGCTGAAGAAACATGAATTTCAGCCTAGGAGGATTATACAACGCAGAGAGAGAGAGAGAGCTGGAGTTGAAGAACATTCTTGGCTGGTCACAGAGGAATCCAGATCCAGCTGAACTTGCTCTTCTTCTGTTAGCTTAATTATCTTTGTCATTTAACTCCTGATTTCAATTATGGATTGTATTGAAGCTTTGAATCTTGTAATTATCACGATGAGCTAAGTTTTTGTAGCTAGGTTTGCTAATGGAACCAATATTGTAAGAATGACAAGTGGTTTCTGAGAATGCTATTAATCTACTATTCCTGTTCATTCATGTGAGTTAATATATATATTTCTAATCTTGACCGGCCATCAACTTTAGGATACAAGATTAAGATTAATACTGGAAGGGTTAGTTTTAATCGGATTAACATGAATGATGCCTGTTCGATATGCTTGTTGAGTATTTGATTAGTGGATAGTATAGGAATATATTATTCACCTAGCACAACCCAATGAAATCCGAGCTCAATCTGCGATCCTTGAGCTGGATCCACACAGAATGTCTTTGGAAATAGCTTAAAGGATCCCAGCCATAATCAATTCGGAAGAACTTTATGCACCAACACGTTTACATTGATTAAGATAGTAGAATCTTTGCAAAGATTCGGGTGACATTCTAGTCAGACTTGCAATAAAGGGGAAGTTAGCAGGCCTAGCTCGTTTTTACCATTAATTTTACATCTCATCCTTACATTCTTGTTACTTTTAGCTATATTGATTACACTTAGCTTGCATTTTAGTTACTTACAACATTTTAGTGAATTTTTGCCACAATCATTCTTTACTTGTTTTAGTTAAACGTTTAACTCTCAACATTTATTTTAGTGATTCATTCCTCGTGGGATCGATATCCGTACTTGTGTACACTTTATTACTTGTAGCGACACGTGCACTTGCGAGCATAAATAATCACGCAACAAGTTTTTGGCGCAGTTGCCGGGGAATAGAAATCATTAAAGTATTTGTAGGAGTTAATTTTTGTTTTTCGTTTGTTTACCTTTTTATCTCAGTCATTTGGCTCTTAATTCCTCAGGTTAGTAAGTTACTTGTATGAATCCGCCGCAAGACCTGGAGTTGCTGCCTTTGGACCCTGAAATTGAAAGAACATTCCGAGCTAGGAGGAGGGAACAACAAGGACTAGCAGGAGTGAGAGATATGGCAGAAGGGGCAGCAGGAAACAACGGGCAGCAAGTAATTGCTAACAACCCTGTTCCACAACCAGAGCTGATGGATGATAGAAACAGGGCCATTCGGGATTACGCAGTGCCCATTTTGCATGGACTCAACCCTGGCATCGTGAGGCCAACAATCCAGGCACCTCACTTTGAGCTAAAACCCGTGATGTTCCAAATGCTCCAGAGCGTGGGGCAGTTCAGTGGAATGGCAACGGAAGATCCTCACATCCATCTCAGACAATTTATGGAAGTGAGTGATGCTTTTAAGCTCCCGGGGGTGACTGAAGATACATTGAGGCTGAAGCTATTCCCTTATTCCTTGAGGGATAGGGCAAGAGTGTGGCTGAATTCCTTGCTTCCGGACTCAGTGACAACATGGGATGAGTTGGCAGAAAAATTTCTCATGAAATACTTCCCTCCAACTAAGAATGCTAAGTTGAGGAATGACATTACCTCATTCCTACAAGCAGATGGGGAGTCATTGTATGAAGCATGGGATAGATTTAAGGAGCTACTGCGGAAGTGCCCTCATCATGGGATCCCCCACTGGATTCAAATGGAGACATTCTACAATGGTCTCAATGGGCAAACACGAACTATAGTGGATGCCGCAGCAGGAGGAGCTATTTTGGCCAAGTCTTATAATGAGGCATATGAGATTTTGGAGAGGATGGCCAACAACAACTATCAATGGCCAACCGAGAGGCATGGAGCAAGGAAGGCCACTGGAATTCACGAGCTTGACGCTATCACGGCACTCTCAGCTCAGATGTCATCCTTGACAAATATGGTAAAGGCATTAAATCCACCGGCGGGGTAAATGCAAAGATGCACACTCACTGGTTTTTCATGTGTTTACTTGTGGAGATAGCCACCAATATGACGATTGTCCATCAAACCCCGCCCCTGCATGCTATGTTGCTAATTTCAACAGGGGTGCTCCTCATTACTCAAACCCTCATCACCAAGGGATGAGGCTTGATCAAACTATGCATGGAACAATCAAGGAGCAGGAACTAGTCGCCCCAATGCTTACCACAAAAGCACCTATCCACCGGATATCCACCTCAACCACAACAAAGAACTCAACCCGTGGAACAATCTAGCTCTTTGGAGGGCTTGTTGAAAGAATTTATCTCAAGGAGTGAAGCCAAACTCCAGAGCCATGATGCTGCATTGCGGAATTTAGAAAATCAGGTTGGGCAGCTAGCAAGTTCTCTCAACAACAGGCCCCAAGGTGCTCTACCAAGCAACACCGAAGATCCACGAAGAGACGGGAAAGAACACTGCAAGGCGATCACATTAAGGTGTGGAAAAGAGTTGGAATCAAAGGAGAAACCTCTGGCTGCTAACACACAGAGCCCACTTCAATCCAAGGGCAGAGAGGAAAAAACAACGCCACATGAAGAAAGCCCCGGAGTAAGAAATCGACTTGAAGTCCGAATGTTGCAAAGATTCCCGCAAAGATTCGGAGCAATCGAAAACCAGCAACACCAAAGTGATGTACCGCCCACCTCTTCCATTCCCACAGCGCTTCCAGAAACAACAACAAGATAGGCAGTTCCGCAAGTTCTTAGATGTTTTGAAGCAGCTACACATCAACATACCACTAGTGGAAGCCTTAGAACAAATGCCAAGCTATGCTAAGTTCATGAAGGATCTCGTGACCAAGAAACGCAGGCTTGGAGAGTTTGAAACAGTGGCTTTGACTGAAGAATGCAGTGCTATTCTGCAGAACAAACTCCCGCCCAAGCTAAAGGATCCAGGAAGTTTTACTATTCCATGCTCTATTGGAACCCAATACTTTGGAAGAGCATTGTGTGATTTGGGAGCTAGTATAAATTTAATGCCAATGTCCATCTTCAAGAAGTTGGGTATTGGAGAAGCAAGGCCAACCACAAAGATCCTTACAATTTGGGCCGATAGGTCGATTGCAACTCCTGAAGGAAAGATAGAGGATGTACTGGTAAGGGTGGACAAGTTTATTTTTCCTGCTGACTTTATTATTCTTGATTATGAAGCAGATAGAGAAGTGCCCATAATTTTGGGGAGGCCCTTTCTTGCAACTGGCCGCACCTTGATTGATGTCCAGAAAGGAGAATTAACCATGCGGGTGCAAGAAGAACAAATCACCTTTAATGTGTTCAAGGCAATGAGATTTCCGAGTGAAACGGAGGAGTGCTCAGCCATCTCAGTTATTGACTCTCTGGTGGCTGAAACACGTGAGCATGAAGGAGTTGACAGTAATGAAGAAGGTGGCGTTGAGCAGGTAGAATGGGTGGGAGCAAATGTAACAATGCCGTGCCACACAAGGAAGTTTGAGTCTCTGGACTGATGAACGGAAACACCAGCCCACTCAGCCCTCAAGCATAGAGCCGCCAGTCCTAGAGCTTAAGCCTTTGCCTCCGCACTTGAGGTATGCCTACCTAGGAAATTCTTCTACACTTCCGGTCATTATTTCTGCTTTATTGACGCAAGAATAAGAGGGTAAGCTGATAGAGGTTTTGAGAGAATCTCAAGGAGCCATTGGCTGGACTATAGCGGATATAAAAGGCATCAGTCCCGCTTTTTGTATGCACAAGATTATCCTAGAAGATGAAAAGAAGGGGTCTATAGAGGGACAAAGAAGGATGAACCCAATCATGAAAGAGGTGGTCAAAAAGGAGGTGATAAAGTGGCTAGACGCAGGGATCATTTATCCAATCTCGGATAGTGCTTGGGTGAGCCCAGTGCAGTGTGTTCCTAAGAAAGGGGGGATCACGGTTGTTGAGAACGAAAAGAATGAGTTGATCCCCACAAGGACAGTGACAGGGTGGCGGATTTGCATGGATTACAGGAGGCTAAACAAGGCCACCAGGAAAGACCATTTCCCACTGCCCTTTATTGACCAAATGTTAGATAGGCTGGCGGGTAAGGAGTTTTATTGCCTATTGGACGGGTATTCCGGGTATAACCAGATTGTGATTGCGCCGGAGGACCAACACAAGACCACTTTCACATGTCCATTTGGCACATTTGCCTTTAGAAGAATGCCATTCGGACTTTGCAATGCCCCAGCCACTTTTCAGAGATGCATGCTGGCCATTTTCACTGATATGGTGGAGCAGTATTTGGAAGTTTTCATGGATGACTTTTCAGTTTTTGGAAAGGATTTTGATGAATGCCTCATGAACTTAGCCAAGGTCCTAAAGAGATGCGAAGAGACTAACTTAGTCTTGAACTGGGAGAAATGCCACTTTATGATCAACGAGGGGATAGTCCTTGGACATAGGGTCTCACGGGATGGTCTAGAGGTTGATAAGGCCAGATTCTTTGTGATTGAAAAGCTGCCAGCACCGACCAATGTGAAAGGGCTTCGAAGCTTTCTTGGACATGCAGGATTCTATAGGAGGTTCATTAAGGACTTCTCAAAGGTGTCAAAGCCTCTTTGTAGTCTTCTCGAGAAGGATAGCAAGTTTATTTTTGACGAGGCCTGCTCAATAGCCTTTGTCGAATTAAAGAAGAGACTTATTTCAGCCCCTATCATCACAGCACCTGATTGGTCTCTTCCTTTTGAAGTAATGTGTGATGCTAGCGACTGGGCAGTGGGGGCAGTTCTCGGGCAGCGCAGAGAGAAGGTTTTTCACTCGATTTATTATGCAAGTAAAACTCTATCTGGAGCTCAACTAAACTACACTGTGACAGAAAAAGAGTTGTTGGCAGTTGTATATGCATTTGATAAATTTCGAGCCTACTTGATAGGAACAAAGGTCACGGTTTTCACGGATCATTCAGCCATCAAATTTTTGATGGAAAAGAAGGATGCAAAGCCACGGCTAATCAGGTGGGTGCTACTACTTCAAGAATTTGATTTGGAGATCAAGGACCGGAAAGGCACTGAGAACCAAGTGGCTGATCACTTGTCTCGGCTTGAGCCAGCAGAGGAAGGAGCCACCACGGAGATCATAACTGAAGTGTTCCCTGATGAGCAGTTGTTTGCGGCAACCCAGGCACAAATACCTTGGTTTGCCGATTATGCAAATTACCTGGCAAGTGGATGGCTTCCCCCGGATATGACCAGCCAGCAGAGGAAGAAGTTTCTTCATGATGTCAAGAGCTTCTACTGGGATGAACCGTATTTGTACAAGCATTGTGCCGACCAACTTATAAGAAGGTGTGTACCAGAAGAAGAATTGGAGGGCATTCTTCAAGGGTGTCATTCTTCTCCCTATGGTGGTCACTATGGAGGCCTGAGGACAGCTGCTAAGATTCTACAATCTGGTTTTTATTGGCCAACGATCTTTAAGGATGCTCATGCTTTTGCATTGAGATGTGACAGGTGCCAAAGAACCGGGAACATATCAAGGAGGAATGAGATGCCCTTAAGCAACATCCTAGAAGTGGAACTGTTTGACGTTTGGGGTATGGATTTTATGGGCCCCTTCCCTGTGTCATTCGGCAACCAATACATCCTAGTGGCTGTGGACTATGTGTCAAAATGGGTGGAGGCAATGGCTTCACCCACGAATGATGCTAAGGTGGTGCTGAAATTCCTCCAGAAGTATATTTTCACTCGCTTCGGAACACCCCGAGCTATTATTAGCGATGAAGGAACCCACTTACGCAACAAATACTTGGGGCAACCATCGCCAAGTATGGTGTCAAGCACAAGGTAGCCTGACCTATCATCCGCAGACCAGTGGGCAGGCCGAGCTGTCAAATAGAGAAATCAAGCGCATACTAGAGAAAACAGTGAACCCGACTCGAAAGGATTGGTCGGTGCGCTTGGATGATGCATTATGGGCTTTTCGAACAGCCTTGAAAACACCTTTAGGAATGTCCTCATATAGGCTGGTCTATGGTAAGACATGTCACTTGCCTGTGGAACTAGAGCATAGAGCATTTTGGGCTCTCAAGAAGCTAAATCTTGACTGGCAAGCTGCAGGGCAGAGTAGATTGCTGCAACTAAATGAGCTTGATGAATTCCGGCTACAAGCTTATGAAAGTGCTCGGCTCTACAAAGAGAAGACCAAGAAATGGCACGACAGCAAAATCTTGCCTAGAACGTTTGAAGTGGGGCAGCAAGTTCTCTTGTTCAACTCCAGGTTGAAGCTTTTCCCAGGAAAGCTTAAGTCTCGTTGGTCTGGGCCTTTCACAGTCTCTAAGGTATTCCCTTATGGAGCAGTGGAGTTGACTGAGGAGGATTCGGCAAGGAAGTTCACAGTGAATGGACAACGGCTAAAGCATTATTGGGGAGGTCCAGTGGATCGTTGCAAAACGACCATCACTCTGCAGGAAGCCTAATTCTCAATCAGGGAGGTAGTCAGGCTGATGACTAAAAAATAAGCGCTTATGGGAGGCAACCCACTGTTTTTGTTCTTCTGTTTTTGTTTATTTCTGCCTGCCTGCATTGATTTTCTAATTTGAACTTGATTCATTGAGTAGCAGGATAAGTAAGAGTCAATCTGTGCAGGAAGCAGAGAAAAAAAAAAAAAAATTGATGGCCAGAATGCCACGACGAATCTTTGCGGCATTGCAGGCGGCTAAAAAAAAAAAAAAAAAAAAAAAAAAACGACAATGTGTTTAGACAACTCTCCCTAAGCCCTAACTCACCCATATAAATACCCTCCTGCCTCTTTGCCAACTACCACATTCACGGCCACTTCCCTCATTTCCACCAATTTTTCCCCATTTCCGCCACTAACTCGATCGTGCACTCTCAACCGCATACGTTGTTCAAGAGCTCCTCTCGTCCGGCTTTTCTTCTTGGCACAGCAGGTGTTTGAGGAAACAACAGTCGCCGGCCACAGAGAAGCTCCATTGAGGTTAGTAAGAGATTCTTCTGCAAACTCTGTGCATTTTAAAAAGGATTAATACTAGCTAGGCGGTGGAATAGAGTTTGGGGGGAGCATTAGACTTGAGAATATTTGTTGAGAGAGAGAGATTTGGCGGGTAGGGCAGGCAGCGGGTGTGAAAGTTAGATTTGGCGGGTTGAAATCACAGAGAAAGGGATTTAGACAACAAGATGCCGTTTAAGAGCAGAGCACGCAAGGGGAAGGGAGTGCAAATTCAGGTAGATTCAGACAGCTCTGTCTCGCAGCCGCCTCCAGAAAAGGAAGAAATAAAAAAATTTGTGTCCCCAAGAGCTCAGCAGCGCTTTGAACAGTGCATGAAGGAGAGGGCTCTATACATGGAAAGGGGGTTTGTGTACAAACGGGGCCGCCCCAGAGGATACCCCAGCTTCATTCATTCTGTCATCTCTGCGCACAAATGGCATGCATTTTGCCAAAGCCAGCCCGCTGCACCAGTGCAGCTTGTGCGCGAATTTTACGCAAACTACGATGACACAGACCCCGACACAGTCTTTGTCCGAGGCCGAGTAGTTCCCTTCACATCCGCAGCAATTAACAGCATTTACGACTTGCCGGATGTCGAGGATGATTTCAAGGACTTCGCCGATGGTCTGAGTGAAGACCAGTTGGACGAAATTATAGAGGAGCTCTGTGTTGAGGGTACCGAATGGAGGAGGGCTACACGAGGGTCGATGACTTTCCCAAGAGAGAGCCTCCAGCCGGGACCAAAGATTTGGTATCATTTTCTGAGGTTCCGGTTGATGCCCTCATCTCATTACCGATCCGTGCACAAGGAGAGAGCAATTTTGTTGCACTGTATGATGACGGGGAGGCCTTTAAATGTGGGGCGGATGATACGCCAGCAGGTGGGAGTTTGTGCAGGGCGTAACAGTGGGGGATTATGGTTTCCCTCGCTGATCGCGCAATTGTGTATTGCATATGGGGTGGTTGTTGAAGAAAGCGAGACAAAGGAGCAGCCGGCCGCAGCCATCTCCACAAATGCCCTTGCACGGCTCCTGCAGAATGACGTGCAAGAAGAAGCTGATGGTGCTCCTGCCCCAGCTCCGAATGCACCTGACCAGGGAGCGCCTGCTGCTGCACAATTCAACCCCGACGTCATTGCAAGCCTGAGCCGCATGGAGCAGCGCCTCAGCCAAATGGAGGTACTTCAGTATGACTCTGTATAGCAAATGAGGGAATTCTGGAAGTACACAAAGCAGAGGGACTTGGCTCTCCAAAAACATTATAGGGCCAATTCCAAGAGGTTCCATTCATTCCCAGACTTCCCTCAGAGCTTGTGCAGTTCTTCCTCCGGGGATGAGGAGCCCAGTCCTGTGGAAGAGGCAGCACCACTTTCTCCAGCCTCATCTTCGTCCAATCACCAGCATCCTGAGGAGGCCGCTGTGCCCCAACACCAAGACAAAGGAAAAGCTGCTGCACCTGAAGCGTCAAACAGGAAAATGACGCTGAGGAGTGGAGCGAATTGGCGGTGGAAAGGGTGATTATGGCAGCGAAAACAGGGCAGTCCTTTCCTCCTTTATAACTCTTGTCTTTATTTCATTGTCGTGTATCTTTAAAATTGCTAGTTGTTTTAAGTTTTACTGTTATGTGTTGATCTGTTAGCCTCGTCTTTGCTTAATTGTGTCTGTGTGCATACTTTGTGATTAAATAAAAAAAAAAAAAAGAGAGTGATTTTCTCTAGAAGTGCAGTTTATAGGATGATTATATATGATTCAGCCTTGTGTTAATTCGAGACTATGTTGATTGATTCTCTTGGCTTGTGATGTCTTCTTTTCATTATGCACTACCTCGTGTTATTGAATCGGTGTTTTACTTAGGGAAAGATCTTGAGCATGCTTTTCATTTTCAAAATAGTTGCAGCCCCTAGATTTTGCTTGATAACTCTTGAGGCGACTTTCGAATTAGCACTTTACCGAGGGAATGATTTAGGCCATTTTTCGATAGTTTGAGCTTTGCACCTCGTAACTTAGCTTTTACCTCCCCATTGTAAATCCCTAGCTTCATCCGCTTACTCACCCTCTTTTGTTTGATTGCTCTTTCCGTGCCTCCCCTAGATCATTGAGGACAATGCTCATTTTGAGTTTGGGGGCAGGGAGAGCTTAAGCTCTTAATGTCTTGTTGCTGCTTGTAAATAAAAATAAAAATAAAAAAACTTTGCTCCGCTGCTTTGGAAAACTTAGAACCAGGGGTGAGCATGAGCCCCATGTTCACTTTTGCGTCAAACGGTAGACCTAGGCAAGAGCAAGTAAAAAAAAAAAAAAAAAAAGCGCCTTGAGTTGAATCTTACTGAGTAACCGGGTGACTTCATCACCAATGTTGGCATTCGCGTAAAAAGGTAAGTTGGCAACTCTTGGTAGTTATAAAAAAAAAAAAAAGAAAAGAAAAGCAGTGAGTATAATAAGAGGGCGTCCAAAAGCAAATATAGTGGATAAAGGAAAGCAAGGTGTGAGTTTGGGGGAATTTCATGGAAAGGTGTTTGAAGGAGAGTTGAACCAAAATATCATTTCCCATCCTACCTTTGCCTTAGCCTAACAGTAAAAATCTAATGAAGTCCTATTGACCTTTGGTGATGTGTTGATTCTTAGTAGTGGAGAGAGCTTTGAAAAGCAATTTCGTGGGGTTTGGGCTTAAAAGAGCTTGAAACTGCATGTGCACGGTCCCAACTAGTTTGACATTGATGATTTGGCACTTGGTTGCTCACACACACACAAGAAAGGTCCAATCAGAGAAGGAGCAATCTCATGTTTTGAAATCAACACTTGGCTGGCATTCTTGTTTCTCTTAGAGCTGCACTTCTAATCCGTGTTTCAAGGACTTGAACTTTTTAAGAAAAATTAATCACAGAGTATGCATTAGTTCTCTTTTCTGTTTTAGTTCATTTAGCCTATCTTTTTGTCACTTTTGTTTTGCTCGAGGACAAGCAACATTCTGAGTTTGGGGGTGTGATAACTCTAAGAAATTAGAGTTATCCACTGGTTTTATAGCTGAAAAGATGTGTGTCTTTGAGTAGTTTTTCTCATTTATTGTTTGTTTTAGAATAGATTGGTAGAATTGCATTCACCTTGGTCTAATTTAGTATTGTTGTCTTCTTTGGGTAAAAGCTGGTCATTTGAGTGTAAAATGAGGAAAAAAAACGCTGGCTAATGCTGTGTATCTCTTTGCAGGAAATTGTTGGCCCAAAATGCGCAAAGACACTCTTGGCGACATTCGGGATTATTTGGCAGCTCATTGACGTCCAAGACTCGAGTGGGAAAAAGGCGACGGAGGAATCCGTGTGAGTGGCTAAGGAAGTGTCAAGTGGGTCCACAAAGCACCTCAAAGAAGTGACACCTCAGCCCTTGTGTTGCCCTAGAAGGGAATGATTCTCTCAGGACAATTGGGCAGCCGCCAGGGGGAGAAAAAGAGGAAGAGAGAGAATTGGGCAGTGATATAAAAAGGAAACAGTAGCTCAAAAAGAAAGACGCATCAGCTAGAGTACCATTATTCCAGAAAACAAAAAAAAAAAGAGACATTCCAGAGAGGAGAAAGCTTCGGAGAAAAAGCTGAAGAAACATGAATTTCAGCCTAGGAGGATTATACAACGCAGAGAGAGAGAGAGCTGGACTTGAAGAACATTCTTGGCTGGTTACAGAGGAATCCAGATCCAGCTGAACTTGCTCTTCTTCTGTTAGCTTAATTATCTTTGTCATTTAACTCCTGATTTCAATTATGGATTGTATTGAAGCTTTGAATCTTGTAATTATCACGATGAGCTAAGTTTTTGTAGCTAGGTTTGCTAATGGAACCAATATTGTAAGAATGACAAGTGGTTTCTGAGAATGCTATTAATCTACTATTCATGTTCATTCATATGAGTTAATATATATATTTCTAATCTTGACCGGCCATCAACTTTAGGATACAAGATTAAGATTAATACTGGAAGGGTTAGTTTTAATCGGATTAACATGAATGATGCCTGTTCGATATGCTTGTTGAGTATTTGATTAGTGGATAGTATAGGAATATATTATTCACCTAGCACAACCCAATGAAACCCGAGCTCAATCTGCGATCCTTGAGCTGGATCCACACAGGAATGTGCTGGAAATAGCTTAAAGGATCCCAGCCATAATCAATTCGGAAGAACTTTATGCACCAACACGTTTCTGTTGACAGGATAGTAGAATCTTTCGCAAAGATTCTGGGTGACATTCTAGTCAGACTTGCAATAGAGGGGAAGTTAGCAGGCCTAGCTCGTTTTTACCATTAATTTTACATCTCATCCTTACATTCTTGTTACTTTTAGCTATATTGATTACACTTAGCTTGCATTTTAGTTACTTACAACATTTTAGTGAATTTTTGCCACAATCATTCTTTACTTGTTTTAGTTAAACGTTTAACTCTCAACATTTATTTTAGTGATTCATTCCTCGTGGGATCGATATCCGTACTTGTGTACACTTTATTACTTGTAGCGACACGTGCACTTGCGAGCATAAATAATCACGCAACAACTACACATAACACAAATAATAAATCCACAAGAAAGAGAATTTCTATGCGAGAATTTTATTGCTATCAACTACAAGAACGCAAATTTCAGGGTAATACTCTTTTTAGAGGAGGGAGATTATTCCAACAATATATAGTTGATGCATATGCCTCTGTCGAAGAAGATCGTCTAGACTATATTAGAAAAAATCAAAAAAATTTGAGATCTGAAATTTATCAAGGAATTCAAGATGCTATAAATAGAGGAGATACAAATGCACAAGCAATAGGAAAAAGAATCCTCAGACCGCCATTTCGAAGGAATGGAGTAAGGCTGCTCTTTCCAGCTTTCTTTACACTCAGATCTGGCCTCATGTAAAAGTGAATGTATGCTTTGTTTGTTAAAATATAAAATTATTGTCGGCCCATCTCCTAACAGTTTAAGTTTTTGTGATGGATTGGTAAATTAACATGTACTAAAAAAAAACCTGATAACACACAAACATCAACTAAAAAAACTCAATGTTCAATAAGTCAAACAAAATTAATCTAAAATCAAAACAAATAAAGGGGTAGAAATTTGGGTTGCCTCTCAAAAAGCGCTTGATTTAACATTCCTAGCTGGACATAAACACGACTTCAGAACTAAGCACATCACTTCAGTTCTAGCAAAAATAGGTTCCAAATGATCGATCCTATGAGGTTCTGATTGACAATTTTATTATTAATTTTTGTTTATGTATCTGGATAAATATTTCCTTGCTTCTGCAATGATAAAAAATGGTCTGAAAACGCGAATTTACTAGATGAGGAAATTGGGAAACGGCATTAATGCTTCTGCAAGCCAAAGCTTCAGGTGGAATTGGAGTGTGTTGGGATTATAATGATATACCGAAAGATAGATTCGGCAGGATTCGCACACAATCCAAAAGATTTGATCGGATCCCGCGACTCGGGCGCACGGCTGGTCATTCAATGGGTGACTCAGGCAACTGATCCTGGTCACCGAAGTCACTTGAAACGTGATATACAACATGCACTACAAGAATTTGAATTTTTTGTTACCAAAAATTTAGTAACCAAAAGCCCTATTTTTAGTAGTAAAATGTTTTTATTATAAAAAACACATAAAATCATGCTGATTGATTAAAAAAAATCAATTAAAGTTAAGAAAGGGAACTAAAATATCTAAATTATAATCATGAAAAATCAGCCTACCAATAAATAAAAACTAACTATATATTACAGAAAATACTCAATAAAGATAATGCCGAACAAATATGCCTTATAGTCAACAAATCGGCATCCTTGTGACATTGTATAATAATCGATATTTTTATTAATATAGGCTTAAAATTATACATTCTTCTCTTCATCTTCTCTGAATTCTTTGTTTAGCAAACCATAGTAAATTTGTATTACTTAGTACTCTTTCTCTCCACTAAGCAAAATAAATACATAACTTTTTTAAAAAAAATTGTGAAACCCAAGCCCCATGCCCCACGAATCTCAGGCATTACCAAACACGACATATAGGCATTGCCAGACCTTAGTTTTTATTCCATGTTTTCATTATTTTTTTTTTTTTTTTTTTTTTTTTTTTTTTTTAAGGAATTTTTAATTATAATAACCTATTTACATTTTATAGAAAGATGATATATATATATATATATATTTTTTTAAATCCAAAAATGCCATTCAGAAAAAAAAAACTTTTATTTAGGATTTAGGCATACCTCTATTATGTTTGGTAGCGAAAGCACGTCGTTCATGGTCGTCGGAATCCGCTGATGGCCGGTCCGAGTGGGTGTAGAGACTGCTACCCACTTAAAAATATTTACAGTGTGATGTGGTGTTTGATATTTCTTCACATTTCAAAGATGAGTAAGAAGAAATCCATGTGGGTCTCACAAGGAGAGTGGGATTCGAAGTGTTGGTGCCAATTTTCACTCAGCTGAGCCTAGAATTCGTTTCAGTCCCAATTCTTTAATTACACAAACCAAAATGTATAGATCAAAAGTTGGTTTTATTCCACATTTCTATGTGCCTCGCGAATTCAATGTTGGCGCTGTTCACTCGCTCTTAACCCTTTTATTACCATTATCCAACCAAAATAGTGACGGAGCATAATTTTTTTTTTTAATAAGTGGAAGCACGATAAAAGATATTAAAAGATTCTTTTATTAAATATATATAAATATATATATATATTTTAGTGTGAGCGGTGCATATTTATAACTTTTCTAATGAAAAAACACAATTGAAATTTTAAGGAAATTTAAAAAAAAAAAAAAAACAAATTTTTAAAACTGAATGGAGCAAATGTTGTTGGGAATAGTGTCCTGAAAGCATGAGATGTAAAAGGATATTTATTATTTATTTAATAAAATAGTTTATTCATCATTTTATGTGCATATATTTATGAATATTTTATGAATATCAAATAAAATTCCTTGATTATTTATGTAACCTTAAACATGGTATATAAGTGTTATATACAAGAGGATAATGTTTAAGGATAATAATCAAAAGTAACTGTTCATAATGAATTTAATTAAAGTTCGGAATCTTTAATTAAAACATTATTAATACATGTCATTCCATTTAGAATGGAACGGTGTTATCCGTGACTTTGTTAATATGGCGAGATATTGAATGAGTGTATTTCGCATAATGAGATTATGTGGAACATAGACGCAGACACAATATGAATTTCTAATAATTTCCGTTAAGCATAGAAATTCTAATTGAGTCTACCGATGGTCATATACAGAATGATCTTAATCCACGAAGTTCTTAACAAACTCCTATTTATGGATTTATGTCTTTTGATTTACTCGATGCACGGATTCCGAGACCCTGAATCCTATTCCTTGTATTTTGGAGACATAATGAAATAGGTAGCTGGGAATGTTATTATACGAGATGGAATCCATTCCTTCTTGAGAAAGAAGCGAGATAAATATTCTCTTGAGTGTTGATTCGGTACTTGGATTAGTAAGAGCGCTCTGGTTTATGAATGTGTTTTATGAATCACTATCCATTAGAGAATCAATGGTACTCAAGGATAAAGATGTAATTAGAGAGGTTAACGGATTCTACGACTCTAATTATGAATTATTTATGGAGGATCGATCTATATGCAATGACTATATCAAATGGACACTTCACGGTTTAGAAGTAATTAATGTCTATAATTCCGAGAGTGCAATTCCAAGTTTATAGTGGAGTAACTATTGGAATTAATAGAATTAATTAATTAATTAAAGTGTTTAATTAATTATTAATTTTATTGGAGCTCGTAATTATAGGTCCATTAGTCCCCGCGTCGTCCTTGTAATTCTACCAGACACAAAGGGCAAAATGGGAATTTTAGAATTACGGAATTCTAAAATTAAATACTCGAAGAATAATTAATTGAGAATTAATTATTATTTAAATAATGAGATTATTTAAATTTGAATTTGAACATATCTAGATTTATCCATTTAAACTTATTTGATAAGTTGTTCAATTTAGAATTCAAATTAATTTAAGTTTGACTTAAATTCGAATTTGAATCTGAATTAAAATTGGACTACTGGATAATGGATAAAATATCTTCCTTCCTTATCTTATTTAGGTGCCACACACCTAAGGGATAAGGGGAAGGGATTTTTTGTTCCAAATTCAAAATTGGAGATAAGGATTTGATCCTATTTTGAAGTTTGACTTCTTCTCTTTAAATATGAGATAAATGGAAAATTGTAGGACAATTTTAAAACATACTTTCAGCCCTAGTTCCCCTAGTGCTGGCCGAAATTCCTCATAGCAAAGAGAGAGAAAATATTTTTCTCCAAAAAAAATTCCACATCGTGCATGCGTTGGTGTTTGTGGAAATTCGAGTGTTTAAGAAACCGTTTTGTCTCACGTGTGCCCACACACACGTCTACGTGGAATCAAGGTATTGACGTGGAAGACTTTGGTGTTCTAAACACAAAAGCTTGGACCTAGGACTGTTCGTGGTCAAAGAAAATCAAGATATCATCCGAGTCGGCTACAAGGTATTTTTTCGGTTGATCCTTGAATCTTATAAATTAATGAGATTAATTTATTGGTGCATAAATTAATATAATCTATAGAGTATCTCAAAAGTTTTATGAAAATTTTTGTTATACACGATCCGCTTTTCCGCTGCGTTTCCGCCGCCGAATTCGATTCGGCAACCAACAAATGTCCCCGTTCAATATCTCCAAGACAAGTTTGGATGATTACGCAATCCGAGATGGTATCTATTTGAATAAAGATTATTCTGTTGTCTATTCTAATTACCCACATATTGAGCTTGCTCTGAGAGTTTAAAATATAATTTGAAAAATTGAGGGGTCATAACATAATTTTTTTTAAAAAAAGTTTAGGGGTCAAACTGTAATTTTTTTAAAAAATACTAAACCCAACATCACTCAAGTCTAAAAACTTGACCCTAACGTCAGTCCTATAATTTTTACATTTTCAAAAAAGATTCACTTTATTCTAAATTGGGATAATCTGAATAACACCTGACAAATGCTCGGGAATCTCACCAAAATATCCAAAATTACAGGGCCGCCACCTCCCCGCCTCCATATGGCTACCGTCGCCTAGAAAGATCACTGTCTCAGGCCCCCTCCCCCTCCCAGCTTCTGTCCGTCTCAGGCCCCTTCCTCTCCTCCGTCGCAAGCCCCCACCGTTGTAGCCCGCAACTGTCACAAACTAAGTTTAGCTACCAGCATTGATTTGTTTCCCATTTTCTTGGCCTAAAGGTGGAAAACTCCGAGCCACAAGACGACGACGAAGAAGACATTGCGAGCCGCGAATTCGCCTACCAGACAAAATTAGAATGTAAATCTATAATCTATCTATCTAATCTAAAAATTAAATAGAAAAACACAAGAGATACTTGAGCCTCATTCACTTTATAGATTTGAGTTTTTAATTCGAATTGAGATGTGATATTTTTTAAGAACTTTTTATTGTAACATAAAAAATTAAATGTGATATTTTTTAAGAATTTTTTACTATAAAAATTTAAAATTAAAAACTTAAATTAATAAAGTGAATGAGACTTTGGATTAGATAATAAGGAAAGAAGAGTACTCATTTTTTTTTTTTAATTCAATAGGTCATGTTTTTATATACGAGGACTAGTTTTTAGCATTTTGGTCCCGGCAATATTGTTATACGAGTAAAAATTTGCTGAAAACTTTCTGTTCAAAATTAATCAAATTGTAGAACTGGGTAAAGTTGATGGTATCTAATTAGTTTCATTGTTGCTAAGTAAAGGTAAAATAGTGTCTAACTAATATCATAACTTGTCAGTTTAAAAAATTTAAAACATTTTTTAATTGATTTATCATGCTTATTCATTAATAACTAGTGATGAACGCGCGCATTTGCGCGCATTGCAGTAGATGATAATTTTGTATGTTAGAAGAAGATAGTAATTTATTTATATATGAATATATACATAAGATATTGTTATATGAAGTTATTTACATATACATATGTATATTATATAAAGTTATTTACAATATATTTACAATTCTTTCTTCTTCTTTTTTTTTTTTGTAGCTCCAATCTTTTTTTTTTTTTTCAAATTTGCAAAATGTAAATATTAAAAAATGTTAGTATTAGTAGTTGAAAAAATTTAATATAATAAGATTTAGATGTAGTTATATTACCTGGTCCGTGGGGCGCTTTTTTTGGTTGTTCTATTTCCTTGCCTTTGGAGCTGGAATAACACAAAGTTGATAAATTCAGATAATTTAAAATTATAAGTATTGTTTTTAATTTATAAATAATGTAAATTGTTAAATATGTATTACCTCGTAGTTGATTTTTTTGGGTCTGGTGTATGCGGATCTATTGATGATGTTGTAGTTGAGCGGGGGCTACGCCTGTGAAATGTTGTTTGAATATGTATTTAAAGTAAGATATATGTTTGTTTTTATATAATTAATAAACATGATTAAATATGTTTTACCTTGTTGATATTGCAGGTGTTGATATTTGTGGTGGCGCTGTTATGAACTCAGTTTCGTCAAATATTTTTGAGACAATTGTGGCAATTTGGGGGCCTTTTCTTTGAAAATATATTTGGAAGATCTTTGTTTCACCTCGTAATTGGTTGATGGGTGGGATTGTGAATGGATCTGTAAATCCTTCCGTCAATTGTTAGTCCGAAAGCGGGGATTTTTTTATCGGGGTATGGGGCTGTCTTTGCTCTACCAAATATGATGATATCCATGTTGCCAGTATGGTCTTCAATAGTTGCATTTAGTTTATACCTGCAATTTATAACATAATAGATAATTTAGGTTATAAAATATTTATTATTGGTAGTCAAAGTAAATAAGTTTTAGTTATTGCTTATTCATAATTTTGATTACCATGGGGATGGTGTTGTCTTTATGTGTCCATGGCTATCGCACCACCAATTGGTTCCTTCTTGTTTGAGTTGTCGATAACATCTAGGGCAGGGATTATAATACCAGCCTTGATTTGTTGAGAATGTAGTTATAGTGGCTTTTACTGTGAATTTAGTTTCCTATATACATGTAGAAAGATTTTTTACATTAAATTTGATATACACATGGGAAGATGTTTAGATTAAATGATATAATTAAAGGAAAAGAAATAGACAGAATATTATGATACTAACCTGGTTATTTTCTTGATCTAATTTTAGTTAATCAATTGTTCTTCTATTCAGTGTTTTTTGTTCTTCAATAGATTGTGTTGTTGTTGTTGTTGGTCTTTGTTGAGAACTCAATTTCTTGAGGTTGCTTGGAGAACCTATATATATATATATATATATGTGTGTGTGTGTGTGTGTGTTATTAATTATTATTATGAAAAAATTTTCATAAAATTTATTGTTTTTAAAGTTTTGGGATTTGATTCTTACCTTGTTTTCAATGTTTGCATTTCGGTATCTACGGATCAAGGTAGAAGATTGTTGCAAAGAAGATACTTGATACATATGCATTACCTTAAAATGAACAATAAAGTGGTTAATATTTTAATTTATTAGATGTAAATAGTTTATGTTATATGTTATTATTTTTATAAGTTGTTAAAAGAAATACCTAGGTATTGTTTCACTAACATTTTGTAAAAAACGCAAATACTAGTCCTTTCATTGATCTAATGATATTTTCATCAAATTGATCTGCTTTGTGTCCCCATAATGTGATCTCAAGTCATTCGTTTTCGTGAGAAAAAAAAGTGGTAAAACAAAAAGTTAGAATAAAGGGTTTTAAATGAGGTAATAGTTTTATACTTTTATTAAATAAAGTTTTTTTTTATATGATTATAGTAGTGATTATGAAAAGTTAATTTACCTTATATTTTGTATCATTATTGTCCGTCGAGATGTTTGTTTGCCATCGATATTTGTTTGTTCAATTGTCGTACTCTTGTGATGACACCAATAACATCTATTGAAAAATAAATAGTAAATGTTAATGACATTAATTAAAATATTGATGATGTTTTTTTTTTTTTTTTTTTTTTTTAGAGAAAGTAATGTTATCTTACCACTTAGGATATCGGTTGATTGAATTTTGTCTTTGAGTCGATCGAATTCAATGAAGTAAAATCTATGATATGGAATAGGTGGTGCCTCTTTTATTGGATCGAGCAAATCTTGTTCTTGCAGCAAATTGTAGCATTGCAATGTGTGGGACAACTTTGTATGTTGGTTTGTTTTCCATGACGAAGAAGTTCTTGATATCATATATATTGCCTAATTGAATTTTTTTTGGTAGATAGTATCGAGTCTCGTGTCCGAATTGATCCTTGAATTGCTTCATGTTGTAGATATAAATGGTGGTATTGTTATTTGATTTATAATATTTGGTATTAAATGAGGATAATAAAATATTGTATCCGGTAAAAGTATTACCTCTTTCGTCAACTAAAAACACGGTCAAGGTCGATCAAACGTCCGATTGCTTAAATCATTATTTGTCCATAGTCCGCATATTTCGCTCTCGATAGTTTCATAAACTTCATTTGGTTTTAGCTTTCGAATTAATGTCGTCATTTTGGCTAATTCTTTGATAAAAGAAGGTAATCGTTTTAGTGTATAAAAATAGAAAGGTATAGTTGATGTGTTTTTGATAGATTAATGATAAATAATTTTGATTATAAGGGAAAAATTATGAATCTAATATTCGATTTATTATAATATTTATATTTTTATATAGTGTTTTTTTTTTTTATTTGATACTATGTAGAATTTCTTTGTAAACAATATTTTTTACATAATTTGTATATTTATTTATTGAATCATGAATTAGTATATGTAATCCCTTTGGAGTTGTAGCTCTTGATAAAGCAACATATAGTTGTCCATGAGTAAAAATTTCACTATCTAAATATAATCCTATTTTATTTAATGATTGTCCTTGACTTTTATTTATTGTCATTGCATAGCAAATTTTAATAGGAAACTGTCGTCTTTTTAATGTAAATGGCCATTTAGATTCATGTACAGATCATTTCTATTCTTGGGATATAGACTTTTTCATTAATGTTGCTTGAGTTTATGATTTGTCCTTCTATAATTTTATTTGTTAATTGGGTGATAATAAGTCTTGTTCCATTGCATAATCCATTTGATTGATTTAGATTTCGTAATAACATTATAGGTGTTCCTAGTTTAAGTTTTAGTTCATGTGGTGGTATTCCATTAAAATTAAGAGTGTGCAAAAATTCTTGAGGATATAAAAGATTAAGTTCGTCTATGTTTTCGGATGAGGATGTAATGGTGTCATATTTGTAATAACATTTTTCTTGTTAGGGAATTAAGGATAATATGTAATTATTAATTTCATCAGCTGTTTTATTTCTTGGTGTTATTATTGCTCGTTCTTTCAAGTATTCGATATTGTTAAAGTAAATGTTTAAATTATCATACACTAAACTTGAAATTTTTTCAATTGGATTTGATTCATAATGTAGTATGTATTTTTTTGGTATTTTTACCCATGTAGCATCTTCATTTTCTAAATCTTTTATTGCTTCAGCAATACCATCTCCAACATTTAATATCCATTTCGAAAATGTTACAATTTCATTTTTTTCTTCTTCTCTATGATTGTATCGTTTTAATCTCATGTTTTCTGTCAATTTTAAAATTTTGAAATATGGCCATAAATAAGAATTATTTATAGTTGCATTGATTATATCTTCCTTTGTTGTTCTGTAGGAATAATCGGTAAAATTTGTCGGAAGTCACCTCCTAGCACAATTGTCATGCCACCAAATGGTTGTTCAAAGTTATTTCTTAAATCTTGAAGTGTTTTATCTAATGCTTCAAAGCAATATTTATTAGTCATAGGTGCTTCATCCCATAATATAAGTGATGTTTTATCAATTAATTTTGCTAACTGAGTTCCTTTTTTAATATGGCAGGTAGAAAATTTATCTATTGACAGTGGTATTCGGAATCTAGAATGAGTTGTTCTTCCTTTAGGCAATAACAATGATGCTATTCCAGAAGATGCGACAGCTAGAATTATTTCGTTATTTGATCTAATTTTTGTGATTATTGCATTCCATAAATATGTTTTTCCAGTTCCACCATGACCATATATAAAAAAAAGATTATTCTTTTTTTCATGGAGTGATTGTAAAATTTGTTGATAAATAAATTGTTGTTCATTGTTTAGATTATTCACTAATTTAATGTTTTTTCTTCTTTTAATTTGTGTATATCATAATCAAGTTCTTCTCTTAAGAACTTATTATTTAAATCATCTATTAATGATCCAGTTGGAAGAGGTAAGTTAAAATGTGTTAAGGTTGATGAATTTGTGTTTAATATTTTTCTAGTTCATATAGTACAAAATTGTATAATTTCGCTTGTGTACTTGAAAATTGGGGTTGTTAAATAAAGTTTTAATTTTGTATAATATATCATCTGTCATAAGCTTCCAATGTTTTTCAAGGAATTTTATTGGGTTATTTACATTGCAAAATAATAAAATTACGACAAATAATTGTCGTAGTTGAGTTCTTTGTTGACCAAAATGAAGCTTCTTGTATAGATTCATCCCATTCTCGATCATCTCCTAATAGGCCTAGTGCATAGCATCTTTGTTTGATTTGTTGGATATATTATGTCATTAATCGCTCAAGAGCTTCGTAACTTATTGCGCCTTTTTGATGATTTAATAATAATTTAAGATAATATAATTCGCGAGCTTGGATGGATGTGAAAAGTTCGTCAATTGTATGTCCCATTTGTCTTGGAGACCAATATTTATATTTATTATTCCATACATATTTAATAGGAAATTTCGTGTAAGTTAGTTCTCTTGCGTTAGTATCATATTTGTTTATTTCCATCCATTCAGTAAGAGTTGTTTTATCAATACCTGGTTGTCTTATTATGTTATTTAGACGTTGATTTGAATTGAATGTTATGTTTTGCATTTTTGGTAAATGTATTGATAATCTTTGAACAGCTGGATTTCTATGATGTATTGAAAATTCAAATAGTCTCCAGATTGCTTCATATGGTGTTATGTACCTACAATTGATATAGTTTTTTATTTCATCTATTTCTTGATAATTGGTTTCTCCAGTTATTTCTGCAGGCATATTGTCTTCTATTGCTGCTCTTATTCTATCTGGTCCTTTTGTTAAATATTTAAATAAATATTTTATAAGCATAGATTGCGAACAAAGTTCTACATTAATATGAGCATGAAATTTTAGGCATAAAGTTTTATTGTATGGAACTACATATCTATTATCTAATTTAATGCCTTGTTTTTCAACATAGAAGGGTGTGTTTCTTCGTTTATAATTAACAAATCCATTTTCGTCAATTGTTGTTTCATTATTAAATTTTTTAGGAAATTTTTTTTTTGAACATTCTGAATTTTTCATACATGGAGAATTTGTCTTAGCTATGCCACATGGCCCATGCATCATAAATTCGGTTATAATGTTGTATTCGAAAAATTATTATGAGGATTAGGTATTTTGCAGAAATAAATTTCTCTATTTGTGATGGCTCACGTAGTTTGTCATCATGGTGAAGCCGTAAGAGGAAATGAGAATGTGGTAGGCCTCTCGTTTTTGAAATTCAACAACATATAAATCGGAAGATCAAAAAAAATATGTTATCATAATTTTTTTTTTTTGTAGTGTTGGAAAAAAAAGAGTGTAATTTTTTTTTTCTTATTAGGAAACTAAAAAAGCTTTAGGAGAAGAAAACTAACCTGCTATGATTACTCGAAAAATGTTTTTATTTTTAATAGTGGATAGAAGACTATCTAATTTCATTTTAAAAATTCTGGTGATAATATCTGGTCTATCTTCAGGTTTTTGTCCGGGTATTTTTGCTAAGGCTCTAGTAATTTCGGGCCATTTTGGATTACATGTAAATGTTATAAATAAATCAGGATTTCCATAGCATCTGCAAATTGCCATTGCATCTTGATAATTTTGAATCATATATCTAGGGCGTCCAGTATGACTTGAAGGAAGGATAATTCTTTTTCCTATTGCTTGTGCATTTGTATCTCCTCTTGTAATGGCGTCTTGAATTCCTTGATAAATTTCGGATCGTAAATTTTTTTGATTTTTTTGAATATAATCCAGTCTATCTTCTTCTACAGAAGCATATGCATCAACTATATATTGTTGAAATAATCTACCCCCTCGAAAAAGTGTATTGCCTTGAGTTCTACGTTCTTGTAATTGATAGCAATAAAATTCTCGATAGAGATTTTTTTTCTTTTATATTTATTACTTAAGTTATTTATATTATATTTTAAGTTTATTGTGTAACCATCTTCTCCATATGGAAATAATAAAGGATATTGAAGGGCCATATAACATGGGTGTAGTTTTGTAATTCTCTGCAAGCTATTTGTTCTATCTTGGATAATAATGTCTCTTCCTTGTTCATGTTCACCAATGTCTCCAACAATTAGTGCAGCTATATCGTTTGATGTGGGTAAGTCATATTGGTTACTATCTGTATTTCTTTGTCCTATGAGTCTTAGTTTCATAGATGGTATCTCATCTTGTTGATATCTATCCCTTATCATTCGAAAAACTTTGACTAATTTATTTGTTTTATCAAGCATCCTGATAAGATTTTCAATTATAAATTGTCTTATGTTTTTGGATTCATTATCAAATGAGAATAATGCCATTCGGTTTTGGACTTCATTTTGTGTGTCATATATATAGAGTTGTGTAAATTTTGGAGGATTATTATTAATTGGCAATAGAGACCCTATAAGATGATGTACTTGCCCACTTATTTTAAAAATATTTGGTCCATTTGAATTTTGTGTACTTGTGTCTATATTAGCACCAAATGATGTAAATGCAAACATAGAGTTATATGTTCGAATGTTTCTTGAAATGTGTACTTATTAATCCTCCATGATAATTAAGAAGTGTATCAAGTGTTCGAGGTGTTTTTTTTAATTAAGGGCAAGGTTATTTTTCCATCTTTGCAACAAAGATTGTATTTAGGAATAGTACTATTGCTAATTTGTTCGTTAAGCCAAAAGAGAGCGCTACAATGTTGTGCGGATATAGGGAGCAGTCTCGAGATCGATGTAGAGATTAGCAATGCCTATAAAAAAGTTTTAAGAAAAATGACAACAATATGTAAAAAATTAGTATTGTCATATGATTTTTTTTTTTTTTTTTTTTTATAGTTTTAAAAAAAAAGAATAGCTAGAATGGATGAGAGAATTACATTCTCTATCATGGTTTTCGAGATGTTGATGGCATCGATGATTCAAAAATCTCATCTTGAGACTGTGTAAGTTGTGTTGTCCGAAGATTGAGGTGAGAAGCTCTTGCCCGCCAAGGTATAGCTATTTCATTTATTTCAATTGAATCTGTTCGCCTATGCGAGTAATTTTGATTCATCCGAGAAATGATACAAGTGACACGCTTGTTTGATTGTGTTGTTTTTGTTGAGTTTTTCTCTTGTCCATTTGTTTCTACGATAGAAGGTTAATTTGATTAGAAAAGAGAACAAAATATATTTATGTAAATAATTTATATGTAATTAATATTTTTATTATAAGATTACTTATAGGAAATTAAACAAATAATTTTTTCATAATAGTATTTATCATATTTTGTATTTTAATTATGATTTATGGGTAGAAAAATGATATAGTAATATCAATAGTATTAAAACAACATTATTAACAATATTAATTCTGCGACAATAATAATTATAGGCAAAAATGAATTAATAAAATAGAATTTGTAATAATATTTGTGATATTCTATTATTTTAATTATGAATTTATTGGAAGGAAAATAATGTAGTAGTATTAATAATATTAAAATAATAATATTGATAATGCTAACTTTATGATAAGATTAATGCTAATTATAGGCAAAATTAATTGATAAAGTATAAATAATTTATTGATTAAATTGGTAAACAAATGATATATAAGGTAATAAATACATATATATATATTTGTATCCTTTTGAAATAAAAGAGGTGATGTAAATATATTTACAAAGATAGAAGATAATAAACTTACAACATTAGGTGTTATTCAGTGGAAAATAAATTTATCAAATTTTTATTCGAATAAAATGGATTTATTAATAAATAGTAAATAAATAAATAAATCTATATGAATAGTTAATAGTTTTTAATTTCTTAAGTTATAGATAAAGAAAACAAAAAATTATTATCTCTTTAAATTTATGCATAGTTATTTTTATTCTTAAAATATAAACTTTTTTTATTAATGAAATTCATATAGTGTTACAATGGTTATCTTTTTTTTTTTTTTTTTTTTTTTTTTTTTATAATGAAGATGAAGATTTTTTATGCTATTTTCTATGAGTAAAAATTTTGATATTTAGATATAATTTTATTTTATTCAAAGATTGTCTTTGATTTTTATTTATTATTATTAGATAGTAAATTTTAATAAAAAATTATTATCTTTTTAATGTAAATGACAATTTAAATTTATACACAATTATTTCTATTCTTAAAATATAAACTTTTTTATTAATAAAATTCATATAGTGTTACAATAGTTATTTTTTTTTCCTTTTATTTACGGTGAAGATGAAGATTTTTTAAGTTATTTTACCCTTAGATTTGCAAAGTACACTATGCCTTTCTTGGCCGAAAAAAATACATAAAGATTAATCTTGTTGTTTTATTTTTTCTCTCTCTCTCTTTTTTTTTTTTTTTTTTTTTTTTTTGGTTCTACCGTTTATGGTGAAGATTTTTTAAGTGTTATATGACAATAATTTGGTCATTTTTTTTTAATCTGAAGATGAATCTCTCTTTTTTTTTTCTTTTTTTTTCTTCCTAATACATAAAGATCAATCTTGTCTTTTTTTTTCTTTTTTCTTTTTTTTTTGTTTTCCCGTTTATGATGAGGTTTTTTTAAGTGTTATTGCCTTTGTATTATTGTACTTATTGTTTTATCTTCTTTTCATTATCTCCTATTTATGGTAAAGGATTTTTAAATTTTTTTGTCCTGTGAATTACTCTAAGTTATGATTATAACATTTATAAATAAATATGATAGTACAAAAATACCTAGAAAGATAGAAAGCAATAAATTTACAACATCAGATATTATTGAAGGGCAAAAAAATTAATTACATATTAACACTAAATAGGCTAATTTTATTAGTAAATATTAAGTAAATAAATGAATCTGTATAAACCATTAGCTGTCTTCAATGTCTTCTGTTACTGTGTTTTCTGTTACAGATGAGGGAAAAAATTAAGTGTGAATAACAGTCATAAAATTTATACAGAAAAAGGCAGCGGGCGGAAAGAAAAAAAAAAGAAGAAAAATAAAGGAACAATATAATACTCAGTATGATAGAAGATGTAGGAAATACCTCAAGTGATGTTATAAATCCCACATTAAATCTGGAATGTCAACGAACTGAAGGTCGAGCAATAACCAATATAAAGGCAACAAAATAGGACCGTGTGCAATAGCAGACCTTAGAAAACACAAATAATCAAGTAAACAAATGAATTAAGTAAATAGCAGGAGAAATAAATTTAAAAAGAGTAACATATATGGACATAACAAAATTATTGGCAGAGATTGATATTAATAGGTGAAGTACTCAGATTTTGAGTAAATTGGTGTATATGAGCATGAAATATCACCAATAATGTTAAGTGAAAGAATAACATAATGAATAAAAACGGTGGCTCAGGTATTTAATCTTTTCAGCAATGTGTGACAAATACATAATGGCTTCCTGCTAAGGCAACTGCACAAAGGGTAACACATTGTATCTGTCACACATATTATAATTTTGATGTAATGGAAGATAGATAACTTGAGTAAGATATGAAATTGTTCAAAGACTACCAGGTGAATTAAATACAAAACCCAAAAGGAGGAAAAAACAATGTAAGAAGGATAGTATAATATAAATTATATGATGACTTAGAATAGGAAGACTAAAGAAAAAAGAGATTGTAAGCAATAGAAAATAGAAAAATAAAAACGTGATCAATAGAATAAGGAGAAGAGAGTGAAATAATAAAGCCTCTGTTCTGTGTGTTTGTGGGGGTTTTTTTTTTTTCCCCCCTCTCTGCAGGGAGATTTTTCTGTGTAAAATAATAGGAATGGAATAAGAAAGCCGAAGGTGAGTAATAGAAAAAGAAAGGTATTACACATAGAAAAAGGTCCTGAATCAAACTGCGATAAGAGGGGTGGGGGAAGAAAAAGAAAGAAAGAAGAGAAGAAGAAGAAAGAACAGTATAAAACTTTTTTTTTTTTTTCCCCCAAATGGTAAGAACAAAATGAAAAAACCAGGGCTCAAGAGTGGAAAAACAGAGGCAGCAAATGGATATTCACAGCAATCTTTGAACAAATTACATAGAACTCAATATATAAATATTGATTATACTCATCATCGCCACCAAAAAGAACTTACCAAGAGTAGAATATGTGAGATAAACATATATATATATATATATGTATGTATGTATATAAGTCTGCGAGAAACAAATAAAAAAAGGGTAAACATATTAACATTATAGAGTAAGGAACTACAAAGAGAGGTAAACATAGTTAATAAAATGCAAAGGACAAAAATTAATGCCACCAGAGGAAAACAATATATTTAATATTAGTATGAGAAATTAAAGAGTCACGGATAGGGTTTATAAATAATACCTGGAACAGTCTTGTCTTATTTCTAAGATATCAGCCAAACCACTATAAGCAGAGAGAGTAAAAACGTACAAAGACAAATAAACAGGGCAGTAAATGAGAAAGCAACGTAGTAAATGATGGAAAGTGAAATAGGGAAGGAAAGACGTGAAATGGAAGGAAGGGGCGAATAGAGGCGTAGATGACAACTCTGGTGTACAGGAAAAGAAGGCAAAGGCATAGGCAATAAATTGAGGTGCAGGAGTATTTATAGATGAAGAATAGAAAGAAGAAATATAAACAGTTGACAGCCTATAATAACATTACACGTAGAAGTTGTAAGTCGGTGAATAAAAATAATGGGGCAGAAATTTAACAATGAGAGAGAGAGGCAATTTATAATAAGAAAAACAGGAAATAAATATAATATTACAATAACAATGAGACAGAAGAAAGAGAAACGGGAATAAATAAAAAAAAAAGTCATGATTAACTTCAGGGTTTCATTTAATACATCTGCAGCATAATAAATACAACTAAGCAAGGTGGCACGACAAATCACTGCCATCCATAACACGTATCATCAAGTCAGTTAATAGGAGGAAAAAAAAAAGAGCAATATAGATATATGTAGAACCATCTGGATACATTTTTTTTTTATTCCATAACACGTATCATCAACTCAGTAAATAGGAGGAAAAAGAAAAAAAAGAGCAATATAGATATATGTAGAACCATCTGGATACAATTTTTTTTTTTTATTCCATAACACGTATCATGAAGTCAATAAATAGGAGGAAAAAGAAAAAAAGAGCAATATAGATATATGTAGAACAATCTGGATACATTTTTTTTTTTATTTTTTTTTATTTTTTATTTTTTATTTTTTAAGATTCATTCAACAGATCCGCACAAAAATGAGTACAATTAAGCAAAATGGCAAGAGAAATAATTACCGTCCAAAACACAGATCATGAACATAATAAACAGAGGAAAAAAAAGAATCAAGATAAATTAAAAAAAAAAAAAACTCAAAGCGGAAGCTAAAATCAACATTTAAACGAATATAAAGACAAACCAGCAAAATAGAAGAAGCCTGAGCCAAAATGTAGATGAATCAAAAAGCCCTGCATCAAAACGAAAACAAATGAGGACATCAGTAACCAAAATCACAGGGAGGAAGGGAAAAAAAAAACAGCTGAAAAAGGAAAAAAGAAAAAAAAAGAAATCCAAACCCGGATGAATGAGAGAGGAAAAATCAAAAAAAAAAAAAAACACGCACTGGGATCCAAATAAATGAGGATGACACCTGTCAAAATCACAGGGGAAAAAATAAATAAAAACCATCAAAGAAGAAGAAGAAGAAAAAAGGGAAAAAAAAGGGACAAAAATTGTCCAAAATGGCAGAGGAGCGTCCAAAAAAAAAAAAAATAAAAAAAAATAAAAACTAAAAAAAAAATAAAAAAAAAACGCAAATCCATTTACAGAGAAATCGCCGAAGAGGAAGAATAAGGAAACCGAAAAACCAAAAAAGGTCAGGACTCCATTTACAGACAAATTACCGAAGAAAAGAGATAAAATCCCCAGATTTCCACCCAAATCTCAGTGAAAGTTTCCACCCAAATCTCAGTGAAAGAGGGCCAAGGAAATAAGAGAATCGAGAGAGAAAAGGAAACTAAAGGCCAAGGAGATGAGAGAATTGAGAGAGGCAGATCTCAAAATCACACGAAGAAGAAGAAAAAGGAAAATAGGGGTTCAGAGAGGAAATGAGAGAATCGAGAGAGAAGAGGAAAGTAGGGCAAAGAAAATGAGAGAATCGAGAAATCAGAGAATCGAGAGAGAAGAGGAAAGGAAAATCTCAGAATTACACGAAGAAGAAGAAAAAGGAAAATAGGGTTTCAGAGAAATGAGAGAAGAGAGAGAGAAGAGGAAAGTAGAGAATCGAGAAATGAGAGAATCGAGAGAGAAGAGGGAAGGAAAACCTAAGAAGCCGAAAAGACCAAAAAGCCCCTGGGCCAGACGAAGAAGTGAGCAGTGAATCAGGGGCAAAAGCGTCATTTCACTGTAGAAAAAACAGTGAACTGAGTCTGCGTGAACAGTAAACCGCAACTCTCCTTTAGTATATTTATAATATGATAAAATATAATTGGTTTGACACTCTTTAGGATACTGAGAATTGAATAGATTATCTAAATTCTATTTTTATTTGGAACAGGACAAGCCGCTGCCTCTTATTTAATAACTTGACCAAATAAATAATGGACCCTACTGACGACAGCGAAAGGTCCGACGTCGCCGGAACGAGATATGCGAAGATGAGACGTCGTCGTTTTACTACTTCGTGACTTGTCCTCAATTCTGACTTCTGACAGGACAAAAATCACCTAACATGACGACAGGGAGAAAGTCTTGACTTGATTATTATTATTTTTTATTTTATTTTTTTTTGGAGTCAACTGCAGTAGAAACTGCCTTTACTCGAAGCTTTGCATTTAAATTCGTGATTTTTATTTTGTGCCTTACTTCTCAGAGTTTGTGTCGTATTAAGTCATAATTCTCTGATTTTTTTCTTTCAAATTGATAAAAGAAAGTTAATTTTGACCTAAAAAATTAGGTAGGCGGGCTTCGCCCGGCCTCATTTGTATAAGCCCAGCATTGATTTCTGGATCAAAAGTTAGGGCCGTCTTCAGTCACAATTCTCTGATTTTCTTCCTCCGTAACTGATGAAAACAAGTGAATTTTGGCTTAAAAAATTGGGTTGGCGGGCTTTGCCCTACCTCATTTGTAGAGCTCGAAAAGAGCTTTGATATGCTATATTATAGGCCCAAAAATGATTTCTGGATCAAAAGTTATGGCCTTATTCAGTCACAATTCTCCGATTTTCTTCCTTCGAAACTGATGAAAACAAGTGAATTTTCGGTTAAAAAAATGGCTTGTCATTCTTTGCCCGGCCACATTAGTAGAGCTCGAAAAGTGCTTCGATTTGGTATATTATTGGCTCAGCAACAATTTCTGGATCAAAAGTTATGGCGTTATTTAGTCACAATTATATGATTTTTTTCCTCCAAAATTATTGAAAACAAGTGAATTTTTGCCAAAAAAATTGGCTTGGCGGGCTTTGCCCTGCCTCATTTGTAGAGCTCGAAAAGAGCTTCGATTTGGTATACAATAGGCCCAGCAATGACTTCTCGATCAAAAGTTATTGCCGTCTTCAGTCACAATTCTTCAGTGAATTTTGGCCTAAAAAAATGGGTTCGCGGGCTTTGCCCTGCATCATTTGTAGAGCTCGAAAAGACCTTCGATTTGGTATATTATAGGCCCAGCAACGATTTCTAGATAAAAAGTTATGGCCGTATTTAGTCACAGTTCTTTGATTTTGTTCCTCAGAAACTGATGAAAACAAGTGAATTTTTGGCAGAAAAATTGGATTGGCCGGCTTTGTCCTGGCTCATTTGTAGAGCTCAAAAAGAGCTTCGATTTGATATTTTATAGGCCCAGCAACGATTTCTGGATCAAAAGTTATAGCCTTATTCAGTAGCAGTTCTCCGATTTTCTTCCTTCGAAACAGATGAAAACAAGTGAATTTTGGGCTAAAAAATTGGGTTGTTGCGCTTCACGCTACCTCATTTGTAGTGCTCAAAAAGTGCTTCGATTTGGCATATTATAAGCCCAGCAATGATTTTTGGATCAAAAGTTCTGGTCTTATTTAGTCACAATTCTCTGATTTTTCTCCTCCGAAACTGATGAAAACAAGTGAATTTTGGGTTAAAAAATTGGGTTGCCGGGCTTCGCCCTTTCACATTTGTAAAGCTCGAAAAGAGCTTAGATTTTTTATATTATAGGCCCAGTAACGATTTCTAGATAAAATGTTATGGCCTTATTCAGTCACAGTTCTCCGATTTTCTTCCTTCAAAATTGAAGAAAACAAGTGAATTTTGGGCCAAAAAATTAGGTTGCCAGGCATTGCCTGGCCTCATTTTTATCACTCGCAAAGAATTTCGATTTGGTATATTATAGGCCCAACAACGATATATGGATCAAAAGTTATGGCCTTATTCAGTCACAGTTCTCTGATTTTTTTCCACTGAAATTGACGAAAGCAAGTGAATTTTGGCCTAAAAAATTGGGTTGGCGGGCTTTGCCCTGCCTCATTTCTAGAGCTCAAAAAGTGCTTTGATTTGGTGTATTATAGGCCCTGCAACGATTTTTGTATCAAAAGCTATTGCCGTCTTCAGTCACAGATCTTCAATTTTTTTTCCTCTGAAACTGACGAAAGCAAGTGAATTAGGGCCTAAAAAAATGGGTTGGCGGGCTTCGCCCTCCCACATTTGTAGAGCTCGAAAAGAGCTTCCATTTGGTATATTATAGGCCCAGCAACGATTTCTGGATCAAAATTTATGGCCTTATTCAGTCACAGTTCTCCGTTTTTTTCCTCCGAAACTGAAGAAAACAAGTGAATTTTGGCCTTAAAAATTAGATTGGCGGGCTTTGCCCTACCACATTTGTAGAGCTCCAAAAGAGCTTCGATTTGGTATATTATAGGGCCAGCAACAATTTCTGGATCAAAAGTTATGGCCTTATTCATTCACAGTTCTCTGATTTTGTGCCTCCGAAACTGATGAAAACAAGTGAATTTTGGGCTGAAAAATTGGATTGGCGGGCTTTGTCATGGCTCATTTGTAGAGCTCGAAAAGAGCTTCGATTTGGTATTTTATAGGCCCAGCAACGATTTCTGGATCAAAAGTTATAGCCTTATTCAGTAGCAGTTCTCCGATTTTCTTCCTTCGAAACAGATGAAAACAAGTGAATTTTGGGCTAAAAAATTGGGTTGTTGCGCTTCGCCCAGCGTCATTTGTAGTGCTCAAAAAGTGCTTCGATTTGGTATATTATAGGCCCAGCAATCATTTCTGGATCAAAAGTTCTGGCCTTATTTAGTCACAATTCTCTGATTTTTCTCCTCCGAAACTGAAGAAAACAAGTGAATTTTGGGTTAAAAAATTGGGTTGCCGGGCTTCGCCCTTTCACATTTGTAAAGCTCGAAAAGAGCTTAGATTTTTTATATTATAGGCCGAGTAACGATTTCTAGATAAAATGCTATGGCCTTATTCAGTCACAGTTCTTCCTTCAAAACTGAAGAAAGCAAGTGAATTTTGGGCCAAAAAATTAGGTTGCCAGGCATTGCCCAGCCTCATTTTTATCACTCGCAAAGAATTTCGATTTGGTATATTATAGGCCCAACAACGATATATGGATCAAAAGTTATGGCCTTATTCAGTCACAGTTCTCCGTTTTTTTCCTCCGAAACTGAAGAAAACAAGTTAATTTTGGCCTTAAAAATTAGATTGGCGGGCTTTGCCCTACCATATTTGTAGAGCTCCAAAAGAGCTTCGATTTGGTATATTATAGGGCCAGCAACAATTTCTGGATCAAAAGTTATGGCCTTATTCATTCACAGTTCTCTGATTTTGTTCCTCCGAAACTGATGAAAACAAGTGAATTTTGGGCTGAAAAATTGGATTGGCGGGCTTTGTCATGGCTCATTTGTAGAGCTCGAAAAGAGCTTCGATTTGTATTTTATAGGCCCAGCAACGATTTCTGGATCAAAAGTTATAGCCTTATTCAGTAGAAGTTCTCCGATTTTCTTCCTTCGAAACAGATGAAAACAAGTGAATTTTGGGCTAAAAAATCAGGTTGCCTTGCTTTGCCCTTCCTCATTTGTAGTGCTCGAAAAGTGCTTCGATTTGGTATATTATAGGCCCAGCAATCATTTCTGGATCAAAAGTTCTGGCCTTATTCAGTCACAATTCTCTGATTTTTCTCCTCCGAAACTGAAGAAAGCAAGTGAATTTTGGGTTAAAAAATTGGGTTGCCGGGCGTCGCCCAGCCTCATTTGTAGAGCTCGAAAAGAGCTTCGATTTGATATATTATAGGCCCAGCAACAATTTCTGGATCAAAAGTTATGGCCTTATGGAGTCACCGTTCTCCGATTTTCTTCCTCGGAAACTAATGAAAACTTGTGAATTTTAGGCTAATAAATTGGGTTACCGGGCTTCGCGCTGCCTCATTTGGAAACCTCGAAATGTGCTTGAGTTTTGTATATTATAGGCCCAGCAACGATTTCTGGATAAAAAGTTATGGCCTTATTCAGTCACAGTTCTCCGATTTTCTTCCTCTGAAACTGATGAAAACAAGGGAATTTTGGGCTAAAAAATTGGGTTCTCGAGCTTCGCCCTACAACATTTGTAGAGCTCGAAAAGTGATTCGATTTGGTATATTATAGGCCCAGCAACAATTTCTGGATCAAAAGTTCTGGCGTTATTTAGTCACAGTTCTCTGATTTTTTTCCTCTGAAACTGACGAAAGCAAGTGAATTATGGCCTAAAAAATTGGGTTGTTGGGCTTCGCCCTTCCTCATTTATAGTGCTCGAAAAGTGCTTCGATTTGGTATATTATAGGCCCAGCAATGATTTATTGATCAAAAGTTATGGCCTTATTCAGTCACAATTCTCTAATTTTTCTCCCCCGAAACTGAAGAAAACAAGTGAATTTTGGGTTAAAAAATTTGATTGTCGGGCTTCACCCTGCCACGATTGTAGAGCTCGAAAAGAGCTTCGATTTTGTATATTATAGGCCCAGTAACGATTTCTAGATAAACTTTTATGGCCTTATTCAGTCACAGTTATCTGATTTTCTTCCTTCGAAACTGAAGAAAATAAATGAATTTTGCGCCAAAAAATTGGGTAGCTAGGCTTCGCCCAGCCTCATTTTTATCGCTCAGAAAGAGTTTCGATTTGGTATATTATAGGCCCAACAACGATATATGGATCTAAAGTTATGGCCTTATTCAGTCGCAGTTCTCTGATTTTTTTCCTCTGAAACTGATGAAAGCAAGTGAATTTTAGACTAAAAATTTTTGTTGGCGGGCTTTGCCCTGCCTCATTTGTAGAGCACAAAAATAGCTTTGATTTGGTGTATTATAGGCCTTGCAACGATTTCTGTATCAAAAACTATTGAGGTCTTCAGTCATTGATCTTCGATTTTTTTCCTCTGAAACTGACGAAAGCAAGAGAATTATGGCCTAAAAGAATGGGTTGGCGGGCTTCGGCCTCCCACATTTGTAGAGCTTGAAAAGAATTTCAATTTGGTATATTTTAGGGCCAGCAACGATTTCTGGATAAAAATTTATGGGCTTATTTAGTAACAGTTCTCTAATTTTTTTCCTCCGAAACTGAAGAAAACAAGTGAATTTTGGACTAAAAAATTGGGTTGGTGGGCTTTGACCTGCCACATTTGTAGAGCTCGAAAAGAGCTTCGAATTGGTATATTATAGGCCTAGCAACGATTTCTCGATCAAAAGTGATGGCCTTATTCAGTCACAGTTTTGTGATTTTTTTCTCCGAAACTGAAGAAAAAAAGTGAATTTTAGCCTAAAAAATTGGCTTGGGGGCCTTTGCCCTGTCTCGTTTGTAGAGCTCGCAAAGAGCTTTGATTTGGTGTATCATAGGCCCATCAAAAATTTCTTTATCAAAAGTTATGGCCTTATTCAGTCACAGTTCTCCGATTTTCTTCCTCTAAAACTGATTTAAAGCAAGTGAATTTTGGGCTAAAAAATTGGGTTGCCGGGCTTCGCCCTACCTCATTTGTAACGCTCGAAAAGATCTTCGATTTGGTACATTATAGGCCAAGCAATGATTTCTGGATCAAAAGTTATGGCGTTATTCAGTCACAATTCTATGATTTTTTTCCTCTGAAACAGAAGAAAGCAAGTGACTTTTAGCCAAAAAAATTGGGTTGGCGGCCTTTGCCCTGCCTCACTTGTAGCTCGACAAGTGCTTCGATTTGGTAGCTCATAGGCCCAGGAACGATTTCTGGATCAAAAGTTATGGCCTTATTCAGTCACAGTTGTCCGATTTTCTTCCTCCGAAACTGATGAAAAAAAGTAAATTTCTGGCTAAAAAATTGGGTTGCTGGGCTTCGCCCTGCCTAATTTGTAGAGCTCGAAATGAGCTTCGATTTGGTATATTATAGGCCCAGCAACGATTTCTGGATTAAAAGTTATGGCATTATTCAGTCATAGTTCTCTGATTTTTCTCCTCTGAAAATGAAGAACACAAGTGACTTTTGGGCTAAAAAATTATGTTGCCGGGCTTTTTCCTGTCTCATTTGTAGAGCTCGATAAGTGCTTCGATTTGGTATATTATAGGTCCAGCAACGATTTCTCGATCCAAAGTTATGGCCTTATTCAATCATAGTTCTCTGATTTTCTTCCTCTGAAACTGATGAAACCAAGTGAATTTTGGGCTAAAAAATTGGGTTGCCGGGCTTTGCTCAGCCTCATTTGTAAAGCTCGAAAAGAGCTTCGATTTGGTATATTATAGGCCCAGCAACGATTGATGGATCAAGAGTTATGGCCTTATTCAGTCACAGTTCTCCGATTTTCTTCCTTTGAAACTGATGAAAACAAGTGAATTTTGGGCTTAAAAATTGGGTTGACGGCTTTGCCCATCCTCATTTGTATAGCTCGAAAAGAGCTTCGATTTGGTATATTATAGGCCCAGCAACTATTTTTGGATCAAAAGTTATGGCCTTATTCAGTCACAGTTCTCCGATTTTCTTCCTCCGAAACTGATGAAAACAAGTGACTTTTGGGCTAAAAAATTGGGTTTCCGGGCTTTGCCCGGCCTCATTTGTAGAGCTCGACAAGTGCTTCGATTTGGTATATCGATTTCTCAATCAAAAGTTATAGCCTTATTCAGTCACAGTTCTCCGATTTTCTTCCTCCGAAGCTGATGAAAACAAGTGAATTTTGGGCTAAAAAATTTGGTTGCTTGGCTTCGCCCTGCCTAATTTCTAAGGCTCAAAAAGAGCTTCGATTTGGTATATTATTTGCCAAGCAACGATTTTTGGATCAAAAGTTATGGCCTTATTCAGTCACAGTTCTCTGATTTTTTTCCTCTGAAACTAAAGAAAACAAGTGACTTTTTCCCTAAAAAATTGGGTTGGCAGGATTTGCGCTGCCTCATTTTTAGAGCTCGAAAACAGCTTTGACTTCGTATATCATAGGCCCAACAACGATTTCTGGATCAGAAGTTATGGCGTTATTCAGTCACAGTTTTATGATTTTTTTCCTCTGAAACTGAAGAAAACAAGTGAATTTTCGCCTAAAAAATTTTGTAGGCGGGCTTTGCCCTGCATCATTTGTAGTGCTCTTAAAGAGCTTTGATTTGGTATCTTATAGGCCTAACAACGATTTCTCGATCAAAAGTTATTGCCTTATTCAGTCACAGTTCTCCGATTTTCTTCCTCTGAAACTGATGAAAAGAAGTGAATTTTCGGCTACAAAATTGGGTTTCCGGGCGTCCCCCTGCCTTATTTGAAAAGTTTGAAAAGAGCTTCGATTTGGTATATTATAGGCCTAGCAACGATTTCTAGATTAAAAGTTATGGCCTTATTCAGTCACAGTTCTCTGATTTTTCTCCTCTGAAACTGAAGAAAACAAGTGACCTTTGGGCTAAAAAATTATGTTGCCGGGCTTTTCCCTGTCTCATTTGTAGAGCTCGATAAGTGCTTCGATTTGGTATATTATAGACCTAGCAACGATTTCTCGATCCAAAGTTATGGCCTTATTCAGTCACAGTTGTCCGATTTTCTTCCTCTGAAACTGATGAAAATAAGTGAATTTTGGGCTCAAAAATTAGGTTGCCGGGCTTACCCCTGCCTGATTTGTAAAGATCGAAAAGAGCTTTGATTTGTAATATTATAGGCCCTGCAACGATTTCTGGATTAAAAGTTATGGCCTTATTCAGTGACAGTTTGCTGATTTTTCTCCTCTGAAGCTGAAGAAAACAAGTGACTTTTGGGCTAAAATATTATGCTGCCGGGCTTTGCCCGACCTCATTTGTAGAGCTCGACAAGTGCTTCGATTTTGTAATTTCTCGATCATAAGTTATGGCCTTATTCAGTCACTGTTCTCCGATTTTCTTCCTCTGAAACTGATGAAAACAAGTGAATTTGGGGCTAAAACATTGGGTTGCCGGGCTTCGCCCTGCCTCATTTGTAAAACTCGAAAAGAGCTTCGATTTGGTATATTATAGGCCCAGCAACTATTTCTGGATCAAAAGTTATGGCGTTATTCACTCAACGTTCTCCTATTTTCTTCCTCTGAAACTGATGAAAACAAGTGACTTTTGGGCTAAAAATTTGGGTTGCCGGGCTTTGCCCTACCTCATTTGTAGAGCTCGACAAGTGCTTCGATTTGGTATATTATAGGCCTAGCAACGATTTCTCGAACAAAAGTTATGGCCTTATTCAGTCACAGTTCTCCGATTTTCTTCCTTCGATGCTGATGAAAACAAGTGAATTTTGGGCTAAAAATTTGGGTTGCTGGCTTCGTCCTGCCTCATTTCTAAAGCTCGGAAAGGGCTTCGATTTGGTATATTATTGGCCCGACAACGATTTTTGGATGGAAAGTTATGGCCGTATTCAGTCGTATTTCGCTGATTTTTTTCCTCTGAAACTGAAGAAAACAAGTGACTTTTGGCCTAAAAATGTTGTTAGCGGGCTTTGCCCTGCCTCATTTGTAGAGCTCGAAAAGTGCTTTGATTTGGTATATTATAAGCCTAGCAATGATTTCTCGATCAAAAGTTATGGCGTTATTTAGTCCCAGTTCTCTAATTTTTTTCCTATGAAACTGAAGAAAACAAGTGTCTTTTGGCCTAAAAAATTGGGTTGGCGGGCTTTGCCCTTCCTCATTTATAGTGCCTGAAAAGAGCTTTGATTTTGTATATTATAGGCCTAGCAACGATTTCTGGATCAAAAGTTATGGCCTTATTCAGTCACAGTTCTCCGATTTTCTTCCTCCGAAACTGATGAAAACAAGTAAATTTCTGGTTAAGAAATTGGGTGTCCGGGCTTCGCCTTGCGCCATTTATAGAGCTCGAAAAGGGCTTCGATTTGTTATATTATAGGCCCAGCAACGATTTCTCTATCAAAAGTTATTGCCTTATTCACTCACAATTCTCCAATTTTCTTCCTCTAAAACTGATGTTAACAAGTGAAATTTTGGCTAAAAATTTAGGCTGCCGGGCTTCGCCCTTCCTCATTTGTAAAGTCGAAAAGTGCTTCGATTTGGTATATTATAGGCACAACAACGATTTCTGGATCAATAGGTATGGCCTTATTCAGTCACAGTTCTCTTATTTTTTTCCTCTGAAACTGAAGAAAACAAGTGACTTTTGGCCTAAAAAATTGGGTTGGCGGGCTTTGCCCTGCCTCATTTCTACAGTTCGAAAAGAGCTTCGATTTTGTGTGTCATAGCCCCAGCAACGATTTCTTGATCAAAAGTTATTGTGTTATTCAGTCATAGTTCTCTAATTTTTATCCTCTGAAACTGAAGAAAACAAGTGACTTTTGGCCTAAAAAATTCAGTTGGCTGTCTTTGCCCTGCCTCGTTTGCAGAGCTTGAAAAAATTAGGTGTCCGGGCTTCGCTTTGCCTCATTGGTAGAGCTTGAAAAGAGCTTCGATTTTGGTATGGCCTTGTTTAGTCACAGTTCTCTGATTTTCTTCCTTCGAAACTGATCAAAACTAGTGAATTTTGGGCTAAAAAATTTGGTTGCCGGGCTTCGCCCTGCCGCACTTGTAAAGCTCAAAGAGTGCTTTGATTTTGTATATTATAGGCCGAACAATGATTTCTCAATCAAAAGTTATGGCCTTATTCAGTCACAGTTCTCCAATTTTCTTCCTCCGAAACTGATGAAAACAAGTGAATTTTGGGCTAAAAAAGTGGTTTGCCGGCTTAGCCCTGCCACATTGGTAGAGCTCGAAAGGAGCTTTGATTTTGTATATTATAGGGCTAGTAACGTTTTCTCGATCAAAAGTTATGGCCTTATTCAGTCGCAGTTCTCTGATTTTCTTTCTCCGAAACTGATGAGGACAAGTGAATTTTGGGCTAAAAAATTGGGTTGCCGGGCTTTGCGCAACCTCATTTGTGAAGCTCAAAATGGGCTTCGAATTGGTATATTATAGGCCCAGCAACGATTTCTGGATCAAAAGTTATGGCCTTATTCAGTCACAATTCTCTGATTTTCTTCCTCCGAAACTGATGAAAACAAGTGAATTTGGGGCTAATAAATTGGGTTGTCGGGCTTTGCCCAGCATTATTTGTAGAGCTGGAAAAGTGCTTCGATTTGGTATATTATAGGCCAAGCAACGATTTCTCGATCAAAAGTAATGGGCTTATTCAGTCACAGTTCTCCGATTTTCTTCCTCCGAAACTGATGAAAACAAGAGAATTTTGGGGTAAAAAATTGGGTTGCCAGGTTTTGCCCTGCCACATTCGTAGAGCTCGAAAAGAGCTTCGATTTGGTATATTATAGGCCCAGCAACAATTTCTGGATCAAAAGTTATGGCCTTATTCAGTCACAGTTCTCTGATTTTTTTTCCTTTCAAACTGAAGAAAACAAGTGACTTTTGGCCTATAAAATTGGCTTGGCGGGCTTTGCCCTGCCTCATTTGTACTGTTAGAAAAGTACTTTGATTTGGAATATCATATCCCCAACAACGATTTCTGGATCAAAAGTTATGGTGTTATTCTGTCACAGTTCTTCGAATTTTTTCCTCTGAAACTGAAGAAAACAAGTGACGTTTGGCCTAAAAAATTGGGTTGGCGGGATTTGCCCTGCATCATTTGTAAAGCTCGAAAAGAGCTTTGATTTGGTATATTATAGGCCCAGCAACTATTTCTGGATCAAAAGTTATGGCCTTATTCAGTCACAGTTATCCGATTTTCTTCCTTCGAAAATGATGAAAACAAGTGAATTTTGGGCTAAAAAATTGAGTTGCCGGGCTTCGCCGTGCCTCATTTGTAAAGCTAAAAAATAGCTTCGATTTTGTATATTAGAGGCACAACAACAATTTGTCAACCAAAAGTTATGGCCTTATTCAGTCACAGTTCTCCGATTTTCTTCCTGCAAAACTGATGAAAACAAGTGAATTTTGGGCAAAAAAATTGGGGTTCTGGGCTTTCCCCCATCTCATTCATAGGGCTCAAAAAGTGCTTCGATTCGGTATATTATAGGCCCAACAGCGATTTCTGTTTCAAAAGTTATGGCCTTATTCAGTCATAGTTCTCTGATTTTTTTCCTCCGAAACTGAAGAAAAGAAGTGAATTTTGGCCTAAAAAATTTGGTTGGCGGTCTTCGCCCTGCGCCGTTTGTATAGCTTGTAAAGAGCTTCGATTTGGCATATTATAGGCCCAGCAACAATTTCTGGATCAAAAGTTATGGCCTTATTCAGTCACAATTCTTCGATTTTCTTCCTCCGAAACTGATGAAAACATGTGAATTTTGGGGTAAAAAATTGGGTTGCCGGGCCTTGCCCTGCGTCATTTGTAGAGCTCGAAAAGAGCATCAATTTGGTATATTATACGCCCAGCAACGTTTTATCGATATAAAGTTACAGCCTTATTCAGTCACAGTTCTCCGATTTTCTTCCTCGGAAACTGATGAAAACAAGTAAATTTCTAGCGAAAAAATTGGGTCACCGGGCTTTGCCTTGCCCCATTTGGAGAGCTCTAAAAGAGCTTCGGTTTGGTATATTACAGGCCCAGCAATGATTTCTGGATCAAAAGTTATGGCCTTATCCAATCACAGTTCTATGATTTTCTTCCTCCAAAACTGATGAAAACAAGTGAATTTTGGGCTAAAAAATTGCGTTGCCGGGTTTTGCCCGGCCTCATTTGTAGAGCTCGAAAAGAGCTTCGATTTGGTATATCATAGGCCTAGCAACAATTTCTCGATCAAAAGTTATGGCCTTATTCAGTCAAAGTTCTCCGATTTTCTACCTCTGACACTGATGAGAACAAGTGAATTTTGGGCTAAAATATAGGGTTACCCGGCTTAGCCCAACCCCATTTGTAGAGCTCGAAAAGAGCTTCGAATTGGTATATTATAGGCCTAACAACGATTTCTCGATCAAAAGTTATGGCCTTATTTAGTCACAGTTCTCCGATTTTCTTCCTCCGAAACTGATGAAAACAAGTGAATTTTGGGCTAAAATATTGGATTACCCGGCTTAGCCCTACCTCATTTGTAGAGCTCGAAAAGAGCTTTGATTTGGTATATTATAGGCCCAGCAACAATTTCTGGATCAAAAGTTATGGCCTTATTCCGTCAAAGTCTCCGATTTTCTTCCTCCGAAACTGATAGAAACAAGTGACTTTCGGGCTAAAAAATTTGGTTGCCGGGCTTCGCCCAACCGCATTTGTAAAGTTCAAAAAGTGCTTTGATTTTGTATATTATATGCCCAACAACGATTTCTCGATCCAAAGTTATGGCCTTATTCAGTCACAGTTCTCCAATTTTCTTCTATCGATACTGATATAAACAAGTGAATTTTGGGCTAAAAAATTGGGTTGCCGAGCTTTGCCCTGCCTGATTTTTAGAGCGCGAAAAGAGCTTCGACTTGGTATATTATAGGCCAAGCAACGATTTCTTGATCAAAAGTTATGGCCTTATTCCGTCATAGTTCTCTGATTTTCTTTCTCCGAAACTGATGAGGACAAGTGAATTTTGGGCTAAAAAATTGGGTTGCCGGGCGTCGCCCTGCCTCATTTGTAGAGCTCGAAAAGAGCTTTGATTTGGGATATTATAGGCCTAGCAACGATTTCGCGATCAAAAGTTATGGCCTTATTCAGTCACAGTTCTCTGATTTTCCTCCTTCGAAATTGATGAAAACAAGTGAATTTTTGGCTAAAAAATTTGGTTGCCGGGCTTTGCCCTTTTTCATTTGTAGAGCTTGAAATGAGATTCGAGTTGGTATATTATAAGCCCAACAACGATTTCTAGATCAAAAGTTAGGGCCTTATTCAGTTACAGTTCTCCGAATTTTTTCCTCCAAAACTGAAGAAAATGAGTGAATTTTGGCCTAAAAAATTGGGTTGGCGGGCTTTGTAGTGCCACGTTTGTAGAGCTCGAAAAGAGCTTTAATTTGGTATATTATAGGCCCGGCAACAATTTCTGGATCAAAAGTTATGGCCTTATTCAGTCATAGCTCTTCGATTTTCTTCCTTCAAAACTGATGAAAACAAGTGAATTTTAGGCTAAAAAATTGGGTTGCCGGGGTTCGCCCTACCTCATTTGTAAATCTCAAAAAGAACTTCGATTTTGTATATTATAGGCTCAGCAACGATTTCAGGAAAAAAAGTTATGGCCTTATTCAGTCACAGTTCTTCGATTTTCTTCCTCCGAAACTGATGACAACTAGTGAATTTTGAGCTAACAAATTGGGTAGCTTGGCTTTGCCCTACCTCATTTGTAGAGCTCAAAAAGAGCTTCGATTTGGTATTTTATAGGCCCAACAATGATTTCTGGATCAAAAGTTATGGCCTTATTCAGTCACAGTTCTCCGATTTTCTTCCCCCGAAACTGGTGAATACAAGTGACATTTGGGCTAAAAAATTGGGTTGCCGGGCTTCGCCCTGCCTTATTTGTAGAGCTCGAAAAGAGCTTCGATTTGGTATATTATGGGCCAAGCAACGATTTCTCGATCAAAAGTTATGGCCTTATTCAGTCATAGTTTTCCAATTTCCTTCCTAAATTGTTGCAAGCAAGTGAATTTTGGGCAAAAAAATTGGGTTGCCGGGCTTCGCCCTACCTCATTTGTAAAGCTTGAAAAGTGCTTTGATTTGGTATACTATAGGCCCAACAACGATTTCTGGATCAAAATTTATGGCCTTATTCAGTCACAGTTCTATGATTTTTTTCCTCTAAAACTGAAGAAAACGTGTGACTTTTGGATTAAAAAATTGGGTTTGCGGGCTTTGCCTTGTCTCATTTGCAGAGCTCGAAAAAAGCTTCAATTTGGTATATTATTGGCCCAGCAATGATTTCTGGATCAAAAGTTATGGTGTCATTCAGTCATAGTTCTCTGATTTTTTTCCTCTGAAACTGAAGAAAACAAGTGACTTTTCGCCTAAAAAATAGGGTTAGCGGGCTTTGCCCTTCGTCATTTGTAGAGCACGAAATGAGCTTCAATTTGGTATATTATAGGCCTAGCAACGATTTCACGATAAAAAGTTATAGCCTTATTCAGTCACAGTTCTTTGATTTTCTTCCTCCGAAACTGATGAAAACCAGTGAATTTTGGGCCAAAAAATTGGGTTGCCATGCTTTGCCATGCCTCATTTGTAGAGCTTGAAAAGGGCTTCGATTTGGTATATCGTAGGCCCTACAATGATTTCTGGATCAAAAGTTATGGCCTTATTTTTTCACAGTACTCCGATTCTCTTCCTCTGAAACGGGTGAAAACAAGTGACTTTTGGGCTAAAAAATTTGGTTGCCGGGCATTGCCTTGCCTCATTTGTGGAGCTCGAAAGGAGCTTCAATTTTGTATATTATTGGCCTAGCAACGATTTCTCGATCAAAAGTTATGGCTTTATTCAGTCACAGTTCTCCGATTTCCTTCCTCCGAAAATGATGAAAACAAGTGAATTTTGAGCTAAAAAATAGGGTAGTAGGGCTTTGCCCTACCTCATTTGAAGAGCTCGAAAAGAGCTTCGATTCGGTATATTATAGGCCTAACAACGATTTCTGGAGCAAAAGTTATGGCCTTGTTCAGTCACAGTTCTCCGATTTTCTTCCTCCGAAACTGGTGACAACAAGTGACATTTGGGCTAAAAAATTGGCTTATCGGGCCTCACCCAGCCTCATTTGTAGAGCTCGAAAAGAGCTTCGATTTGGTATATTATAGGACTAGCAACTATTTCTCGATCAAAAGTTATGGCCTTATTCAGTCACAGTTTTCCAATTTTCTTCCTCCGAAATTGATGAAAACAATGAATTTTGGGCAAAAAATTCGGTTGCCGGGGTTCGCCCTGCCTCATTTGTAAAGCTTGAAAAGTGCTTTGATTTGGTATATTATAGGCCCAGCAACGATTTCTGGATCAAAACTTATGGCCTTATTCAGTCACAGTTCTCCGATTTTCTTCCTCCGAATGTGATTAAAACCAGCAAATTTTGGGCTAAACAATTGTGTTGCCGTGCTTTGCCATGCCTCATATGTAGAGCTCGAAAAGGGCTTCGATTTGGTATATCGTAGGCCCTACAATGATTTCTGGATCAAAAGTTATGGCTTTATTTTTTCACAGTTCTCCGATTTTCTTCCTCTGAAACGGGTGTAAACAGGTGACTTTTGGGCTAAAAAATTTGGTTGCCGGGCATCACCCTGCCTCATTTGTAGAGCTCGAAAGGAGCTTCGATTTGGTATATTATTGGCCTAGCAACGATTTCTCGATCAAAAGTTATGGCCTTATTCAGTCACAGTTCTCTGATTTCCTTCCTCCGAAAATGATGAAAACAATGAATTTTGGGCAAAAAAATTGGGTTGCCGAGCTTCGCCCTGCCTCATTTGTAAGGCTTGAAAAGTGATTTGATTTGGTATGTTATATTCCCAGCAACGATTTCTGGGTCAAAATTTAGGTCCTTATTCAGTCACAGTTCTATGGTTTTTTTTCCTCTGAAACTGAAGAAAACAAGTGACTTTTGGCTTAAAAATTGCGTTTGCGGGATTTGCCTTGTCTCATTTGTAGAGCTCGAAAAGAGCTTTGATTTGGTATATTATAGGCCCAGCAACGCTTTCTGGATCAAAAGTTATGGCCTTATTCATTCACAGTTCCCCAATTTTCTTCCTCCGAAACTGATGAAAATAAGTGAATTTCGGGCTAAAAAATTGGGTTGCCAGGCTTCGCCCTGCCTTGTTTTTAAAGCTTGAAAAGTGCTTCGATTTGGTATATTATAGGCCCAGCGACGATTTTTGGATCAAACGTTTTGGCCTTATTCTATCACAGTTCTCCGATTTTCTTCTCCTGAAACTGATGAAAATAAGTGAATTTCGGGCTAAAAAATTGGGTTGCTGGGCTTCGCCTTGCCTTATTTGAAGAGCTCGAAAAGTGCTTCTATTTGGTTTATTATAGGCCCAGCAACGATTTCTCGATCAAAAGTTATGGCCTTATTCAGTCACAGTTCTCCGATTTTCTTCCTCCGAAACTGATGAAAATAAGTGAATTTAGGGCTAAAAAATTGGGTTTCCAGGCTTCGCCCTGCCTTATTTGTAAAGCTTGAAAAGTGCTTCGATTTGGTATATTATAGGCCCAGCGACGATTTTTGGATCAAAAGTTATGGCCTTATTCTGTCACAGTTCTCCGATTTTCTTCTCCTGAAACTGATGAAAATAAGTGAATTTCGGGCTAAAAAATTGGGCTGCCGTCCTTCGCCTTGCCTCATTTGTAGAGCTCGAAAATAGCTGCGATTTGGCATATTATAGGCCCAGCAACGATTTCTGGATCAAAAGTTATGGAGTTATTCATTCACAGTTCTCTAATTTTCTTCCTCTGAAACTGAAGAAAACAAGTGACTTTTGGCCTAAATAATTGGGTTGGCAGGCTTTGCCTTGCCTCATTTGTAGAGCTTGAAAAGAGCTTCGATTTTGTATTTTTTAGGCCCAACAACGATTTCTGGGTCATATGTTATGGCCTTATTCAGTCACAGTTCTCCAATTTTCTTCCTCCGAAACTGATGAAAATAAGTGAATTTCGGGCAAAAAAATTGGGTTGCCGGGCTTCGCCCTGCCTCATTTGTAGAGCTCGAAAAGTGCTTCGATTTGGTATATTATAAGCCTAGCAACAATTTCTGGATCAATAGTTTTGGCCTTATTCAGTCACAATTCTCCGATTTTCTTCCCCTGAAACTGATGAAAATAAGTGAATTTTGGGCTAAAAAATTGGGTTGCCGGGTTTCGTCTTGCCTCATGTAACACCCTGAAGAATTAATTGAGATTAATTAAGGTAATTAAGATTATTAGTGTGCCTAATCTGATTTAATTAATTGAGTTTAAATGATTCCAAGGTATTTAAATTATTTATAGTAATTTATTTTAATCCAGAAGTGTGTATGGACGCATTTCTGGACTGTTATATTTTTGTACATGTCATTTTCTTTGATTTTTTCTTTTTCTTTTCTTTTCTTTTCTTTTTCCTTTCTTTTCTTTCCTTTTTCCCTTTTTCCCGTGTGTTCTCTCTCTCTCTTTCACTCTCACTCTCCCGCGCACTCACACTCTCTTTCCCTCTCTCATTTTTGTCCCAAATCGAACGGGTTTTGAGCCAAAGAGTGATTTCAAAGAGTTTTCAACATCAAGAGAAGGATTGAAGGTAAGATTACTGAAAGAACCTCTCTTGGATTTCAAGTTTTTCGGATTTAAAACTTACTTTTGGTTCAAAACGGATTTTTAATGGATTTGGAGTGAAACTAGGATAGAAATTGGAAATCTTGGGTTCTTTGGACTTGTTTTAGGACCTAGAACCCGGATCTAGTGGTTGTCCCTTGAAATTTTGTGATTTGGGACTGGATTTGCAGGTTTTTGGACTGATTTCCGTGAGTTTTTGCGAACTGGAGATGTCCACCGGTCGACCGCATCGGTCGACCGGATTTTGTTGAGGCCACCGGCCGACCGGACGCACACCACCGGCCGACCGGTGGTGATGCACTCCTCTGTCTCCGGTCGACCGGTGTACACAGGGTTTGACCCTGTTTGGCCTGAAATTGTCGTTTTGACCCTTGTTTTCGGGGAGAACCCAAATTAGCTTCATTTGGAGACTTGGGATGAAAGGATTAGTATCCTTAATCCCTGATTTGATATTTAAAAGCCTTGGAATGTAATTTGAAACATGAAAATGGATTAGGGCACACTAATTGAAAATCTTGGAATATGATCGAGATTTGATTACTTTAGGACTGAGGATTGATCCTAAAGTGGTGTTTTGTATCAGCGCTCGCTGTGGATTCAGACTTAAAGGGCTTGAGGAAGCGGAAGCCGGAAAAGGCAACGCTAGTCCTAGGTTTGATTGTGTGAGGTGGGATTTCTATCCCTCTTCTTTGTGAGCCTGTTTTCAAAAAGGGTTTTGGCCTTGAAAAATATTTTAAAGAAAGGGATTGGTTTGCGAAAGAAAAATGTTTTAAAAACCATGGCTTGTTAGTTTATGGAAATCCTTGGCTTGTCCTTTCCATGGAATCCATAGCTTGTCTAGTCATGGAACCTCATGGCTTGTCCAGTCATGGGGCCCGCGGCTTGAGTAGTTCGTGGGGTCTTATGAACGATTTCATAATGTTAAACGGATGATTTCTTAAAATAAGAGATCTTGTGAACTGGTAATAGAGTCTATTGCTGTAAGCCTAGATAGGATGCGGAGAGTGCATCCTTGGGGGCAGAACCCGAAACCGGTCCGGTAGGCGAGGCACTTGGTGAGGTGAGTAATTTGTACTAATTACTCGCTCAAGCCCTATGTCTGATTAGTTTTCATTATATTTCCTTTGAGAAAAAGGATGTGAGGTTCTGGCTGTTCTGTCGGGCTGAATGTCTTATTTATTTTATTTACGCACTTATTTACTTATTCGTCTGTTTAAATTACTTCAAATTATATCTTCTTTGGGCCTTTCGCTCATGTTTCAATGTTTTAAATGTAAACCCCTCCCTGGGAGACTCGTGGAGGAGGTGCGGTGTAGGCGAGGATCGCATCTTTGGATCAAGTGAGGATTGTGTTATCCTCTTGAGCAAATGTAAGGAATTTGAGAAATTCTGTAAACTTATTAACATTTGGATTTACTAGACTGTGGATGATGTCTGTTGTAATTGTTTACTTACATGAACATCTATGTAGATACTGTATGTCCTGTGGGGTGGAGCCCTGTGTGTCAGAGGCTCCTAGATTATGTAGATTATTTATATTTTAATACAGCTAAGTGTGGGACCCGGTTGGGGATCTGCTTTATTAATCCCTAATTGAGCTCCACGTCACCCACCCCGTTGGGGGGGTGACAGAGTGGTATCAGAGCCTTAGGTTGAGAACCCCAGGATTGTACATACATGTGTCACATCTGTTATCCACTGAACAGTCTAGTTTTATTTCAGCTGAAGGAAATGGCGCCTCGCTGTAGACTAGGCAATCAGCCGGAACAACCGAATCAAGGATTCTTTGATGCCATGTTTACTGCCTTTCAAGGCATGGCCACTAGAGCTCAGAATGAGTGACCGATTGAGGATCGGAAACAAGGATATTTGGGAATTCAAAGTAGCGCCTATCCCTCGTTTAACAAATGAGGAGGACCCCAAGAAGCGAGTTACGGATTGACTCCATAGTCAAGCACTTAAGTACATATGGGAGTTCGGATGAATCTTGGGTGGAATTTGCGGTGTACAAGATGGAAGGATTAGCAAACACTTGGTGGAAACAGGTCAAGAGGAGGATGGATGTCGCAGGGATGACCTGGGAACAGTTTGAGGTGATGTTCAATGATCAGTACTTCCCTCCAAGTTATAAGGAAGAAAAGGCACTAGAATTCATGTCGCTGCAGTAAGGTGACATGTCTGTGAGGGACTATGAGGCTAGGTTTAATGACCTATCCCGGTTTGCACCATCTCTAGTGGAGTTTGAACACATGAGATGTCTCTTGTTTGAGAGGGGCCTCAAGAACTCTGTGAGGAGATCCTTGGTGGCTCTAAGACTTCGGAACTTCCGGGATTTGGTAGCTGCTGCTACAAGGGTGGAACATGATAACCTGGCCTATCGCCAAAGTAAAGAAGAAGAAGCGGATCGGGTCTCTGTCTCTGGTAGACCTTCTGTTTCGGGTGGACCACAGTGGAGTGGTAGAAGAAACCGCAATCAGGAAGTGGCAAGTGGTGGCAGTAGTTCGTCTGGGAGTGACAGAAATGCTCCGTATGGGCCCAAGTGTCACCATTGTGGGCAGGTGGGCCATATTAGGAGCTTCGATTTGGTATATTATAGGCCCACCAACGATTTCTGGATCAAAAGTTATGGCTGCATTTAGTCACAGTTCACTGATTTTTTTTCCTCCGAAACTGATGAAAACAAGTGAATTTTGCCCTACAAAATTGAGTTGGCAGGATTCGCTCTACCTCATTTGTAGAGCTCGAAAAGAGCTTCTATTGGGTATATTATTGGCCCAGGAACGATTTCTGGATTAGAAGTTATGGCCGTATTCAGTCACAATTCTTCGATTTTGTTTTCCTCCGAAACTGATCAAAACAAGTGAATTTTGGCCTAAAAAATTTGGTTGGCAGGCTTCGTCATGCCACATTTGTTGAGCTCAAAAGTGCATCAAGTTTGTATATTATAGGCCCAACAAGGATTTCTGGATCAAAAGTTATGGCCATATTCAGTTATAGATCTCCGATTTTTTTCCTCTGAAACTGATGGAAACAAATGAATTTTGGCCTAAAAAATTGGGTCGGTGGGCTTCGTCATGCCAATTTTGTTGACCTAAAAAAGAGCTTCGATTTGGTATATTATAGGCCCAGCAACAATTTCTGGAACAAAAGTTAAGGCCGTCTATTGTCAAAGTTCTTTGTTTTTTTTTTTTGCTCCGAAACAAATGAAAGCGATTGAATTTTGGCCTAAAAAATTGAGTTGGCGGGCTTTGCCAATCCACTTTTGTAGAACTCAAAAAGAGCTTCCATTCGGTATATTATTGGCGCAGCAACGACTTCTGGATTAAAAGTTGTGGCCGCATTCAGTCACAATTCTCTGATTTTTTTTCCTCCTAAATCGATCAAAACAAGTGAATTTTTGCCTAAAAAATTGGGTTGGCGGTCTTCGTCATGTCACATTTGTCGAGCTTAAAAAGTGCTTCGATTTGGTATATTATAGGCCCAGTAATGATTTTTGGATCAAAAGTTATGGCCGTATTCAGTCACTGTGCTCTGATTTTTTTTCCTTCGAAACTGATGAGAACAAGTGAATTTTGGCCTAAAAAATTGGGTTGGCGGGCTGCGGCTTGCGTCATTTGTAGAGCACAAAAGGGCATCGATTTGGTATATTATAGGCCCAGCAACGATTTCTAAATAAAAGTTTTTCCGTATTCAGTCACACTTCTCCGATTTATTTCCTCCGAAACTGATGAAAACAAGTGAATTTTCGCCAAAAAAATTGGGTTGGTGGGCTTCGTTATGCCACAATTGTCGAGCTAAAACAGTGCTTCGACTTGAAATAATATAGACCCAGCAACGATTTCTGGAACAAAAGTTATGGCCGTCTTCAGTCACAGTTATCCTTTTTTTCATCCGAAACTAATGAAAACAATTGAACTTTAGCATAAAATATTGATTTGGCGGGCTTCGCCTTGCCACATTTGTAGAGCTCGAAAAGAGCTTCGATTTGGTATAGTAGAGGCCCAGCAACGATTTATGGATGAAAATTTATGGCTATATGCAGTCACAGTTCTCTGATTTATTTTCCTCTGAAACTGATGAAAACAAGTAAATTTTGGCCTAAAAAATTTAGTTGGTGGGCTTCGCCGCCACATTTGTTGAGCATAAAAAGAGCTTCGATTTGGAATACTATAGGCCCAGCAATGATTTCTGGAACAAAAGTTATGGCCGTCTTCATACATAGTTCTCCAGTTTTTCCTCCGAAATTGATGGAAAAGAGTAAATTTGGGCCTAAAAAATTGAATTGGCAAGGTTCACCATGCCACATTTGTAGAGCTCGAAAAGGGCTTTGATTTGGTATAATATAAGCCCAGTAAAGATTTCTAGATCAAAAGTTAAGGCCGTCTTCAGTCACAATTCCCAGATTTTTTTCCTCCGAAAAAGATGAAAACAAGTGAATTTTGGCCTAAAAAATTGAGTTGGCTGGTTTCGACTTGCAACATTTGTAGAGCTCGAAAAGGGTTTTGATTTGGTATATTATAGGCCAAGCAACGATTTCTGGATTAAAAGTTTTGGCCGTATTCAGTCACAATTCTCTTTTTTTTTCCACCAAAACTGATCAAAACAAGTGAATTTTCGCCAAAAAAATTGGGTTGGCGGGCTTCGTTATGCCACATTTTTTGAGCACAAAAGTGCTTCGATTTCGTACATTATAGGCCTAGTAACGATTTCTGGGTCAAAAGTTATGGCCGCATTCAGTCACAGTTCACTGATTTTTTTCTTCTGAAATTGATGAAAACAAGTGAATTTTGGCCTAAAAAATTGGGTTTCAGGGCTGCGGACTGCGTCATTTGTAGAGCTCGAAAAGTGCTTTGATTTGGTATAGTATAGGCCCCGCAACGATCTGTGGATTGAAAGTTATGGTCGTATTCAGTCACAGTCCTCCGATTTTTTTTCCTCTGAAACTGATGAAAACAAGTGAATTTTGGCCTAAAAAATTGGATTGGTGGGCTTCGTCATGTCACATTTGTTGCGCTAAAAAAGTGCTTCGATTTGGTATATTATAGGCCCAGCAACGAGTTCTGGAACAAAAGTTATGGCCGTCTTCAGTCAAAGTTCTCTGTTTTTTTCCTCTGAAACAGATGAAAAGGATTGAATTTTGGCCTGAAAAATTGAGTTGGCGGGCTTCGCATATCCACATTTGTAGAGCTCGAAAAGAGCTTCGATTTCCTTTATTATAGGCCCAGCAACGATTTCTGGATCAAAAGTTATGGGCGTCTTCAGTTATAATTTTATGATTTTTTACTTCCGAAACTGATGAAAACAAGTGCATTTTGGCCTAAAAAATTGAGTTGGCGGGCTTTGAATATCCACATTTGTAGAGCTTGAAAAGAGCTTCGATTTGGTATATAATAGGTCCAGCAACGATTTCTGGATCAACAGTTATGGGCGTCTTCAGTCACAATTTTATGATTTTTTACTTTCGAAACTGATGAAAACAAGTGCATTTTGGCCTAAAAAATTGGGTTACCGGGCTTCGCCTTGCCACATTTGTAGAGCTCGAAAAGAGCTTCGATTTGGTATATAATAGGCCCAGCAACGATTTCTTTATCAAACGTTATGGCCGTGTTCAATTACAATTCTCTAATTTTTTTCCTACGAAACTGACGGAAACAAGTGAAGTTTGGCCTAAAAAAGTGCGTTCGCGAGCTTCGCCCTGGGGCATTTGTAGAGCTCGAAAAGAGCTTCGATTTGGTTTATTAAAGGCCCTACAACTATTTCTGGATTAAAACTTATGGCCCAATTCAATCACAGTTCTCCAATTTTTTCTCCTACAAAACTAATGAAAAGAAGTGAATTTTGGCCAAATAAATTTGGTGGGTAGGCTTCGCCCTGCCATATTTGTAGAGCTCGAAAATAGCTTCGATTTGGTATATTATATGCCCTGCAACGAAATCTGGATCAAAAGTTATGGCCGTATTCAGTCACAGTTCTCCAATTTTTTTCCTCCAAAATAGGTGAAAACAAGTGAATTTTGGCCCAAGAAATTGTGTCGGTGGGCTTCGCCCTGCCACATTTTAAGAGCCCAAAAAGTGCATCGATTTGGTATATTATAGGCCCAGCAACGATTTCTGGATTAAAAGTTATGGCTCTATGCAGTCACAGTTCTCCGATTTATTTTCCTCTGAAACTGATGAAAAGATGTGAATTTTGGCCTAAAAAATTTGGTTGGTAAGATTCGCCATGCCACATTTGTTGAGCATAAAAAGAGCTTCGATTTGGTGTAATATAGGCCCAACAACGATTTTTGGAACAAAATTTATGGCCGTCTTCATTCATAGTTCTTTGTTTTTTCCTCCGAAAATGATTAAAACAAGTGAATTTTGGCCTAAAAAATTTTGTTGGCGGGCTTCGCCCAATGGCATTTGTAGAGATCGAAAAGTGCTTCGACTTGGTATATTATAGGCCCTGCAACTATTTCTAGATTAAAAGTTATGGCCCTATTCAGTCACAGTTCCCTGATTTTTTTCCTCCAAAACTGATCAAAACAAGTGAATTTGGCCTAAAAAATGGGATTGGTGGGCTTCGTCATGCCATATTTGTTGAGTTTAAAAAGCACTTTGATTTGGTATATTATAGGCGCAGCTACGATTTGGTATAATATATGCCCAGTAACGATTTCTGGATGAAAAGTTATGGCCGTCTTCAGTCACAATTCTCAGATTTTTTTTCTTCAAATTAGATGAAAACAAGTGAATTTTGGCCTTAAAAATTGAGTTGACGGGCTTCACCTTGCAACATTTGTAGAGCTCGAAAAGAGCTTCGATTTTGTATATTATAGGCCCAACAACGATTTCTGGATCAAAAGTTATGGCCGGCTTTAGTCATAATTCTCCGATTTTTTTCCTCCGCAACTGATGAAAACAAGTGAATTTTGGCCTGAAAAATTGGGTTGGCGTGCTTCGCACTTCCTTATTTTTAGAGCTCGAAAGTAGCTTCGATTTGGTATTTTATAGGCCCAGCAACGATTTCTGGATCAAAAGTAATGGCCGTAGTCATTCACAGTTCTCTGATTTTTTTTCCTCTGAAACTAATGAAAAGAAGTGAATTTTGGCCTAAAAAATTGGGTTTCCGGGTTGCGCCCTACATCATTTGTAGAGTTCGAAAAGTGCTTCGATTTGGTATATTATAGAGTCAGCAACAATTTCTCGATTAAAATTTATGGCTGTATTCTGTCTTAGTTCTCTGATTTATTTTCCTCTGAAACTGATGAAAACAAGTGAATTTTCGTCATGCCACATTTGTTGAGCTTAAAAAGAGCTTTGATTTGGTATATTACAGGCCCAACAACAATTTCTGGAACAAAAGTTTTGGCCGTCTTCATTCACAGTTCTCCATTTTTTTTTCCTTCGAAATAGATGAAAGCAAGTGAATTTTGGCCTAAAAAATTGATTTGGTGGGCTTCGCCTTGCAGATTTTTACAGCTCGAAAAGAGCTTCGATTTGGTATGTTATAGGACCTGCAACGATTTATGAATTAAAAGTTATGGCCGTATTCACTCACAATTCTCTGATTTTTTTTCCTCCGAAACGGATGAAATCAAGTGAATTTGGCCTATAAAATTGGGTTGGTGGGCTTCGTCATGCCATATTTGTTGAGCTTAAAAAGTGTTTCGATTTGGTATATTATAGGCCGAGCAACGATTTCTGGAACAAAAGTTTTGGCCCTCTTCATTCAAAGTTCTCCCATTTTTTTCCTCTAAAACTGATGAAAACAAGTGAATTTTAGCCTAAAAATTTGGGTTGGCGGGCTTCACCCTACTAAATTTGTAGAGCTCGAAAAGAGCTTCGATTTGGTATATTATAGGCCCAGCAACGATTTCCGGATCAAAAGTTATGGCCGTATTCAATCACAGCTGTACGATTTTTTTCCACCGAAACTAATGAAAACAAGTGAATTTTGGCCTAAAAAATTGGGTTGCTGGACTGCACCTTGCGTCATTTGTATAGCTCAAGAAGAGCTTCGATTGGGTATATTATAGGCCCATCAACGTTTTTTGGATTAAAAGTTATGACCGTATTCAGTCACAATTTTCTGAATTTTTTTCCTCCAAAACGGATCAACACAAGTGAACTTGGCCTAAAAAATAGGGTTGGTTGGCTTCATCATGCCATATTTGTTGAGCTTAAAAAGTGCTTCGATTTGGTATATTATAGGCCCAGAAACGATTTCTGGAACAAAAGTTATTGCCATCTTCTGTCACAGTTCTCCGATTCTTTTCCTAAAACTGATGAAAACAAGTGTATTTTTGCCTAAAAAATTGGGTTGGTGGGGTTTGCCATTCCTCAATGGTACATATCGAAAAGTGCATCGATTTGGTATATTATAGGCCCAGCAACGATTTCTGGATTAAAAGTTATGGCTGTATGCAGTCACAGTTCTCCGATTTATTTTCCTCTGAAACTGATGAAAAGATGTGAATTTTGGCCTAAAAAATTTGGTTGGTGAGATTCGCCATGCTACATTTGTTGAGCATAAAAAGAGCTTCGATTTGGTGTAATATAGGCCCAACAACGATTTTTGGAACAAAATTTATGGCCGTCTTCATTCATAGTTCTTTGTTTTTTCCTCCGAAAATGATTAAAACAAGTGAATTTTGGCCTAAAAAATTTTGTTGGCGGGCTTCGCCCAATGGCATTTGTAGAGATCGAAAAGTGCTTCGACTTGGTATATTATAGGCCCTGCAACTATTTCTAGATTAAAAGTTATGGCCCTATTCAGTCACAGTTCTCTGATTTTTTTCCTCCAAAACTGATCAAAACAAGTGAATTTGGCCTAAAAAATGGGATTGGTGGGCTTCGTCATGCCATATTTGTTGAGTTTAAAAAGCACTTTGATTTGGTATATTATAGGCGCAGCTACGATTTCTAGAACAAAAGTTATTGCCATCTTCAGTCGCAGGTCTCCGTTTTTTTCCCCTGAAACTGATGAAAAAAAGTGAATTTTGGCCAAAAAAAATTGGGTTGGCGGGCTTCGCCCTGCCTTATTTGTAGAGATCGAAAAGAGCTTCGATTTGGTATATTATGGGCCCTGCCACTATTTATAGATTAAAAGTTATGGCCCTATTCAGTCACAGTTCTCCGATTTTTTTCCTCTGAAACAGATCAAAACAAGGGAATTTTGGCCTAACAAATTTGGTTGGTGGGCTTCATCATGCCATATTTGTTTAGCTTAAAAAGAGCTTCGATTGGTATATTACAGGCCCATCAACTATTTATGGAACAAAAGTTATGGCCGTCTTCAGTCACAATTCTCCGTTTTTTTCCTCCGAAATTGATGAAAGAAAGTGAATTTTGGCCTAAAAAATTTAGTTTGTGGGCTTCGCCTTACCACATTTGTAGAGCCCGAAAAGAGCTCCGATTTGGTATATTATATGTGACGACCCTCCTTTGAGGGCGCCACTGCAACTAACTTTTTAACTTGTACTTACTGAAATTTTTTTAAAATTTACAGAACATTTTTTTTTTAAAGGTCTTATAATGAACATAAGATACGAAATTGCTTTCTTAAATTAAAATATTCAGACCTTAATATATCTGTTTCAGCATGGGGTACCCCCTCCATATCAAATCTCTGACCTCTGAAAACAGGATCTAGGTAGGTATGATGGGCAACATGGAGTCCCGAAAATGTTGGCAGTAATGAGCCATGGACTCTCCTTCATAAGAATCCCAGATGGCTTGTAAAGTCTCATATTGTCTTCTCTGCATATCCTCCCAGATGTGAGGATCTCTCTGCACTCTCGGAGCATGAACTTCAATAGCGCCATACAATATTGGTCCATATTCAGCTCTGATTTCCTGCTTGAATTCTCCCTAACTAGGGGGTTGGTGTTCAGCTCCTTTCCCGAGCCACCAGGCGAGGGCGTGTCCTAATAATTTTGAGGCAGCTAATCAGACCCTCAACCGCTCTGGGATGTGGCAAACGTCAAAGGCGATCTCCATCATGTAAATCCACTCCATTAGTAGGTACGGCTGACGGTGACCGGAGAATGTATGCACACGCATGTCCACGAACGCAATCGTAGCCCTACGATCCTCCTCAATCTACTTGGCGTCTATCGGTGCAGCCATACTCTATCGTAACGCAATAGTATTAACATTAATATTTAATCATAATATGTTATTTACATGAATTTCTACTTACTTGGACTGGGGCGGAGTAGGCACGTGACAGTGTGGAGTAGGATGTCAAGATACCGGCTCTGATACCAACTCTGGCGACCCTCCTATGAGGCCGCCACTGTAACTAACTTTTTAACTTGTACTTACTGAAATTTTCTTAAAATTTACGGAATTTCTTTTTAAAAGGTCTTATAATAAACATAAGATACGAAATTGCTTTCTGAAATAAAAATATTCAAACCTTAACATCGTCCGTCCACTCGCCGGCAGTCCATTAGGCGTTTTATGCCGGTTGCTTACCTACAGTATAAACATTCTATAATGAGCTTTCGCTCAGCAAGTAGGAACTGTCTCCCGCAAAATAACTGTAAGTTCACATGAATAAATATGCATGAGCCAATTATGGTTAATTATGATGTCTTATTAAAATCTTATTATCTTATCTTATCTTATCTTTCTTTTGGGCCCGAGTGCTCGCACCACTTGCGCGCAATCATCGGGACGTGAGGGTTTGTAAGGTCCCCCATGACACCGTGATTATAACTTGAATGCCTCCCTTGAGTCAGAGGACATTATTATTATTTTTTTTCTCCCTTGTGGAGCTTGAGTTACCTCTCTTGTGGAGGTTGATACGGTACTCAACTGAGATTACTCTTATAAATTCCTCTTGACTTATTAAGGTGTATGCAATATGACCTAGCATAGCATACTATATCATGTACTCGAACACATATAATTTAGGTGTACTGCTTAAGTGTATGTAGTATAACATAGCATAGCATTCATAACATTAAATGTACTCAAACATATATAGTTCATGTGTATTGTTTACTTTAAAATCTATTTATACTCTAGACAAGATTCCTACTTACCTGAGTTTCAAAGCTGGAATCCCCTATTCGCCTATCAGCCTAGTCTCTTACTTTCTTCTGAAAATAAACACCCATTAAGAGTGTGAGATCAACTATTATTTGCTATTCTATTTTAGCAACTTATGAAGAAAAATATAACCCTTTCCATAAGGCATATATTCCTTTCATTTACTAAAGGATAATAAAGATTAATTTATTAAATCTTCAAAATCTTATTTTCCTTAATTTCCCTTGCTATGATATTAAGGTCCAATTTGGCCTAGGACGTATACATGGTATTCTAACTTTTACGTCGCTGAAATTTATACTCCAACGGAGTCTCTTAAACTAATGTGGGCGTTGGACCCACATTAAAACTTTGAAATTCTACGGACCTATCGTATTGGGCTCGTAGGTGCCCGTCAGGATAATTCTTTCGGTAAACCACTATGTTCTTTAAAGAAAGTATTTTTTCTTGAAAACTTCCTTTATGAATACTTTCATTAAAATGAGGTTTAATGTCATTGTGTTTTACTGAAATTCTATCTCGGGTTCTTTTTATAACTTTTTGTTGAAACCGACACTGTTTTATTTTTGTGTCGTTAAAAACTGTGCAGTTTCTGAAATCTGCGTTTTACTGTAATTTTAGAGTCGGATTTATGACACCTCCTCATCTCGTCGAGATCTAAAATTTTCGTTTTTGGTGAAAGTTGAAATTCGGCCTCTAAAGGCCTCATTTGGCTAAAAACCGTAGCTGCTGTTTTCCTAAAACTGTTTTAGACAAAAACTGTGCCGTTTCCGGAATCTATGTTTTAGTACCTCTTAGAGCCGGATTTTGAAAATATTTTCTCTATGAAATTTCTTCATCTCATCGATATCTAAAATTGTTACTTTTATAAAAAGTCAAGATTCATCCTTTAAGGGTCCCGTTTGGCTGAAGTAGTGGCTACCTGTTTTTTTTTTTTTTTTTGAAACTGTGTTGGACAGCTTGTCTGTTTTTACAAAAATGGCTTCAAACTTGGTTTTAGAGTTAAAATTAGGTTTTGTCATAGCAACCGAAAATGTTCAAAACATCTAGGGCTATAAGTTCAAGGTTTAAAACATTGAAAAATCTTGCTCAGTGGACCTCATTTTCGCGATCAAAGTCACTGGAAAATTTTTCCTCTAATCCGAAAATAAGCAACTTAGATCAAGCATAAACATACCACATCAAACTAACTTCAAACCTCACAAAACCAGCATAAAGCTTACACACCCTTATTACAACTCATCTCCTCAAGAACCACAAATTTACATCCACAAATCCAAGGTTAAAGTTGGCTAGAAATTAATGGAGAAGAGTTTGAGAACTTACCCTTGAAGAACTCTCTCTCTCCCTTGAAAACCTTGAACTCCGCTAAGATTTGTTATGGGCTTGGAACTAGAAAGTATAAGGAAATTTAAGAGGAATATTTCTACATTTCAAACTTTACTAAAACATGAAAAAAAAAAGAGGATTTAGAGTTATACCCTTCGGAAAAATGCTTGTCTAGACACTTCCTAGACCTTTTGATCTCCTTCTTCTCCTTCCATGGTTTGCTAGTGACTAAAGATTGGGAGAGGAGGAGAAAATATTTGAGGGGAAAATGGAGGAGTGTGGCCGGTTTGGGTGTGGGGGAAAATGAGAGGAGATGTGCAAAAATGGCTAACCTAATGCTTGCACTAATGGTCTCACCTTTATAGACATTACTTGATCTCATCTTAGTTGTCATTCAAGTCTACCAAACTAGCTTAATTAGCTAGATTTCTGGATTAATCCCCCCCTTTATTATGGCTGGCCGGTGGAGTGCCTCAAGAGGGGATGGTGTAAGCATTTCATGTCCAATAGTTGATTTGACTCAATCTCATCTTGAAGTCCTTGTAGCACACTCCACTAGCCAAATTTTTGGGCATAATCCCTTAAGTTTGGCCGGCCAAGTGAGGGAAGGAGAGAAAAAAATGAAACCTAACCCTTGTACCTTTGTCTACTTTGTAAATTTACTCATTACAACTGTCTAAAATTATACTGACAGCTATTTTCTCCTGTATACGAGTACTGGATGCTAGTTTGTACTGTGCTTGGAGATTCTTAAAATTAAGATTCTCAAACTGTATCTGTACTAAAAATTCTTCCATTTTAAAGTACGGTGAGAATTTATCAATCAAATTTACTTGATCGGAAAAAACGTGAACTTAACGTGAAATCTGCTACAGAATTTAGGAATGCAGATGTTAATTCCATAAATTCTTCAATCACAAAATGTACATAGTATAATGATTTTCTAGGAAAATCCTTGACTTTAATACATGAATTACATTATTAAAATTATGAGATTTTCTTGGTCACTACAATCTACCCCACTTAAGAATTTTCATCCCGAAAATTAGAACAACTCAGGTTAGCTTTTCCTCATATCTTCTTCGCGTTCCTAAGTAGCTTCCTCAATATTGTGATTTCGCCACAAAATTTTAACTAGAGGAATTACTTTATTCCTTAAAGTTTTCTCCTTGCGAGCCAAGATCTGGACTGGTTTCCCTTCGTAGGTGAGGTCCGTGTGCACTTTGATAGGTTCCTGGTGCAATACATGCGACGGATCTGTCACATATTTCTTCAACATTGATACATGAAAGACGTTGTGTACAAAAGCTAATTCTGGCGGCAATGCTAGTCTATATGCAACTTTTCCAATCCTTTCAAGGATCACAAAAGGTCCTATGTATCTCGGACTGAGCTTCCCTTCCTGCCAAATCTCATTACCCCTTTCATCGGTGCCACCTTCAGAAAAACTAAGTTTTTTGCCTAAAACTCCAGTGGCCTGCGGCGTTTATCTGCGTAACTCTTCAGGTAACTGTGAGCAGTATCTAACCTCTCTCTGATAAGTCTCACATCCTCTATGGTTCTCCTGATGAAGTCTACTGTTTCAAGATGCTTCTCCCCCGGTTCGTACCAGTGAATTAGGGACCTGCATCTTCTTCCGTATAGAGCTTTGAAAGGCGCCATTCCTATTGACGCGTGATAGTTGTTATTGTAGGAAAACTCTATCAAAGGTAACTTCCTATCCCCGTTTCCCTTGAAGTCCATGACACATGCCCTCAAAATATCTTCTAAGGTCTGGATGGTCCTCTCAAATTGGCCATCTGTCTGCGGGTGAAAAGCCGTACTGAACTTTAGCTTAGATCCCATTGCATCATGTACATTTTTCCAAAATCTTGACATGAAGCAACCATCTCGATCCGAAATGATGGATTCTGGAATTCCATGCCACGCTACTATCTTAGACACGTAAAGTTTGGCCAGCCGCTTAACAGAATAACTGAGTTTGATCAGTAGAAATTGTGCGGATTTAGTCAATCGATCCACAATTACCCAAATCGCATCGTTACCATCGGATGTTCTGGGCAACCCTACCACAAAATCCTTCGTGATTTGGTCCCACTTCCATTCTGAAATATCAATCTTCTGTAGTTCTCCTGCTGGACGCTGATGCTCTGCTTTAACTTTCTGATAGTTAAGGTACTTTGATATAAATTCAGCCATGTCCTTCTTCATTCCTGGCCACCAAAAGCTCCTTTTCAGATCCTTGTACATTTTAGTTGCTCCTAGATGAACAGAGTAAGGTGTTTCATGTACTTCTGAAAGGATCTGCTTCCTCATTTCCTCATCTTTAGGGACGCATATCCTACCCTTGTAGAGGAGTGTGCCATCCTCCACGAGGCTAAACACCATTTCTTTGCCTTCGAGAACTTCCTCCTTTAACTTCACCAAGGTAGGATCAGATTCCTGACTACTGTTCATGTGCACGAGGATGGTCGGCTATAGGGTGAGAGATGATACCTTCCCCGAAATTATCTCAATTTCAAGGTTGTGTATGTCCGTCTGCAGAGGTTGTGGCAGAGCATGGATCGCTATTAACGTTGCTGATGACTTACGACTTAGTGCATCCGCCACCTTGTTTGCTTTTCCAGGATGATAGAGGATCTCACAATCATAGTCCTTTACCAATTCCAGCCATCTTTGTTGTCTCATATTCAACTCCTTATGAGTGAAGATGTACTTGAGACTTTGGTGGTCTGCGTAGATCTCACACTTCACTCCATACAGGTAGTGTCGCCATATTTTCAGCGTAAAAACCACCGCTGCAAGTTCTAAGTCGTGCGTTGGGTAGTTCATTTCATGATCTTTAAGTTGTTGCGAGGCATAGGCGACCACCTTTTCTCCTTGCATGAGAACAGCTCCTAATCCTTTCTTAGAAGCGTCACTATAGACTACGAAATTCCTTTCATCCGCATCTGGAATGGTCAACACTGGTGCGTTGGTGAGTCTCCTTTTTAGCTCCTAGAAGCTTTCTTCGCACTTCTCGGTCCATTCATACTTCCTTTCCTTCCGTGTGAGAGCAGTGAGTGGTGCTGCTAGCTTTGAGAATCCCTCCACAAAGCGTCGTTAGTATCCTGCTAAACCCAAAAAATTACGTATCTCTATCACACTCCTCGGAGCTGACTGAGTTCTAACTGCTTTGATCTTGGTGGGATCCATGGTAACTCCTTCCTTGGATACTACATGCCCTAAAAATTGTACCTTTTCTAGCCAAAATTCACACTTTGAAAATTTGGCATACAACTGGTTCTCCTTCAATATCTATAAGGCAGTCTTCAGATGCTCCTCATGCTCTTCCTTTGTTTTGGAGTAGATCAGAATGTCATCTATGAAGATGATAACAAACTTGTCCAGATGGTCCTTAAATACTCAGTTCATCAAGTCCATGAATGCTGCTGGAGCATTGGTCAGTCCAAACGGCATCATAAGGAACTCGTAGTGTCTATAACGAGTCCTGAAAGCTGTCTTTGACACATCGCCTTCCTTTATTCGAAGTTGCTGGTACCCTGAACGTAAATCGATCTTGGAAAAATATGTCGCTCCCTTCAATTGGTCGAATAGATCATCGATCCTCGGCAGTGGATACTTGTTCTTGATTGTAATCTTATTCAGCTGCCGATAGTCGATACACATTCTCAGTGTACCATCTTTCTTCTTCACGATCAAAACTGGCGCTCCCCATGGCTAATAACTCAGTCGGACAAAACCTTTATCTATCAACTCTTGCAGTTGTACCTGAAGCTCTTTAAGCTCGACCGGGGCCATCCGGTACGGTGCCTTAGAAACTGGTGTTGATCCTGGCATTAGTTCGATCTCGAATGAGATCTCTTGCTCTGGGGGTAGTCCCGGTAATTCTTCTAGTAAAACTTCCATGAACTATTAATGTCCTCCGGTCTCAACTTAATCTCCTTAGACTTGTCCACCATATTAGCTAGATACCCTATGCATTCGCTAGCCAACATCTTACTGTTGGGAATAGTGTCCTGAAAGCATGAGATGTAAAAGGATATTTATTATTTATTTAATAAAATAGTTTATTCATCATTTTATGTGCATATATTTATGAATATTTTATGAATATCAAATAGAATTCCTTGATTATTTATGTAACCTTAAACATGGTATATAAGAGTTATATACGAGAGAATAATGTTTAAGGATAATAATCAAAAGTAATTGTTCATAATGAATTTAATTAAAGTTCGGAATCTTTAATTAAAACATTATTAATACATGTCATTCCCATTTAGAATGGAACGGTGTTATCCGACTTTGTTAATATGGCGAGATATTGAATGAGTGTATTTCGTGATAATGAGATTATGTGGAACATGGACCTTGAGACACAATATGAATTTCAAATAATTTCCGTTAAGCATAGAAATTCTAATTGAGTCTATTGATGGTCATATATAGAATGATCTTAATCCTGAGTTCTTAACAAACTCCTATTTATGGATTTATGTCTTTTGATTTACTCGGTACGGATTCCGAAATCCTGAATCCTATTCCTTGTATTTTGGAGACATAATGAAGTAGGTAGCTAGGAATGTTATTATATGAGATGGAATCCATTCCTTCTTGAGAGAGAAGCAGATAAATAATTCTCTTGAGTGTTGATTCGGTACTTGGATTAGTAAGAGCGCTCTGGTTCATGAATGTGTTTTATGAATCACTATCCATTAGAGAATCAATGGTACTCAAGGATAAAGATGTAATTAGAGAGGTTAACGGATTCTACCTGACTCTAATTATGAATTATTTATGGAGGATCGATCTATATGCAATGACTATATCAAATGGACACTTCACAATTTAGAAGTAATTAATGTCTATAATTCCTAGAGTGCAATTCCAAGTTTATAGTGGAGTAACTATTGGAATTAATAGAATTAATTAATTAATTAAAGTGTTTAATTAATTATTAATTTTATTGGAGCTCAGAATTATAGGTCCATTTGTCCTCGCGTTGTCCTTGTAATTCTACCAGACACAAAGGGCAAAATGAGAATTTTAGAATTACGGAATTCTAAAATTAAATACTCGAAGAATAATTAATTTTGAATTAATTATTATTTAAATAATGAGATTATTTAAATTTGAATTTGAACATATCTAGATTTATCCATTTAAACTTATTTGATAAGTTGTTCAATTTAGAATTCAAATTAATTTAAGTTTGACATAAATTTGAATTTGAATCTGAATTAAAATTGGACTACTGGATAATGGATAAAATATCTTCATTCCCTATCTTATTTAGGCGCCACGCACAGGGATAAAACCCTAGTGTGTGGCCGGCCACCTAAAGGATAAGGGGAAGGGATTTTTTGTTCCAAATTCAAAATTGGAGATAAGGATATGATCCTATTTTGAAGTTTGACTTCTACTCTTTAAATATGAGATAGATAGAAAATTGTGGTAACAATTTTTTTAAACACTTTTCAGCCCTAGTTTTCTAGTGTGGCCAAAATTCTCATAGAGGGAAAAGAGTGAAAAATATTTTTCTCCAAAAATTTCACATCGTGCATGCGTTGGTGTTTGTGGAAATTCGAGTGTTTCAGAAACCTGTTTTGTCTCGCGTGTGCCCACACACACGTCTACGTGGAATCAAGGAATTGACGTGGAAGACTTTGGTGTTCTAAACACAAAGCTTGGAGCTAGGACTGTTCGTGGTCAAAGAAAATCAAGTTATCATCTGAGTCGGCTACAAGGTATTTTTTCGGTTGATCCTTGAATGACATAAATTAATGAGATTAATTTATTCGTGCATAAATTAATATAATCTATAGAGTATCTCAAAAGTTTTATGAAAATTTTTGTTATACACGATCCGCCTTTCGGCTGCGTTTCCGCCGCCGAATTTGATTCGGCAACCAACACTTACTTGCTCTCATTGCGGACACCATCTGCATTGGTCGCTCTTGAGATGTCCCTATGTAAGTGAACTCTCTTTCCTCAGGTTGCTTGAACGTGACCTTCTGGCTTCTGCAGTTGATGACAGCATTGTATTTCCTCAGGAAATCCATTCCCAAAATGACGTCGTAATCGCTCATACTAATTATTATTAAATTCACGTACTATGTTCTTCCACAAATAATTATTGGTACATTTCTTAACCAATAATTAGACAATAAGATATCCCCAAAGGGCAAGACAGTCCTAAAGGGTTGATCTATTCTATCTTTTGCACTATCTAGATGCTTTGCAACTTTAGACGACATAATGCGTTGCTCCAGAATGAAATAAAGCGCATGCATCATGGTTAGCTACAGGGAGCTGACCTGTCACCACTGTGGAAGTTCCAGTTGCTGTATCTCCCCTAGTATAGGCATAGATATGAGCTTGGGGTTTCGGAGCTTCCAATCTTCCCTGAGAAATCTGAGGTCCATCAATCGTGGCTTGAATTGCATGCAGTTGATTTCCTGGGGCTCTCGGCTGATTCTGAACTCTCTGTTGATTTTGATTTGCTCGATTCTGGGGGTTGGAATAACAATCCTTGGAAGAATGGCCCTTTTTGCCACATGTGAAAAAAATGTTTGTCCCAGCTTTACATTCCCCCAAATGTTTCTTCCCACACCTATTGCTAGTGGGGAAATTGTTGTTAACTTGCCCGACATTTTTCTTCTTCTAAGGTTGGCCTTTCTGGTTCCTTGGGTTGAAGTTCCCTTTCCTCTTATTCTGGCCTTGTCCTTACTACTTGTTACCTTGTCCTGGGTTACTATTCGGCCCTTTGGATTGGGTTTCTGGGTTTTATTTTCCTTTAGCCCTTTCCTCTTTCTTAGCTTGGAAGATTTTAGCCCTTTCCTCCCTGTTTTGGTTAACCCAGTATTTTGCATGAATGGCTTGACCAACACAATCTTCCACGGTAACAGGCGGTCTACCTCCGCCACTTATCACCACTGCTAGGTCGGTTCGGAACATCTTCATCATCCTCCTGACCTCCTCCCGCTCTGAGGTCACCATGTGTGGGCATAGACGAGCTACTTGCTTGAACTTTTGCACCGCATCTACCACGGACAAATTTCCCTGGTGAAAATTATTAAACTCATCCTCTTGGGCGGCCATGTTGTCTAAGTTAAAATACCTCTCATTAAATTCCTCGATGAAGTCTTGCCAAGTGATCTCATCGACATTCCTTTTTAGCTCCACCGTCTACCATAATCGGCGGGCTTCCTTCTTGAGCATATAGGAGGCGCACAAGACCTTTTCTTGGTCATTCAACCTCATAAGGTTCAGGTCTGCCTGAACATCAGTCACCCAGTTGTCTGCTTCTATCAAGTCTGTGGAACCATGGAACTCTGACGCCGTCATACGACGGAACCTTTCTAAGGTTGAGATCCAACACCTATCCTCTGCTGGGTGATGATCATGTCCTTTAGCTTCAACATGTACGATCGATGCAGGCGGTATCTCCTGACCGTTCTGACTGCCGGCTGCAGGGGGTTTTCCCGTGCATGTGGGTTTTCATGGGCTGGTTCACCTCCAACTGGTGGCGCCTGATTTTAACGCGCTAGCTGTTCATGCAAGGCATTCATCTCTTGTTGTTGTGCTTGCAGCAACTGTCTCATTTCAGCCATCTACCCTGTCCAATCAACCTCCGGCTGGTTTGGGGTCGCTTGTGCTTGTGGTCGAACCATGATCCTTCATTCAAGAAAGTATTATGTAAGTCTCCATCTTTCTATGCGTCTATAATTATGTCTGTATGCGGATTGCATTCATATCATGGTAAGGATACATAAAATCTTGTTTACTTGATACATGATTTCATTTTGATTTACACTCTCGATTCATAAATAGAATTTGCTCTAATTATGCATAAACTTTTATTTTCATATAAGCTCGATTTCATAACTTTTAATCATAAATGTTGGGAGCGTTTATCACTTCCCGTATCATCTACATATATCAACATATCTGTTGGGAGTGGCTACCACTTCCCATGATACAATAACAAAATGCCTAGTCTGGTCAGGGTGAGAGTGGTCATCACTTCTCACAGTACAAAATGTCATGTAACGCCTATAGTGAGTGTCTATCACTTCTCACTATACACAAATAAATAAATAAAAATTTTATACCCAACCTAGGTGAGAGTTGTTAGCGTTTATGCCCTTAGGAATAAATGTAACAATTTTCTTCAAGACATTTTGACTATTTATAAAGATTTGTTTATTTCATATATCTATGTATTGTCCTCTTTATGTTCATAATAGTTGAATGTATGATAAGCAAACTGAAAGTCTGAGACTGTCATTCTAAATCTTTAGATCATGCATGTAATGTGAAGAACATGCGGAAGACAAGAATCTAAAGATGATAGTCTAAATCTTATGATCCACAATCGAGGGAATAAAGTTGGGCGCTTTATTCATGTTAAGATTGTTATGTTGTCTACTTCCTAACAGAGATGGCTTGTCTTGGTCGTCGGAGGTGGGACTCCATGGGTAGAGACATTGATATAGTTTCTAATGGTGAAATCTATATTGGATCGGACCAAAGATGAATTGTTTTAATTAATAATTCTGTTTGAATAAAACAATTCACTTTTGATGAATTATATGTTGTCATCTTAATCCTGAGATGGATGATGAACCCGTATACTTGACTTGTATCCTTTGATGTACTAAAGGGAGACATCCTAACATTATGTAAAGGTACGCTTGCCGGTACATTGGGGGTATGACTTGTGTATGCGTAGATTCATTATTCATAGATAGTGGAATCCATAGCTCCTATAAAGAGTCAATGATATCCTCTTATGCATTATCAGTGGATTGGAAAATACGAGCGCTCGGCCATTAGACTACTCTGTGTTATCTAATGGTTTCTTGTTTTGTAATAGTATGAATAGTGTTTTTCCAATGGTTTGATAATGGAACATAAGATAAATGTAATCGGGAAGGTAAAATAGAACTTGACCTCAAGTCGATTATGGATATCCTATGGGGATGATATACTAATATATTGAGTCATGGACTAGAGCTAATTAGAGCTTTGTAAATATGCTATATAAATCGAGAGTGCAGCTCTAGGCTTTTAATGGAATAGCGCTAGAGTTTTATAATCATGAGACGGACTTGTTGGTTTACAAGTAGCGTTATGATTATAGGAGCTTGATTTATATATGTCCATCGGGTCTCTTTGCTAGCTCACATAATTTCCTGTAACGATACGGTGTATTTCCTACATATTGGTAACTTGTGTTATTTCCGTAAAAGAGGTTCAAAGTTAATTCATGAATGATTTATCGGGTGAATTAATTGATAAATTGATTCTAGATAAATTGGTTGAATTATTGTTTTAAGAGTTGATTAATATGGGAAGACTATTATATGACTGTTTTGATCAGGCAATTTCTCTATTGGGTTGCTTGAATCAAAACTGAGGCTCTATGCAAGTTTCCCATGTTGAAAAACTAGAAAAACAACTTTCGTCAGTGCAGACAGGTTGACCGGTGGGTAGACCGGTCACAGGTCGACCGGTCCGGTCGACTGGTCCGGTTGACCGGTGGGTAGACCGATTTGTGAAGGACCGGTCGACCGGTGAGTTATAACGTCTCTGTCTCCGGTCGACCGGTTGTAACGCGTGACGCGTGCTGATGTGGCAAAATCGACCCTGAGTGCGATTAAATCTTTGGGAAACCTAATTGTTATGGAAGTATGACTTCCTAAACAGTATAAATAGCCTATTAAGTCACTTTACTCAGATAGATCACTTGAGAGACTTTTTGGAGGCTATTGATAAGAGATTCCAAGAGGAAAAATTGTTTAATTATCAAAAACAATTTTTCTTTGGCTCTCTTGTGATTGGAAGGAGATTAAGAATACCAAGACGAGATTAAACGAAGTGTGCCCACCAAGACACCGATCGTGGAAACGAGAATAGCAAAGAAGACCAGTTGGTTGAGGCTCTTCCGGTTCTTTGTTTGGAACGCTTTGATCCGTCCGACGTCTTTGTTTCCTGAAATCTCAAAATGTATGATTTAGATCTTTAGTATTTATGTTATATAGCATCATGAACATGTTCTTGTTTGGCTTTGACATTGATTAAAATTTTTTAAATTCCGCTGCGCACTCGATGCCATTATTTTTCCAACAAGAGTGCCTACCACTTCTCACGATACAAAAAGTATCCTATACAAAAGGCAAGATATGCTATAGGTGATGCCATCAGTCAGATGATAATCTAGACTCAGGCTCCGCGTCTCCGTCTGAGAACCCCTCATAGCTGAACATCTCATCCTCTGTGGGATCCTCCTCCTCTGTATACTCATCATCGCTCGCGATGATGACATGCTACGGTACTTCATCATCATAGTCCTCAGACATGTAGTCTATTGGCTCATCATCGCCTTCATCGTCATCTGCATGATATCCCGGTGCTGCATCCTATTCCGACTGAGCTACTACTGCTGCCGCTGCGGCATTGGCCTGGAGTTGTTGCTGGGCTTGGTGTAGCTCGTCCTCTCCATTTATTATTTCTTCTAGGAACTACTGGATATGATAGTACTGTCCAGGGTAAGGAACTAAGTCCCGGACGTCCTGGGGTACCCCTCTCCATATCAAATCTCTGACCTCTGAAAACAGGATCTGGGTAGGTATGATGGGCAGCAAGGAGTCCCGAAAACGTTGGCAGTAATGAGCCATGGACTCTCCCTCATAAGAATCCCAGATGGCCTCTAAAGCCCCATATTGTCTTCTCTGCATATCCTCCCAAATGTGAGGATTTCTCTGCACTCTCGGAGCATGAACTTCAATAGTGCCATACAATATTGGCCCATACTTAGCTCTATTTTCCTGTTTGAATTCTCCCCAACTAGGGAGTTGGTGTTCAGCTCCTTTCCCGAGCCACCAGGCGAGGGCGTGTCCTAATAATTTTGAGGTAGCTAATCGGACTCTCAACCGCTCTGGGATGTGGCAAACGTCAAAGGCGATCTCCATCATGTTAATCCACTCCATTAGTAGGTACGGCTGACGGCGACTGGAGAATGTATGCACATGCATGTCCACGAACACGATCGTAGCCCTACAATCCTCCTCAATCTGCCTGGGGTCTATCGGTGCAGCCATACTCTATCGTAACGCAATAGTATTAACATTAATATTTAATCATAATATATTATTTACATGAATTTCTACTTACTTGGACTGGGGCGGAGTAGGCATGTGACGGTGTGGAGTAGGATGGCAGGATATTGGCTCTGATACCAACTATGACTACCCTCCTTTGAGGCCGCCACTGTAACTAACTTTTTAACTTGTACTTACTGAAATTTTCTTAAAATTTACAGAACATTTTTTTAAAGGTCTTCTAATATACATAAGATACGAAATTGCTTTCTTAAATAAAAATATTCAAACCTTAACATATATGTTTCAGAATTATAATTAACAAAACTATTTATAACATAAAGCTGATTGCAGAAATATTTGCGAGCGGTATCCATATCCCGAGCCCCACATCATTCGTCTACTCGCTGGCAGTCCATCAGGCATTTTATGCCGGTTGCTTACCTACAGTATAGACATTCTATAATGAGCTTTCGCTCAGCAAGTAGGAACTATCTCCCGCAAAATAACTGTAAGTTCACATGAATAAATATGCATGAGCCAATTATGCTTAATTATGATGTCTTATCAAAATCTTATTATCTTATCTTATCTAATCTTTCTTTTGGGCCCGTGTGCTCGTGCCACTTGCGTGCAATCATCGGGACGTGAGGGTTTGCAGGGTCCCCCATGACACAGTGATTAGAACTTGAATGCCTCCCTTGAGGGTTTTCTTCCTGCGGCCACATTTTTAGAGCTCAAAAAGAGATTCGATTTGGTATATTATAGGCCCAGCAACGATTTCTGGATCAAAATCTATGGCCGTCCCCATTCACAATTCTTAGTTTTTTTTCCGCCGAAACTTATGAAAACAAGTGACTTTTGGCCAAAAAAATTGGGTTGTTAGGCTTAGCCCTTCCTCATTTGTAGAGCTCGAGAAGAGCTTTGATTTGGTATATCATAGGCCCAGCAACGATTTCTGGATCAAAAGTTATGGCCGTTTTCAGTCACAAGTCTCTGATTTTTTTCCTCCGAAACTGATGAAAACAAGTGAATTTTATCCTACGAAATTGGGTTGGTGGGATTCATCATACCACATTTGTTGAGCTTAAAAAGAGCTTTAATTTGGTATATTACAGGCGCAGCAACGATTTCTGGAAGAAAAGTTATGGCCGTCTTCAATCAAAATTCTCTGATTTTTTTCCTCCGAAACTGATGAAAACAAGTGAATTTTTGCCTAAAAAATTGAGTTAGCGGGCGTCGCCTAGCCACATTTTTAGAGCTCGAAAAGGGCTTCGATTTGGTATAATATAGTCCCACCAACGATTTCTAGATCAAAATTTGTGGCCGTCTTCAGCCACAAGTCTCTGATTTTTTTCCTCCAAAATTGATGAAAACAAGTAAATTTTTGCCTAAAAAATTGGGTTGCCGGACTTCCCCGTGCCTCATTTGTAGAGCTCGAAAAGAGCTTTGATTTGGTATATTATAGGGGCAACAATGATTTTTGGATCAATAGTTAAGGGCGTCTTTCGTCACAATTCTCTAATTTTTTCTTCCGAAACTAATGAAAACAAGTGAATTTTGGCCTAAAAAAGTGGGTTGGCGGGCTTCACCCTTCCTCATTTGTAGACCTCGAAAAGAGCTTCGATTTGGTATATTATAGGCCCAGCAACGATTTTTGTATCAAAAGTTCTGGCCGTATTCAGTCACAGTTCTCCAATTTTTTTCCTCCGAAACTGATGAAAACAAGTGAATTTTGGCCAAAAAAATTGGCTTGGCGGGCTTCTCCATGCGGTTTTTGTAGACCTCGAAAAGAGCATCGATTAGGTATATTATAGGCCCTGCAACGATTTCTGGAGCAAAAGTTATGGCCGTATTCAGTCACAGTTCTCCGATTTTTTTCCTCCGAAAGTGATGAAAACATGTGAATTTTGGCCGAAAACATTGGGTTGGAGGGCTTTGCCCAGCAACATTTGCAGAGCTCAAAAAGCGCTTCGATTTGGTATAATATAGGCCCAATAACGATTTCTGGATCAAAAGTTATGGCCGTATTTTGTCACAGTTCTTTGATTTTTTTCTCTGAAACTGATGAAAACAAGTGAATTTTGGCCAAAAAAATTTAGTTGGCGGGCTTCGCCATGCGGCATTTGTAGAGCTTGAAAAGAGCTATGATTTCGTATCTTATAAGCACTGCGACTATTTCTGGAGTAAAAGTTATGGCCCTATTCAGTCACAATTCCCTGATTTTTTTACTCCGAAACTGATGAAAACTAGTGAATTTTGGCCTAGGAAAATGGGTTGGTAGGATTCCTCATGCCACATTTGTTGAGCTTAAACAGAGCTTTAATTTGGTATATTACAGGCCCAACAACGATTTCTGGAAGAAAAGTTATGGCCGTCTTCAATCACAATTTTTCGATTTTTTTCCTCCGAAACTGATGAAAACAAGTGAATTTTGGCCTAAAAAATTGAGTAGGCAGGCTTCGTCTTGCCACATTTATAAAGCTCGAAAAGGGCTTCGATTTGGTATATCATAGGCCCAGCAATGATTTCTGGATCAAAATTTGTGGCCGTCTTCAACCACAAGTCTCTGATTTTTTTCCTCCGAAACTGATGAAAACAAGTGAATTTTTGCCTAAAAAATTGGGTTACCGGACTCCGCCGTGCCTCATTTGTAGAGCTTGAAAAGAGCTTCGATTTGGTATATTATAGGCGCAGCAACGATTTCTGGATCAAAAGTTATGGCCGTCTTTCATCACAATGTTGGAAATGTGTCCATAAAGTGGGATGTAATTTGTTATTTATGAAATGACAAATGTAAGACATTATTATTTTTCTGATTTTATAAAATAAGATAAAGTTATGTTTTGACACATACTCAAGAGTGTTAGTAATATTGCTTAGTCCATAAACTGTTACCAACGAAAGAAGAGTCAGGGGAACCCTGCCGAACAAACTCTTTTGATACAATTTAAAATAGATATTCGCAGTCTTAGGATTGATTGGGCAATCGAATCCGATTATGACTGTTAGATCGAACCATGTGATGCTGGTCTCGGGGCATGGGAGTTGGACTCTGTGGTTGATCTAGACATGCTCGCAACATGTTGAATAGACCATGTGACTGATTAGGTTAGAGTAAAAACTGTTTACACAACTCTAAACCTAATCATCACAACTTAAGTATATTTGTATAATTATCTTAATCCTTAAGTGAATGCATAGCTCAACTTAGTATCTCATGATCTTTGATTCGCCAATGAGATTAGTTCACAATTATTGAACGACATCTCGGTCATTGGGATCATGACAATATTAAGTTGGAGTTATGTGATTCACATATATGAAATTCGTAAAAATAATATCACCTCATGCTTTATTGACGGGTGTGTGAATAAATAAACCAGGCCTGGTATTCAATGATGATATTCATTGATTAAGACATCGTAACATGTGTGAGACATCTTACGAACGTTTGTCTTTCTTATTCACAGTCATATAAAGGAGTTGAGGAAATAATGGTTAGAATGGTGAAACGGTAATATTATATACCATTCGATCACCGATATTTCTGAAGGATAATAATGCATTTACACTGTGGACCGTGTGATAAATTGTATCAACACCAAAAGAAAAATTAGCGCACATGAATCGAGAGATTATTCGGCATCGAACTTTTAGTGGAGTTATGCGATGTCGGAATTAAATATGTCGATAACTTATAGAGATGAGTTAGTCGAATATTGTAATTCCATAGCTTTGTTCATGTGGGTCCATTCGGTCTCAATGCTAGCTCTAATAAATGGGAAAGACAGAAACTGATAATCATGTTTAAATTCCTTGTGTTATTTTTCATTTATTTGATAATTGAAAAATAAAAGGAATGAGTTTTGAATTTCGAAATTAATAGAGATTAATTTAAATTCAAAATAAAATTTAAACATGATTTTATTTGGCAACAAAATGAAAGAGAAAAGTGATAATTTTTTTTTTTTGGAAAATTCGGAAATCCCTTGCCATAAGGGGATTTCGAATTTTGCTCCAAAAAGGGGAAGGAAAATTCGGAAATCCCTTGCCATAAGGGGATTTCGAATTTTGCTCCAAAAAGGGGAAGGAAATTCGGAAATCCCTAAGCCATGTAGGGATTTTCGGATTTCAATCCTAGGGTTAAGGAGAAATTCGAAAATCCCATCTAGGGTTTGAGTTTTTGAATTTCCTCCTATATAAGGATATTATTGAAAACCCTAGGGAGAGTTCTTTTAGAGAAAAGAAAAAGAGATCACACTTTTCCTTAGGGTGGCCGGATTTTGTAGAGACAAAATAGAAGGAAATAGTTTCCTTAGGTTTTCGAAAAAGAGCCCACTCTCTCATCCTAAAAATTGTAGAGTCATAGCCTTGAATCTACGAGTGGTTTTTGGTGTGATCGTGGCAATAAACAACGATCTTGTTTCACGGCAATTCTCCATCTCGGAACGTGAGATAGTGAGACAAGATCCTTGCGGTCAATTAATTCAATCGTCACAAAGGTATGTGAGATTTTCTAATCCTTTGTCTATAAACATATATCATGCATGCATATCTTGTTGTGGTTTACGTTTAATTTTGAATTAAATGGATATGATAAAATTTATAATAATAAATGCAATGGGGTAAATTTTATAAAGAGTTATAAAATGCAACAAATTTATAAGGGTTATAATTTTGTTGAATTATTAATTGGACTTAATTTTAAAACAAAATTCATTTTTTAAAAAGCTAAGTGGGAGGGTCGTTTGCGTTGAAACGTTCCCAAGGTCTCCGACTTGAGCCTGATCGTGACATGTGGATAGGTTAAGAACCACCTTAGTGGTCCTCACTTCAATGGGAGAAACCCATGAAACATGTCGCTAAGGAGTCATCAAGTTGCTTATAGAAGATAAGACTCGAAAAGGAAGTAGTGAGGCGAGACCATCCCTAGATGGATCGTTAGTTCATAACAACCTCTAGATTCGATAAGTCAGTTAAACACTTAGACTAAAGATCATTGTAATCTCCCATAGGAGCAAGGCAATGGATCTGAGGTGACCAAAAGAGATGGTGATTGGTTGCACTAGATGTAGAGACATCTTGTGAAGTGAACCAAACGAGAGGAGTCTCAATGCGATAGGAGGCTTCATGGACGCCACCCCTAGGTGGGACGTGTTGCCGTTTATGATCGCAACACCATAAATGAAACATTTTTTTAAGGATTTTATTTATGTTTAAGTATTTGCATTCATGCATCATACTTCTCTTAAATATAAGCAAATTACCAACACCGCTTTATTTTATTTTTCAGCAATTATGTCTTTATCCCCGATCGCGCAAATTCTTAGTACAAACAAACTAGTGGGTGAAAATTACGTTGACTGGAAACGTAACCTCGATATCGTATTGACGGTAGACAAGCACAAGCATGTGCTCACCACCCCTGTCCTCTTGAGCGAATGATGATTCGACTCAAGAAGAGCGAGACGACACATCGCTTGGATGCGTTCCGATGAGATTGCTAGGTGCTATATCTTAGCATCAATTAGCAATGTGTTGCAACAGCAACATCGGAACATGCTGACGGCTGCAGATATGATCTACAGCATTTCTGAAATGTTCGGAAGCCAAGGCCATCAAGCCAAGCAAGCTACAGTGCGTAACTTCATGAACTGCCGGATGAAATCCGGCACTCCTGTTCAGGACCATACGCTATTGATCATAAGTCACCTGAATGAGATGGAGCTCATGGGAGCTGAAATAGATGGAGAGACTCAAGTGGATATGATCCTAGAGACTCTCCCGGAGATGTTTGACAACTTCAAACTCAACTACTCGATGAATAAGTTCAGCTATTCACTCCCAGAACTCATGATGGAGCTTCGAACTACGGAAACTCTGTTGCTTAAAGGCAAAAAGGAGAATGGAAAGGCAAATCTTACTGAAGCGAAGCCTTCCACCTCTGGTGCCAAGAAATGTAAGAAAGCCGCGCAAAGAACAAGAAGAAGCCCGGCTGCGAAAGGCAAGAACACCGCAAAGGTGGACAAAAGTATCGACAAATGTCACCATTGCGGAGTTGTTGGCCACCGGAAACGCAATCGTCCCTACATACCTCAAGGAGGTCAAAGCTAAAGGTACATTGTTTGTTCTTTGAAGCCTGTTTTGTGGTCGACTCTACTTTTTCTTGGATTGTAGACTCGAGCCACTAATCATGTTTGTTGTTCTGCGCAGGGGTTCGGGGAAAACAAAAGGCTTAGCAAGGACGAGTTCAACTTTTATTTGGGGAAATGGAGCATCGATATCGAAGAACAACCGTTGGAAGTATTAAATTAATTTTTGAGAAACAGTTTTATTGTTTTGAACAATGTTTATTATGTCCCGGTTTTTGGGAAAAACCTTATTTACGTGGCTCGTTTGATTGAGCAAGGATATTCTTTGGATTTTAATAATGATGTTATTCGGATTCTAAAGAATGGCTTCATGATTACTTTCTACGGTCATGATAAACAATGCATTCTCGTTAAACCAAATATTCCAACGATTTGCGATACTGAATTGAATAATGATTCAATGAGAGAAAGTAAGAGATTGAGGTCAGACTCAATTGATCAAACCTACAAATGGCATCTACGTCTTGGACATATTAGCCTTGACAAGATTAAAAGGTTGGTAAGAGACGGTCCCTTACAAACCTTAAGTGTAGGCTCACTACCTACATGTGAATCCTGCATAGAAGGAAAAATGACCAAGAGACCCTTCTCAGCAAAGGGTAATAGAGCTGATGAATGCCTAGAACTCGTACATAGTGATGTATGTGGGCCATTCAATATCCAAGCAAGAGGAGGATATGAATATTTCATAACCTTCATCGATGACTATTCTCGTTTTGGTCATATTTATCTAATCGTCAAAGGTCCGAAACCTTTGAAAAGTTCAAAGAATTCAAGGCCTTGGTTGAAAAGCAATTAGATAAACAGATCAAAACACTACGATCCGATCGTGGTGGTGAATACTTCTTTGGGAGAGTTCAAGACTTTCTTAAGGAAGAAGGTATATTTTCTCAACCGACCGCGCCCGGTGTACTCCTCGTGAGAATGGCGTGTCTAAGAGAAGGAATCGAACTCTATTAGACATGGTTAGATTAGTGATGAGTTACTCATCTCTTCCAGATTCCTTTTGGGGATATGCCTTGGAAACAACAAAGATTCATTCTGAACCAAGTTCCATCTAAGGCAAGTACACTGAACTCCATATGAAAGATGGAGTGGCAAGAAGTCATCTCTTGGCCACACCGAGAATATGGGGTTGTCCCAAGCACAGTGCTTAGAAAGAAGACCGGTAAGTCGATTAGTCGCTTTGAGAACTATGCCTGTTTGTAGGATATCCTAAAGGAACAAAAAGGCTATATCTTTTATAGTCCTCATCGATCGAAAACATTAAAAAGACCTAATGCTCGTTTTCTGGAAGAGGATTTTATAAAGAATATAAAGCCGAGAAGCAGACTTGTACTTGAGGAATTGATGGTGAAAATGTTGGGGGAACATGTCCGCGGTCTATTCCTCGAACCGACAACAGATGAACCACAACAAGAACTAACACCAGTGGAGCCTCGACGTAGTGGGAGGGTTGTGAGACAACCTGATAGGTACATGTCTTATGGAGATGCATTGACTGCAGTCTCAGATTTAGACATTGATGAAACTATTTCCTACTCGCAGGCCATGGAAAGATCTGAAGCAAACCTATGGCATGAAGCCATGGACGCCGAAATACAATCGATGTATAAAAATGGCGTATGGACTCTAGTAGATCCTCCTGAAGGGGTAAAACCCGTAGGGTGTAAATGGATCTACAAGAAGAAGAGGGGTCCGGATGGGAATGTAGAGACATTCAAAGCAAGGCTGGTAGCCAAGGGCTACACCCAGAAAGAAGGCATCGACTATGAGGATACCTTCTCTCCGGTAGCCATGCTTAAATCCATCCGAATTCTTCTATCCATTCTTTCGCCGCTTTTAGATTATGACATATGGCGATGGATGTAAAGACAACTTTTTCGAATGGCAACGGATGAGCGCATTTATATGGCACAACCAGATGGATTCATTGAAAAGGGTCAAGAAGAAAAGGTTTGCGAATTGTGCGTAAGTCCATTTATGGACCCAAGCGAGCATCCGATCATGGAATATCGATTCGATGAGACTGTTAAAACTTATGGTTTTGTTCGGTCAATGGATGAGCCTTGTGTGTATAAGTTTCGATACAAGAAGGCAAAGTGGTTTTCTTAGTCTTATATGTAGATGACATACTACTCATTGGGAATGATGTAGGAAGACTAAGCGAGGTTAAGCTCTTTCGGCAAAAAGCAGTTTGACATGAAGGATCTAGGAGAAGCTCGCCTATGTTTTGGGAATTCGGATCTTTCGAGATCGGAAGAACAAACAATTGGCACTATCTCAAGCATCCTACATCGATAAGGTAATGGACCGATTCGCTATGCAAAACTCCAAAAGGGTTATCTACCCTTGGACATGGAGTATCCCTCTCAAAGGAGCGGTCTCCCAAGACTCCTCAAGAAGTGGAAGACATGAGCCGAGTTCCTTACGCCGGTAGTAGGAAGTCTCATGTATGCAATGCTTTGCACCGACTTGATATATGCTACGCAAGAGGCGTGGTGAGTAGATTCCAGTCAAACCCCGGACCCGAAACCTTTGGGTTCTTTGTAAAAGCATATCCTCAAGTATCTTAGGAGAACGAGGAACTATATGCTTGTATATTCGTGTCTTGACCGAATATGACGGATATACCGACTCCGATTTCCAATCGGATAAGGATTCCAGAAATCCACTTCAGGATCGGTGTTTGTCCCGAATGGAGGTTCGGTGGTGTGGAGGAGTATCAAGCGGACTTGCATAGCCGACTCCACCATGGAGGCCGAATATGTGGCGGCTTGTGAAGCTACGAAAGAGGTCTGTATGGCTTAAGAAGTTCCTTGTTTCATTTGGAAGTTGTTCCGAAGTCGATAGGCCCATGGTATCAGATTGCGATAATAGTGGGGCTGTAGCAAACTCTAAGGAGCCTAGAAGCCACAAAAGGTCCAAGCACATAGAGCGGAAATACCACCTCATCCGTGAGATTGTACAAAGAGGCGATGTTGAAGTAACAAAGATATCTACACATGACAACTTGGCCGATCCATTCACAAAGGCTTTATCCGGTAAAGTCTTCGATAGGCATCTGGAAGGTTTGGGCATGCGAGATTGTACACACCTACTTTAAGTCCAAGTGGGAGTTTTTGGAAATGTGTCCATAAAGTGGGATGTAATTTGTTATTTATGAAATGACAAATGTAAGACATTATTATTTTGTCGATTTTATAAAATAAGACAAAGTTATGTTTTGACACATACTCAAGAGTGTTAGTAATATTGCTTAGTCCATAAACCGTTACTAACGAAAGAAGAGTCGGGGGAACCCCGCCGAACAAACTCTTTCGATACAATTTAAAATAGATATTCGCAGTCTTAGGATTGATTGGGCAATCGAATCCGATTATGACTGTATTAGATCGAACCATGTGATCTTGGTCTCGGGGCATGGGAGTTGGACTCGTGGTTGATCTAGACATGCTCGCAACATGTTGAATAGACCATGTGACTGATTAGGTTAGAGTAAAAACCGTTTACACAACTCTAAACCTAATCATCACAACTTAAGTATATTTGTATAATTATCTTAATCCTTAAGTGAATGCATAGCTCAACTTAGTATCTCATGATCTTTGATTCGCCAATGAGATTAGTTCACAATTATTGAACGACATCTCGGTCATTGGGATTGTGACAATATTAAGTTGGAGTTATGTGATTCACAGATATGGAATTCGTAAAAATAATATCACCTCATGCTTTATTGACGGGTGTGTGAATAAATAAACTAGGCCTGTTATTCAATGATGATATTCATTGATTAAGACATCGTAACATGTGCGAGACATCTTACGAACGTTTGTATTTCTTATTCACAGTCATATAAAGGAGTTGAGGAAATAATGGTTAGAATGGTAAAACAGTAATATTATATACCATTCTAATCACTGATATTTACAAAGGATAATAATGCATTTACACTGTGGACCGTGTGATAAATTGTATCAACACCAAAAGAAAAATTAGCGCACATGAATTGAGAGATTATTCGGCATCGAACTTTTAGTGGAGTTATACGATGTCGGAATTAAATATGTCGATAACTTATAGAGATGAGTTAGTCGAATATTGTAATTCCATAGCTTTGTTCATGTGGGTCCATTCAGTCTCAAGGCTAGCTCTCCTAAATGGGAAAGACAGAAACTGATAATCATGTTTAAATTCCTTGTGTTATTTTTCATTTATTTGAGAATTGAAAAATAAAAGGAATGAGTTTTGAATTTCAAAATTAATAGAGATTAATTTAAATTCAAAATAAAATTTAAACATGATTTTATTTGGCAACAAAAGGAAAGAGAAAAGTGATAATTTTTTTTTTTTGGAAAATTCGGAAATCCCTTGCCATAAGGGGATTTCGAATTTTGCTCCAAAAAGGGGAAGGAAAATTCAGAAATCCCTTGCCTTAAGGGGATTTCGAATTTTGCTCCAAAAAGGGGAAGGAAATTCGGAAATCCCTAAGCCATGTAGGGATTTTCGGATTTCAATCCTAGGGTTAAGGAGAAATTCGAAAATCCCATCTAGGGTTTGAGTTTTTGAATTTCCTCCTATATAAGGATATTATTGAAAACCCTAGGGAGAGTTCTTTCAGAGAAAAGAGAAAGAGATCACACTTTTCCTTAGGGTGGCCGGATTTTGTAGAGACAAAATAGAAGGAAATAGTTTCCTTAGGTTTTTGAAAAAGAGCCCACTCTCTCATCCTAAAAATTGTAGAGTCATAGCCTTGAATCTACGAGTGGTTTTTGGTGTGATCGTGGCAATAAACAATGATCTTGTTTCACGGCAATTCTCCATCTCGGAACGTGAGATAGTGAGACAAGATCCTTGCGGTCAATTAATTCAATCGTCACAAAGGTATGTGAGATTTTCTAATCCTTTGTCTATAAACATATATCATGCATGCATCTCTTGTTGTGGTTTACGTTTAATTTTGAATTAAATGGATATGATAAAATTTTTGAAATTCCGCCTACAATATTGTTGTTGTTCAAATGATTTTTCATATATAAATCACAATAAGATCCTACACACAATTCTCTGATTTTTGCCTAAAAAAGTGGGTTGGCAGGCTTCGCCCTTCCTCAATTGTAGAGCTCAAAAAGAGCTTCGATTTGGTATACTATAGGCCCAGCAACGATTTCTGGATCAAAAGTTATGGCCGTATTCAGTCACAGTTGTCCAATTTTTGTCCTCCGAAACAGATGAAAACAAGTGAATTTTGGCAAAAAAAATTGGCTTGGCAGGCTTCTCCCTATGGCTTTTGTAGACCTCGAAAAGAGCTACGATTTTGTATATTATAAGCCTTGCAATGATTTCTGGAACAAAAGTTATGGCTGTATTCAGTCACAGTTCTCTTATTTTTTTCCTCCAAAACAGATGAAAACTAGAGGATTTTTGCCCAAATTATTTTGTTGGAGGGCTTCGCCTTGCCATATTTTTAGTGCTCAAAAAGTGATTTGATTTGGTACATTATAGGCCCAACAATGATTTCTAGATCAAAAGTTATGGTCGTCTTCCATCGCAATTCTCTGATTTTTTTTTTCCTCCGAAACTAATGAAAACAAGTGAATTTTGGCCTAAAAAAGTGGGTTGGCAGGCTTCACCCTTCCTCATTTGTAGAGCTAGAAAAGAGCTTTGATTTTGTATATTATCGGCCTAGCAACGATTTTTGGATCAACAGTTATGGCCTTATTCCGTCATAGTTCTCCAATTTTTTTCCTCTGAAACTGATGAAAACAAGTGAATTTTTGCCAAAAAAAATTGGGTTGGCGGGTTCGCCCTACCGCTTTTGTAGAGCTCGGAAAGAGCTTTGATTTGGTATATTATAGGTCCTGCAACGATATATGGATCAAAAATTATGGCCGTATTCAGTCATAATTCTCCGATTTTCATCCTCCAAAACATATGAAAACAAGTGAATTTTCGCCCAAATTATTGTGTTGCTGGGCTTCGTAAGGCCACATTTTTAGAGCTCAAAAAGAGATTCAATTTGGTATATTATAGGGCCAGCAACGATTTCTAGATCAAAATCTACGGCCGTCCCCATTCACAATTCTTAGATTTTTTTCCGCCGAAACTTATGAAAACAAGTGACTTTTGGCCAAAAAAATTGGGTTGGTAGGCTTAGCCCTTCCTCATTTGTAGAGCTCGAGAGGAGCTTTGATTTGGTATATCATAGGCCCAGTAACGATTTCTGGATCAAAAGTTATGGCCGTATTCAGTCACAAGTCTCTGATTTTTTTCCTCCGAAACTGATGAAAACAAGTGAATTTTGGCCTACGAGATTGGGTTGGTGGGATTCATCATGCCACATTTGTTGAGCTTAAAAGGAGCTTTAATTTGGTATATTACAGGCGCAGCAACGATTTCTGGAAGAAAAGTTATGGCCGTCTTCAATCACAATTCTCTGATTTTTTTCCTCCGAAACTGATGAAAACAAGTGAATTTTTGCCTAAAAAATTGAGTTAGCGGGCTTCGCCTTGCCACATTTTTAGAGCTCAAAAAGGGCTTCGATTTGGTATAATATAGTCCCACCAACGATTTCAAGATCAAAATTTGCGGCCATCTTCAGCCACAAGTCTCTGATTTTTTTCCTCCAAAATATATGAAAACAAGTAAATTTTTGCCTAAAAAATTGGGTCGCCGGACTTCGCCGTGCCTCATTTGTAGAGCTCGAAAAGAGCTTCGATTTGGTATCTTATAGGCGCAACAACGATTTTTGGATCAATAGCTATGGGCGTCTTTCGTCACAATTCTCTAATTTTTTTCCTCCAGAAACTGATGAAAACAAGTGAATTTTGGCCTAACAAAGTGGGTTGGCGGGCTTCGCCCTCCCTCATTTGTAGACCTCGAAAAGAGCTTCGATTTGGTATATTATAGGCCCAGCAACGATTTTTGTATCAAAAGTTCTGGCCGTATTCAGTCACAGTTCTCCAATTTTTTTCCTCCGAAACTAATGAAAACAAGTGAATTTTGGCCAAAAAAATTGGCTTGGCGGGCTTCTCCATGCGGTTTTGTAGACCTCGAAAAGAGCATCGATTAGGTATATTATAGGCCCCGCAATGATTTACGGAGCAAAAGTTATGGCCAGATTCAGTCCACAGTTCTCCGATTTTTTTTCCTCCGAAAGTGATGAAAACATGTGAATTTTGGCCGAAAAAATTGGGTTGGGGGGCTTTGCCCAGCAACATTTGCAGAGCTCAAAAAGCGCTTCGATTTGGTATAATATAGGCCCAATAACGATTTCTGGATCAAAAGTTATGGCCATATTCAGTCACAGTTCTCTGATTTTTTTCTCTGAAACTGATGAAAACAAGTGAATTTTGGCAAAAAAATTTGGTTGGCGGGCTTCGCCATGCGGCATTTGTGGAGCTTGAAAAGAGCTACGATTTGGTATATTATAAGCACCGCGACTATTTCTGGAGTAAAAGTTATGGCTCTATTCAGTCATAGTTCCCCGATTTTTTTACTCTTAAACTGATCAAAACAAGTGAATTTTGGCCTAGGAAAATGGGTTGGTAGGATTCGTCATGCCACATTTGTTGAGCTTAAAAAGAGCTTGAATTTGGTATATTACAGGCCTAGCAACGATTTCTGGATTAAAAGTTATGGCCGTCCTCACTCACAATTCATAGATTTTTTTTCCGCCGAAACTTATGAAAACAAGTGACTTTTGGCAAAAAAAATTGGGTTGGCAGACTTAGCCCTTCCTCATTTGTAGAGCTCGAGAAGAGCTTCGATTTGGTATATCATAGACCCAGCAACGATTTCTGGATCAAAAGTTATGGCCGTATTCAGTCACAATTCTCTGATTTTTTTTCCTTCGAAACTGACGAAAACAAGTGAATTTTGGCCTAGGAAATTGGGTTGGTGGGATTCGTCATGCCACATTTGTTGAGCTTAAAAAGTGCTTCGATTTGGCATATTACAGGCCCAGCAACGATTTCTGGAAGAAAAGTTATGGCCATCTTCAGCCACAAATCTTTGATTTTTTTCCTCCGAAACTGATGAAAACAAGTGAATTTTTGCCTAACAAATTGGGTTGCCAGACTCCGCCGTGCCTCATCTATAGAGCTCGAAAAGAGCTTCGATTTGGTATATTATAGGCGCAGCAACAATTTCTGGATCAAAAGTTATGGGCGTCTTTTGTCACAATTCTCTAATTTTTTTCCTCCGAAACTGATGAAAACAACTGAATTTTGGTCTAAAAAAGTGGGTTGGCAGGCTTCGCCCTTCCTCCATTGTAGTGCTCGAAAAGATCTTCGATTTGGTATATAATAGGCCAAGCAACGATTTCTGTATCAAAAGTTCTGGCCGTATACAGTCACAGTTCTCCAATTTTTTTCCTCCGAAACTAATGAAAACTAGTGAATTTTGGCCAAAAATATTGGCTTGGTAGGCTTCTCCATGCGGCTTTTGTAGACCTCGAAAAGAGCATCGATTTGGTATAATATAGGCCCTGCAACAATTTCTGGAACAAATGTTATGGCCGTATTCAGTCACAGTTCTCTTATCTTTTTCCTCCAAACACTACAAGAAAAAGTGGTTTTTGCGACGCCAAAAAGTCATCGCAAAAACCCATATATCGTCGCAAATAATAGTATTTGCGACGACACGTCGTCGCAAATCTGTCGCCGCAAAAAAATAGTTGCAAATACTTTATTTGCAATGACAGAGTATCGTCGCAAATACATTTGCGACGACAGTTATATTTTGCAACGACTGTCGTCGCAAATAATTCGTTGGTTAATTTGTCGTGATTTAAAATTATTTGCGACGACTTTTTTCAAAACGTCGTTGCAAAAAATTCAAATTTTTTTGCGACAACAAGTTAAAATGTCGTCGCAAAAGGTCGTCGCAAATAGTCATTTTTTTTATGACATTTATAATGATGTCGTCGCAAAAACAGAAATAATTTTTTTCCCGATTTTTTTAAAAATTGCAATTAAATAATTTTTAATAATTTTAATTAGCCATTATTATATTACATACTAAATATAATTTATTAAGATACATTAAAAGTAAAATATAAATTAATATTAAAAACTATAAATCTAAATAAATTTATAAAATATGTTATGAATACTCCATAAGTGCATATATAATGTTCAACAAAATATAAAAGTCTAAATAAAGTGAAAAATCATACAAAACTATTCCTCTAAGTTTGCAGCATCGCCAACAGCGTCATCATCAGGAGGCAGAGAAGCGTCTAGGTTAACTGGTTCTGGACGAGAAATCGTAGGTAATTGGATGTTAGGCTGCAATCTTGACCACAACTCTAACATCTTTACCTGATTGTCATAAATCTTCATTTGTTCCTGATACGATTTCTTTAAATAACGATCCATACGCGCAGCCTCAGGTTGAGCTGATGATGTTGCATCCGAGAATGAACCAGCGGATGAAGGAGAAGCCCCAGAGTAATGCTTTTGGGAGAGCATCGGACCCACTCCTTTCTTATGTCCTCTACGCGTGCCAAGAACTTGCTCCAAAACCCTATGCTCATCAAGGGGAGATCTAGTCGCGCTTGAAGTAGTCTGTGTTCTATGTCTCTCCTCCTCCAGAGTGTTCTACATAATAAGACATTATAAGTATTTTTACGTGATATAAAACCACTATTTAAATATAAAAAAATTTAACAAGAAAAGTAAAAATGCTTACAAAAGTCTATTCCGCATCTGTATTAACCCAAGAGTCCTATGACGATGCATGTCCGCCTAATTGTCTATAGCGGACATCGGCTCTTGGGTCTCAGATCTTGGCCTGTGAAATAAATTACAGATTTATATTCTTAAATTCTAACTAAATTTCGGCAAAGATAAGGACTTATTTTTCATATAATCCAAAAATCAAAACCTGTAAAAAACAACTTTAAAAGATTTCGCACACCATAAGCGCAAGATGTGCCACCCAGAACAAGAATCATAAACATATAAATACGATAATGATCAAAAAATAAATATACTAACCTTCTTACTGCGATGCTGCGAGTATGATAAGCGACCATGTAGGCTTGGATACCTTAGGTTGCTGCGATTACTTCTATTTGTCTATGATATTTTCTGTTTATGATTAACTATAATAAGTAATAGTTACTTGAAATTATGTATAAAAAACATAAAGTTCTAACATATCTATAATTACTTGAAATTTGTCACCGGAGAACCTATCGCAACAACGATCCCAATGAGCTTGATTTCTCATATTAGCTGGGAGAGTTTCTCTACCGTACCGTTTGTAGTAGCAGTGCAAGGAACTTTTCCAGTCCTTGTAGCACTTTGCTGCCTCCCTATCAACAACGGACCTCAGAATGTCGTTCTTGTAGTTATAGTCCATGTTAAACCAATCCTTGCAAAATAGTTTCACATCGTTAAAACGCATTGTTAACTATAGTATAAACTATACAAAATGTACCATAAAAAATTCCAGCATCCGGTCCTGAATTGTCCTCTTGTCCATGTCACTAACGTCCTTCCAAGCATCGTGGAAGGGCTCGCATATGTCCCTGGTATGAATACCAACCGCACTTTCAAACCAGGCACCATATTTACCAAGCGCCTTCCAAGTACCTCCCGCCTCATCAAATTCAACTGTGATCTTCCCGTCATGAATGACCTTTTGGGCAATTTCAAAACCTTTTGCCCCACCTCGACCTCTACATTGTCGAGGTTCAGGTGCTGTAAGCATTTGAAAGCATTTCAAATCAACATGTACTACTACATTTATTTACTATATGATAGAACGAGGAAAAAAGTCAGAATAACATACCAGACTCACAGTAGGCGGGGACTCTATGAGGACCGGGAGGTGGCTCCGCTCCCCCTGAAGATCCAGCGCAGGTCGCTAAAGTTCCAGCCATCAATATCTATGACAATAATAAAAGAAAATCACAATATTAATAACAACATTTATAAATTCAGTTTACTCTACTGCAGTTCTACTCATTGTCGCTGCCACATTGTTAATTCTCGACATCATCATTTATGTCATCATCATCTTCAGATTCGATGACTTCATCTTCAACGTACTCCTCTAAAGTTTCATCATCTTCATCATTAATAAAGTCATCACCTACGGGAGACTTATCTTTCATAATTGCATCAACATCGGAAGTGACAACATTTGACGATCCATCATCTCGATTCAATACAAATGAGTCAATCTCTGGTAGTTCCACTACTAACTCAATATTTGTAGATTCTATATCCTGAGCTATCATCACGTCATCAATGTCAGGTTCTGAAATGTCCCAAATATGGCGATGTCTAAAGTGTTCTACAACCTTCCAGTTTGGACGGTTAAATAAATCGTCTACGTAAAAAACTTCTTCTGCTTGCGATGCAAGTATGAAAGGTTCGTTCTCGTACCACGTCTCTTTAACAAAAACACTTATTCTATTTTTGTAGTGTTGAATCCTTTTCTTTCCCGGACTAGTGTCAAACCACAGACATTTAAAAAGCGTAACAGAATTGTCATTCAAGTACGACAGCTCATAAATGTCCTCCAAAACTCCATAAAACATTTGGTTATCAGGTCCGCGAACACAAACACCACTATTTTGAGTGCTTCGATTCATATCCCGATTGCGTGTCAGAAACTTTACACTGTTGACCACACAACTAGGATAACTTCGACATGAGAAGCTTGAACCACTTGAAAGCGAAAATATTTGATCATTTGGTTCTGGTTCATTCTGCTTTCGAATATTAAAAATCTGCAAGGAGACATGAATATTTTATAAAATGTCACTTTTTAATGGCTTAACAATGTTAATGCAAATTAATTATAAACGTACCTTATTCTTAAACAATTTTTGGAAACTCTTTCGATTGAATTTCATCCAATGGTATGATTCGACCGTCGGTATCAATCTCTTTCCTATGGTCACTGTATAAATGACATAATTGTATATGATGCGACACAATCTATGAACAATTAAGTGACAAAGGTGAAAGTAATACGTACTCAATAAATTGCTGAATTTCTGAACAGTTCTGTAGGACGTACCACTAGGCTTTCTCTCGCAAACCAGTATCCAATGTGATAGGGGTCATCTTCCCAATTGGCCGACAACGAGTATCAAATACAAAAATCTTTTTAACAATATGCTCTTCATCGTCTATCCAATTTTTGGCAAGCCGGTTAAACCGTGTTTCAACTCCAGTTAAATACATCGAACAAAAAGTCAGAGCTTCGTTGACAATGTAAGCCTCAGCAATCGAACCCTCAGGACGTGCACGATTCTTGACATATTTCTTTAACGACCCAAGAAAACGTTCAAACGGATACATCCATCTTAAGTGAACCGGTCCTCCTCGAATGGCTTCTTCAGGCAAGTGTATAACTAAATGTACCATTATGTCAAAAAAGGCAGGAGGAAAAATTGTTTCTAACTTGCATAAAATAAGCACAATATCTTGTTGAGCTTTCTCTAAATCACTTTTCCGCAATGTCCTGGAGCATATTAACTCAAAAAAATTACTCAATTCTGTTATTGCATCAACGATCTCTTTCTTCATGAATGGTCGTATCCTCGTTGGCAATAATCGCTGCATTATGATGTGACAATCATGCAATTTTAGCCCAGAAATTTTATTTTTCCCATCGATCACATTTTTCTTTAAGTTTGAAGCAAATCCATCAGGAAACCTTACTGATTTTTAAAAATCACAAAACTTTTTACTGTCGTCGGGAGATAGTGTATAAGACGCATGTGGTTTCATGCAACGATCACCGTCTTTGTACAAATGCAACTCCTTGCGCACCCCCATATTTTGCAGGTCGATTCTCGCCTTATCCGTATCTTTACTTTTTCCATCAATGTCAAGAATTGTGCCCAATAAACTGTCGCATACATTCTTCTCAATATGCATAACATCTAAGTTGTGACGTAACGACAATGACTTAGGGAACTCCCAAAAGATACTCTTCTTTGTCCAATTAAGCTCACTTGCATGTCTTTTTCACGTCTTCCCACCATACTTGTCATGTTTACCAGGCAATCTGCAGGACACATTTTGTAGTTGAGCTAAGATTTGGTGAACAGATTTTCGAGCCGTAGGAGGTCGTTTCTCAACCGTACCATTAAACTTTTTATTTTTTCTCATCCCATGTTTAATAGGAAGCCATCACCGATGGCCAACAAAACAAGTCTTACTTGTTATCCTCTTTGAAGGAGTTGCATCGTTGCAAGTTGGGCATGCTAAATAGCCCTGACCACTCCATCCGGATAAACTACTACGAAAGGGGAAAATCATTAACAAATCATAAGCAACATAGCTCGCATCTAAAATGAAGTATTGAAAACTGCGTCACACGCATACAATTACTCCATTATTCCACAAATCTTTTAACTCATCCACAAGAGGCCTTAAAAAAACATCCATGTCCTTTCCGGGTGCATTTGGGCCAGGAATCAACAATGTCAACATCTTATAAGGATCTTTAGTGCATAACCACGGAGGCAAATTGTAGGCCGCTAAAACCACCGGCCACATACTGTATGAGAGGCTCATGTTACCGAAAGGATTGAAACCATCAGCGGCCAACCCCAAGCGAACTTTTCTCGGCTCACGTGAAAACTCAGGATACTTTTCATCTATCTCCATCCATTCAATACCATCGACTGGATGAGGCATTAAATCCTCATCATTTGAACGTCCACGCTGGTGCCATGTCATATCTTTAGTGGTGTGACGAGAACCGTACAGACGCTTCAATTGATCTGTTAACGGGAAATAACGGAGTACTTTCCATGGGACTTGTTTAGTACCCTTTGTCTTTTTTTTCTTCCAACGTGATGTTTTACATACAGGACACGTTTCTAGATCAACGTTCTCCTTCCAAAACAAAGCACAATCGTACTTGCAGACATGAATTGTTTTGTAACCCAATCCAAGTTTACTCAAGAGCTTCTTCGACTCATAATGAGAAGAAGGTAACTTCACATCCGGAAATGCATCTTTCAATAGACTTAAAATGGCATCCATACACTCATTAGGCCACTTGTATAACACTTTTAAATGCATCAATTTCACTAAGAAATTTAAAGATGAATACTTAGTACAGCCCAAATACAATCCCACCTGAAATTCAGAAAGTAGATCCTTAAATTCAGAGTATTGTGCATCTTTTAGATCCACATGCGTCTCATCCAACATTCCACGGTCATCATTAATCCCGGCAACGTCTTCTAAGACTGCAAACATCTCGTCTACTGGTTGATTAACTATTGGGTCTACACCTGAAACCGTCTCTACTTCACCATGGTGAATCCATGTTCTATACAATGGATCAAAACCATATCGATGTATATGCGCCCTCACAGTTTCTACTGGATGCATTAAATGGTTTCTACATTTCATACAAGGACAGCTGATATGGCCAAATGAAGTTTGACAATTTTTTGCGACCTCAATAAAAGCAGATAACCCATTCCAATATTCATCCGACAATCGGTTCCTCAAAGAAGTCCAACTTTTGTCAATCGGCATTTCAACTATAAACGACAACAAACATAACAATTTATTAATGTGTTCAATTAATTTTAATTTTATTCTTAATTAACACAATTAAGATTTATTAATTAAATTGTGTTAATGAACTTATTAAAATTTTGGTTTCCTAAATTTTGCCTAACTAAATTTCGGCAGCATAACGACTTATTTTTCACATAATCCAAAAATCAAAACCTGCAGAAAAAGAACTTTAAAAAATTTCGGCACACCATAGCAACAAGATGTGCCACCCAGAACAAGAATCATAAACATATATTAAATTTCAACATAATCCTGAATTCATACAACTACTACAATTTTAAGCTAAATAAATATAAAAAACTTACAAAGTTCAAACCCACTAAACGGGGGCCGAAAAAAGAAGGATTACGTCGGAGGAACCGTGCAAACAAGGACGAGGGTGAAAACTCAAACGCCTACATTAGTACATCAAATTAAAACATCAAACATAATTTTCAAACATCAATATTAATATTTTATTAACATCTAGAGAAACATATAAACACAATAATAAGTTTAATGCTTAAAAAATAATTTTAAGTTCTAAGTATAATCTAAGTCATGAATATAATCTAGTCATCTAATTCTAAATTCTACTCATCTAATTTTAAGTATAATGCTTAAGAAATAATTTTAAGTTCTAAGTATAATCTACTTATTAATGCTTAAACAAAAAATTATTGTGTATATATATACACACCTGGGGGGCGGCGGGACCAGGGAGGTGGGACTGGGGCGGCGGGAGCAGGGCGCCTGGATCACGGCGGCGGGATCAAGACGCCGGGAGGGAGCCGGCAGTAGTGCGGCAGTGGTGCGGCGGCGGCGGCGACGGGTAGTGACGGGAAAGGGAAAGAAGAGAGAGAGGGAAGGGAAGAGAGAGAAAACACAGAAGAGTGACAAGGGGAGAGAGGGTAGGGGAGGGCCGGCCGGCGGCAGGGGGAGGCGGCGGCGGTGGCGGAAGGAGAGGTGAAGAAGACAGAGAGAAAGAAGGGAAGAGAGAGAGAGCGAGAGAAGGGAAGAGAGAGGGAAGAAAGAGAAGAACGGCCGGGAGCGGCGGTGGCGGCGACGACGACGGGAAGAGGAGGCGGCGAGGGATAGGAGAGAGAGAGAGTTCGATTTTTTTTGCAGAGAATCGGGAGAAAACGGAGAAGAAGGAGGCGCGGATATAATTAGGGCACTTATTTGCGACGACAAAGTCGTCACAAATAAAATTAAAATGTCATCGCAAATAGTTATTATTTGCGACGACATGTCGTCGGAAAAAATCTGTTTTCGCCGCAAACAATTTTTTTCCCGCCCATTCCCCCTCATCTAATAGAGTATTTGCGGCGATAATGAAAAAATGTCGTCGCAAATAATTTTTTTTTCCCGCCCATTCTGCCTCGTCTAATAGAGTATTTGTGAGGACAACGAAAACACGTCGTCGCAAATAATTTTCCATGATTTGCAATGACATGTCGTCGCAAATAATGAGGATTGTCGTCGGGAAAAAGTGGGTTAATTCGCGCGAAAAATCCGCGCCATCAAAATTTGCGCGGCAATGTTATTTGCGACAACAAAAAAATTCTTAGTGATGACGTTGTAATTTTTTTAAATGGGCGTTATTTGCGACGACATGTCGTCGCAAATAGTCCAATATTTGCGACGACAAATGTCGTCGCAAAAAAAGTCGTCGCAAATGGGTATTTTTGTTGTAGTGAAAGTAGATGAAAACTAGTAAATTTTGGCCCAAATTATTTTGTTGGAGGGCTTCGCCCTGCCATATTTTTAGAGCTCAAAAAGAGATTTGATTTGGTATATTATAGGCCCAGCAATGATTTCTGGATCAAAAGTTATGGCCGTCTTCCATCACAATTCTTTGATTTTTTTTTCCTCTGAAACTGATGAAAAAAAGTGAATTTTGGCCTAAAAAAGTAGGTTGGCAGGCTTTGCCCTTCTTCATTTGTAGAGCTCAAAAAATGCTTCGATTTTGTATATTATAGGCCCAGCTACGATTTCTGGATCAAAAGTTATTGTCGTATTCAGTCACAGTTCTCCAATTGTTTTCCTTTGAAACTGATGAAAACAAGTGAATTTTTGCCAAAAAAATTGGGTTACCAGGCTTTGCCCTGTGGTTTTTGTAGAGCTCGAAAAGAGCTTCGATTTGGCATATTATCGGCCCTGCAACAATATCTGGATCAAAAGTTATGGTCATATTCAGTCACAGTTCTCTAATTTTTTTCCTCCAAAACATATGAAAACAAGTGAATTTTGGCCCAAATTATTGTGTTGGCGGGCTTCGCACTACCACACTTTTAGAGCTCACAAAGAGATTCAATTCGGTATAGGATAGGCCCAGCAACGATTTCTGGATCAAAAGTTATGGCTGTCCTCAGTCACAATTCTTCAATTTTTTTTCCGCCAAAACTTATGGAAACAAGTGACTTTTGGCCTAAAAAATTTGGTTTGTAGGCTTTGCCCTTCCTCATTTGTAGAGCTCAAGAAGAGTTTCGATTTGGTATATCATAGGCCCAACAACGATTTCTAGATCAAAAGTTATGGTTGTATTCAGTCACAGTTCTCTGATTTTTTTCGTCCGAGATTGATGAAAACAAGTGAATTTTGGCCAAAAAATTTGGGTTGGCGGGCTTCGCCCAACGGTATTTGTAGAGCTCGAAAAGAGCTTCAATTTGATATATTATAGGCCCAACAACGATTTTGGGTCAAAAGTTATGGCCGTATTCAGTCAAAGTTTACTGATTTCTTTCCTCCTAAACAGATGAAAATTAGTAAATTTTGGCCTAAAAATTGGGTTGGCAGGCTTTGCCCTTCCTCATTTTTAGAGCATGAAAAGTGCTTCGATTTGGTATATTATAGGCCCAGCAACGATTTCTGGATCAAAAGTTATGGCTGTATTTAGTCACAGTTCTCTGATTTTTTTCCTCCAAAGTAAGATAGTATTAGAAGAGTTACTTTCCGATGAGATCAGGCCACAATCGACATGAGTTGTCGGACCACTCAGAGAAAAGACCACAGTTCTTGATTAGACTCCTACGACACCTCATCGTAGTGGGAGGATAAGCAGGTTACCCGACCGTTATACTGGGGAAGCCCAAATCGTCGCGATGGAAGATCCATTGACCTTTAGGGATGCGATGGATGATTCTAATAAGGAAGAATGGCAAGCAGCTATGAAACTCAAGATGGAGTCTATGCACTCTAACTCAGTTCATTTATGGACTGAAGCAGGCTTCTAGATCATGGAACATCAGGTTTGATGAGGCTATAAAGTCTTATGGATTTGATCAAAACATTGATGAGCCATGCATCTACAAGTACAAGAAAGAAGAGAAAGTGGTATTCTTAATTCTTTACGTCGATGATATCCTACTCATTGGGAATGATCTGGGAATGATGATAGATGTAAAGGAGTGGTTGGCCAGCCAATTCCAAATGAAAGATTTGGGAGAGGCAAGCTATGTTCTCGGGATCAAGATTATTCGAGATCGCAAGCATCTTATATAGACAAAGTGTTGTCTAGGTATTCAATGCAAAATTCCAAGAAAGAGAATTTGCCTTCTAGGCATGGTATTCATCTTTCTAAGGAGCAATGTCCAAAGACCCCACAACAGGAAGAAGATATGAGACGGTATCCCTACGCTTCGGCTGTGGGAAGCCTTATGTATGCCATGTTGTGTACAAGACCAGATATTTGCTATGCAGTGGGAGTAGTCAGTTGCTAGCAGTCCAACCCAGGATTGGATCATTGGGTTGCAGTAAAGTGTATTCTCAAGTATCTTAGGAGAACGAGAAACTATATGTTGGTATATTTCTGAGAAGATCTGTCTCTCACCGGATACACAGATTCTGATTTCCAATCGGATAGAGATAGTCGACAGTCAACATCTGGATCTATGTTCACTCTTAATGGAGGAGCCGTGGTATGGAGAAGTATAAAGCAAAAGTGTGTTGCTGACTCTACCATGGAAGCTGAATATGTTGTAGCTTATGAAGCCGCAAAAGAAGCCACATGGCTCAGGAAGTTCATAACTGATCTGGAAGTTGTTCCAGATAGGATAAACCAATTAAGATCTACTGTGACAATAGTGGAGCGGTGGCTAATTCAAAGGAACCTAGAAGCCATAAGAGTGTAAAACATATAGAAAGGAAATATCACCTGATCAGAGGCATTGTGGATATAGACGATGTAGCGGTTCTGAAGATCGCGTCAAAGGACAACCTTGCTGACCCGTTCACCTAGACATTGCCATTGAATGTATTTGATTGGCACTTAGATGGATTTGGGATTAGAGACATGACACACCTGCTTTCGGACAAGTGGGAGCTTGTTGGGAATAGTGTCCTAGAAGCATGAGATGTAAAAGGATATTTATTATTTATTTAATATAAGAGTTTATTCATCATTTTATGTGCATATATTTATGAATATTTTATGAATATCAAATAAAATTCCTTGATTATTTATGTAACCTTAAACATTGTATATAAGTGTTATATACAAGAGGATAATGTTTAAGGATAATAATCAAAAAGTAATCGTTTCATAATGAATTTAATTAAAGTTCGGAATCTTTAATTAAAACATTATTAATACATGTCATTCCCATTTAGAATGGAACGGTGTTATCCGCATTTGTTAATATGGCGAGATATTGAATGAGTGTATTTCGCATAATGAGATTATGTGGAACATGGACGCAGACACAATATGAATTTCTAATAATTTCCGTTAAGCATAGAAATTCTAATTAAGTCTACTGATGGTCATATATAGGATGATCTTAATCCTGAGTTCTTAACAAACTCCTATTTATGGATTTATGTCTTTTGATTTACTCAGTATGAATTCTGAGACCCTGAATCCTATTCCTTGTATTTTGGAGACATAATGAAATAGGTAGCTGGGAATGTTATTATACGAGATGGAATCCATTCCTTCTTGAGAAAGAAGCAGATAAATAATTCTCTTGAGTGTTGATTCGGTACTTGGATTAGTAAGAGCACTCTGGTTCATGACTGTGTTTTATGAATCACTATCCATTAGAGAATCAATGGTACTCAAGGATAAAGATGTAATTAGAGAGGTTAACGGATTCTACCTGACTCTAATTATGAATTATATATGGAGGATTGATCTATATGTAATGACTATATCAAATGGACACTTCGCAGTTTAGAAGTATTTAATGTCTATAATTTCGAGAGTGCAATCCCAAGTTTATAGTGGAGTAACTATTGAAATTAATAGATTTAATTAATTAATTAAAGTGTTTAATTAATTATTAATTTTATTGGAGCTCAGAATTATAGGTCCATTAGTCCCAGCGTCGTCCTTGTAATTCTACCAGACACAAAGGGTAAAATGGGAATTTTAGAATTACGAAATTGTAAAATTAAATACTCGAAAAATAATTAATTGAGAATTAATTATTATTTAAGTAATGTGATTATTTAAATTTGAATTTGAACACATCTAGATTTATCCATTTAAACTTATTTGATAATTTGTTCAATTTAGAATTCAAATTAATTTAAGTTTGACTTAAATTCGAATTTGAATCTGAATTAAAATTGGACTACTGGATAAAGGATAAAATCTCTTCCTTACCTATCTGAGATAGGCGCCAAGGGATAAAACCCTACGATGTGGCCGGCCACCTTGTGGATAAGGGGAAGGGATTTTTAGTTCCAAATTCAAAATTGGAGATAAGGATTTGATTCTATTTTTAAGTTTGACTTCTTCTCTTTAAATATGAGAAAGATAGAAAATTGTAGATACAATTTTAAAAAACATATTTTCAGCCCTAAAAACAGTGTGGTTGAAATTCTCATAGAGAAAGAAAAAAGAGAGGAAAAAAATTTTTCTCCAAAAATTCCACATCATGCATGCGTTGGTGTTTGCGGAAATTCGAGTGTTTTAGAAAGCTATTTTTTCTCACGTGTGCCCACACACACGTCTACGTGGAATCAAGGAATTGACGTGGAAGACTTTGGTATTCTAAACACAAAGCTTGGAGCAAGGACTGTTCGTGGTCAAAGAATTCAAGTTATCATCCGATTCAGCTTCCAAGTACTTTTTGGTTGATCCTTGAATAATATAAATTAATGTGATTAAATTATTCGTGCATAAATTAATATAATCTACAGAGTATGTCAAAAGATTTATGAAACTTTTTTTTATACACGATCCCCTGTTTTCCCCCCACGCTTCCGCCGCTGAATTCGATTCAGCTACCAACAAAAAGTTATGGCCATATTCAGTCACAGTTCCCCGATTTTTTTTCCTCCGAAACTGATCAAAACAAGTGAACATTGGCCTAGGAAATTGGGTTGGTGGGCTTCGCCATGCCACATTTGTAGAACTCAAAAAGTGGATCGATTTGGTATATTATAGGCCCTGGAACGATTTCTAGATCAAAAGCTATGGCCATATTCAGTCACAGTTCTCCGATTTTATTCCTCCAAAATAGATGAAAACAAGTGAATTTTGGCCAAAAAAATTTTGCTGGCGGGCTTCGCCCTGTCACATTTTTTGAGCTCAAAAATAGATTCGATTTCGCATATTATAAGCCCAGCAACGATTTCTGGATCAAAAGTCATGGCCATCTTCCGTCACAATTCTTTGATTTTTTTCCCTACGAAACTAATGAAAACAACTGAATTTTGGCTTAAAAAATTGGGTTGGTAGCCTTCACCCTTCCTCATTTGTAGAGCTCGAAAAGAGCTTCGATTTGGTATATTACAGGCCTAGAAACGATTTCTGCATCAAAAGTTATGGCCGCATTCAGTCATAGTTCTCCGATTTTTTTCCTCTGAAACTGATGAAAACAAGTGAATTTTGGGCAAAAAAATTGGGTTGCCAGGCTTCGCCCTGCGACTTTTGTAGAGCTCGAAAAGAGCTTCGATTTGGTATATTATAGGCCCTACCACGATTTCTGGATCAAAAGTTATGGCCATACTCAGTCACAGTTCTCCGATTTTTTTCCTCAAAAACAGATGAAAACAAGTGAATTTTGGCCCAAATTACTGTGTTGGCAGGCTTCGTCCTGCCACATTTTTAGAGCTCAAAAAGAGATTCGATTTGGTATATTTTAGGCCCAACAACGATTTCTGGATCAAACGTTTTGGCCGTCTTCAGTCACAATTCTTCGATTTTTTTCCTCCGAAACTTATGAAAACAAGTGACTTTTGGCCTAAAAAATTAGGTTGGCAGGCTTAGCCCTTCCTCATTTGTAGAGCTCGAGAAGAGCTTCGATTTGGTATATCATAGGCCCAGCAACGATTTCTGGATCAAAAGTTAAAGCCGTATTCAGTCACAGTTCTCTGATTTTTTTCCTAGAAAACAGATGAAAACAAGTGAATTTTGGCCCAAATTACAGTGTTGGCAGGCTTCGTCCTGCCACATTTTTAGAGCTCAAAAAGAGATTCGATTTAATATATTATAGGCCCATCAACGATTTCTGGATCAAAATTTATCACCGTATTCAGTCACAGTTCTCTGATTTTTTTCCTCCAAAATTGATTAAAATCCGGGTTCGTGGGATGCGGCATTTGTAGAGCTCGAAAAGAGCTTTGATTTTGTATATTATCGGCCCTGCAACTATTTCTAGATGAAAAGTTATAGCCCTATTCAGTCACAGTTTCCTGATTTTTTTCCTCTGAAACTGATCAATACAAGTGAATTTAAGCCTAGGAAATTGGGTTCGTTTGCTTCGTCATGCCGCATTTTATGAGCCTAAAAAGTGCTTCGATTTTGTATATTATATGCCCAGCAACGATTTCTGGAACAAAAGTTATGGCCGTCTTCAGTCACATTTCTCTAATTTTTTTCCTTTGGAAATGATGAAAACAAGATAATTTTGTCCTAAAAAATTGCATTAGTGGGCTTCGCCCTCCCACATTTGTAGAGGTCGAAAATAGCTTTGATTTTGTATATTATAGGCCCTGCAACGATTTCTGGATCAAAAATTGTGGTCATATTCAGTCACAATTCTCTTATTTTATTCCTCCAAAACAGATGAAAACAAGAGAATTTTGGCCAGAAAGATTGTATAGGCGGGCTTCGCCCTACCACATTTTTAGAGCTCAAAAATAGATTCGATTTAATATATTATAGGGCCAGTAACGATTTCTGAATCAAAAGTCATGGCCATCTCTCGTCACAATTCTCTGATTTTTTTCGTCCAAAACTGATGAAACAAGGTGAATTTTGGCCAGAAAAACTGGGTTGGTGGGCTTTGCCATGCGGCATTTGTAGAGCTCGAAAAGAGCTTTGATTTTGTATATTATAGGCCCTGCAACTATTTCTGGATTAGAAGTTATGGCGCTACTCAGTCACAGTTCCCTGATTTTTTTTCCTCTGAAACTGATCAAAACAATTGAATTTTAGCCTAGGAAATTGGGTTGGTTCGCTTCGTCATGCCACATATGTTGAGCTTAAAAAGAACTTCGATTTGGCATATTACAGGCCCAACAACGATTTTTGGAACAAAAGTTATTGCCTTCTTCAGTCACAGTTCTCTAATTTTTTTCCTCCGAAACTGATAAAAACAAGTGAATTTTTGCCTATAAAAGTGAGTTGGTCGGCTTTGCCTTTCCACATTTTAGAGCTCAAAAATAGCTTCGATTTGGTATAATATAGGCCTGGCAACGTTTTCTGGATTAAAAGTTATGACCGTCTTTAGTCATAATTCTCTGATTTTTTTTCTCTGAAACTGATGAATGCAAGTTAATTTTGTCCTAAAAATTGTGTTGGCAGGCTTTGCCCTCCCACATTTGTGCAGCTCGAAAATAGCTTCGATTTTGTATATTATAGGCCGTGCAACGATTTCTGGATCAAAAGTTGTGGCCATATTCAGTCACAGTTCTTCAATTTTATTCCTCCAAAACAGATGAAAACAAGAGAATTTTGGCCCAAAAAATTGTGTTGGCGGGCTTCGCCCTGCCACATTTTTAGAGCTCAAAAAGATATTTGATTTGGTATATTATATGTGTTGGGAATAGTGTCCTAAAAGCATGAGATGTAAAAGGATATTTATTATTTATTTAATAAAATAGTTTATTCATCATTTTATGTGCATATATTTATGAATATTTTATGAATATCAAATAAAATTCCTTGATTATTTATGTAACCTTAAACATTGTATATAAGTGTTATATACAAGAGGATAATGTTTAAGGATAATAATCAAAAGTAACTGTTCATAATGAATTTAATTAAAGTTCGGAATCTTTAATTAAAACATTATAAATACAAGTCATTCCCATTTAGAATGGAACGGTGTTATCCGCACTGTTAATATGGCGAGATATTGAATGAGTGTATTTCGCATATTGAGATTATGTGGAACATGGACACAGACACAATATGAATTTCTAATAACCTCGTCACGCTTCATTTTTTGTGTTTTTTTTTTAAATAGGTGATCTGCCAGCGATCCGATTTGCGGAGGGCGGGGGGCTAGGGAACTGCCAACCTAGGTTTTCCGTTAAGCATAGAAGTTCTAATTGAGTCTACCGATGGTCATATATAGAATGATCTTAATCCTGAGTTCTTAACAAACTCCTATTTATGGATTTATGTCTTTTGATTTACTCTGTACGGATTCCGAGACCCTGAATCCTATTCCTTGTATTTTGGAGACATAATGAAATAGGTAGCTGGGAATGTTATTATACGAGATGGAATCCATTCCTTCTTGAGAGAGAAGCAGATAAATAATTCTCTTGAGTGTTGATTCGGTACTTGGATTAGTAAGAGCGCTCTGGTTCATGAATGTGTTTTGTGAATCACTATCCATTAGAGAATCAATGGTACTCAAAGGATAAAGATGTAATTAGAGAGGTTAACGGATTCTACCTGACTCTAATTATGAATTATTTATGGAGGATCGATCTATATGCAATGACTATATCAAATGGACACTTCACAGTTTAGAAGTAATTAATGTCTACAATTTCGAGAGTGCAATTCCAAGTTTATAGTGGAGTAACTATTGGAATTAATAGAATCAATTAATTAATTAAAGTGTTTAATTAATTATTAATTTTATTGGAGCTCAGAATTATAGGTCCATTAGTCCCCGTGTCGTCCTTGTAATTCTACCAGACACAAAGGGCAAAATGGAATTTTAGAATTACGGAATTCTAAAATTAAATACTCGAAGAATAATTAATTGTGAATTAATTATTATTTAAATAATGAGATTATTTAAATTTGAATTTGAACATATCTAGATTTATCCATTTAAACTTATTTGATATGTTGTTTAATTTAGAATTCAAATGAAGTTAAGTTTGACTTAAATTCGAATTTGAATTTGAATTAAAATTGGACTACTGGATAAAGGATAAAATATCTTCTCCTTCCCTATCTTATCTAGGCGCCACACACAGGGATAAAACCCTAGTGTGTGGCCGGCCACCTAAGGGATAAGGGGAAGGGATTTTTTGTTCCAAATTCAAAATTGGAGATAAGGATTTGATCCTATTTTGGAGTTTGACTTCTTCTCTTTAAATATGAGATAAATGAAAAATTGTGAGACAATTTTTGAAACACTTTTCAGCCCTAGAGAAAGTGTGTGGCCGAAATTCTCATATAGCAAAAAGAGAGTGAAATATTTTTTCTCCAAAAATTTCACATCGTGCATGCGTTGGTGTTTGTGGAAATTCGAGCGTTTTAGAAACCGTTTTGTCTCACGTGTGCCCACACACACGTCTACGTGGAATCAAGGAATTGACGTGGAAGACTTTGGTGTTCTAAACACAAGAGCTTGGATCTAGGACTGTTCGTGATCAAAGAAAATCAAGATATCATCCGAGTCGGCTACAAGGTATTTTTCCAGTTGATCCTTGAATCTTATAAATTAATGAGATTAATTTATTGGTGCATAAATTAATATAATCTATAGAGTATCTCAAAAGTTTTATGAAAATTTTTGTTATACACGATCCGCTATTCCGCTGCGTTTCCGCCGCCGAATTCGATTCGGCAACCAACAATATGCCCTGCAACGATTTCTAGATTAAAAGTTATGACCGTATTCAATCACAGTTCTCCGATTTTTTTTTCCCAAAACAAATGAAGACAACTGACTTTTGGCCTAAAAAATTGGTTCTGTAAGCTTCGCCCTTCCACATTTGTAGAGCTCAAAAAGAGCTTCGATTTGGTATATTATAGGCCCAGCAAAGATTTCTAGAACAATAGTTATGGCCGCCTTCAGTCACAATTCTTCGATTTTTTTCCTCCTAAACTGATGAAAACAAGTAAATTTTTGCCTAAAAAATTTGGTAGGCAGGCGTCAACCTACCAGATTTGTGGAGCTCGAAAAGTGCTTTGATTTGGTATATTATAGGCCCAGCAACGGCTTCTGGATTAAAGGTTATGGCCACATTCAGTCACAGTTCTTTGATTTTTTTTCCTCCAAAACTGATGAAAACAAGTGAATTTTGGCCTAAAAAATTGTGTTGGCAGGCTTCAACCTGCGACATTTGTAGAGCTCGAAAAGTGCTTCGATTTGGTATATTATAGGCCCAACAACAATTTCTGAATCAAAAGTTATGGCCGTACTCAGTCACAATTCTCTAATTTTTTTCCTCCCAAACGGAAGAAAAAAAGTAAATTTTGGCCTAAAAGATTGGGTTGTCGGGCTTCCCGCCACCACACTAGTAAAGCTCGAAAAGGGCTTCGATTTGGTGTATTATAGGCCCAGCAACGATTTCTGGAACAAAAGTTATGGCCGTCTTCAATCAAAATTCTTTGATTTTTGTCCTCCGAAACAGATGAAAACAAGTGAATTTTAACCTAAAATATTTTGTTTGCGAACTTCGCCATTCCTAATTTGGAGAGCTCTAAAAGACCTTCGATTTGGTATATTATAGGCCCAGCAACGTTTTCCGGGTTAAAGGTTATGGCCATATTAGGTCATGGTTCTCTGATTTTTTACCACCGAAACTGATGAAAACAAGTGAATTTTGGCCTGAAAAATTAGGTTGGCAGCCTTCGACCTGCAACATTTGTAGAGCTCGAAAAGTGCTTCGATTTAGAATATTATTAGCCGAGCAACGATTTCTGGATTAAAACTTATGGCCGTCTTCCATCACAATTCTCTAGTTTTATTCCGAAACTGATGAAAATAATTGAATTTTGGCCTAAAGAATTAGGTTCGCAGTGTTCGCCCTGCGTCCTTTCTAGAGCTCAAAACGAGCTTCAATTTGGTATATTATAGGCCCAGCAACTATTTCTGGATGAAAAGTTATGGCCGTATTCAATCACAGTTCTCAGATTCTTCTTGCGAAACTGATGAAAAGAAGTGAATTTTGGCCTAAAAAATTGAGTTGGCGGGCTTCACACTGCCACATTTGTAGAGCTCGAAAAGAGCTTCGATTTGGTATATAATAGGCCCTGCGACTATTTCTGGATTAAAATTTATGGCGTAATTCAGTCACAGTTCCCCAATTTTTTCCTCTGAAACTGATCAAAACAAGTTAATTTTGGCCTAGGAAATCAGGTTGGTGGGCTTAGTCATGCCACATTTGTTGCCCTTAAAAAGTGCTTCGATTTGGTACATTACAGGCCCAACAAGGATTTTTCGATCAAAAGTTATGGCTGTCTTCCGTCATAATTCTCTGATTTTTTTCCTCCGAAACTGATCAAAACAAGTGAATTTTGGCCTAATAAATTGGGTTGGTGGGCTTCACCTAGCCACATGTGTAGAGTTCGAAAAGAGCTTCGATTTGATATATTATAGGCCCATCAACGATTTCTGGAACAAAAGTTATAGCCGTCTTCAGTCACAATTCTCTGATTTTTTTCCTCCAAAACGGATGAAAACAAGTGAATTCTTGCCTAAAAAATTGGGTTGGCTGGCTTCCACCTGCCACATTTGTAGAGCTCGAAAAGAGCTTCGATTTGGAATATTATAGGCCCAGGAACGTTTTCTGGATAAAAAGTTATAGCTGTATTCAGTCACAGCTCTCTGATTTTTTTCCTACGAAACTGATGAAAAGAATTTAATTTTGGCCTAAAAAATTGGATTGATGGACTTCGTACTGCCACATTTGTAGAGTCGAAAAGGGCTTGGATTTGGTATATTATTGGCCCAGCAACGATTTCTGGATCAAAAGTTATGGCCGTCTTTAGTGATAATTCTCTTATCATTTTCCTCTGAAACTGATGAAAACAAGTGAATTTTGGCCTAAAAAATTAGGTTGGCGGACTTCGCCCCGCATCCTTTGTAGAGCTCGAAAAGAGCTTCAATTTGGTATATTATAGGCCCAGCAATGATTTCTGGATTAAAGATTATGGCCGTATTGAGTCACAGTTCTCTGAATTTTTTTCTACGAAACTGATGAAAACAAGTGAATTTTTGCATAAAAAATTGAGTTGGTGGGCTTCATGCTGCCACATTGGTAGACCTTAAAAAGCACTTCGATTTGGTATATTATTGGCCCTGCAACTATTTCTGCATTAAAAGTTATGGCCTAATTCATTTGCAGTTTCCCGATTTTCTCCTCCGAAACTGATCAAGACAAGTGAATTTTGGCCTAGGAAATCGGGTTTTTGGGCTTCATCATGCCACATTTGTTGAGCTTAAAAGGTGCTCTGATTTGGTATATTACAGGCGCAGCAAGGATTTCTAGATCAAAAGTTATGGCCGTCTTCCGTAATAATTCTCTAAATTTTTTCCTCCGAAACTGATGAAAACAATTGAATTCTGGCCTAAAAAATTTGGTTGGCAGGTTTCGACCAGCCACATTTGTAGAGCTCGAAAAGTACTATGATTTGGTATAATATAGGCCCAGCAACAATTTCTGGATTAAGAGTTATGGCCGGCTTTAGTCACAATTCTCTAATTTTTTTCCTACAAAACTGATGAAAAGAAGTGAATTTTGGCCTAAAAAATTTGATTGGTGGGCTTCGCCACGCCACATTTGTAGAGGTCGGAAAGGGCTTGGATTTAGTATATTATTGGCCCAGCAACGATTTCTGGATCAAGAGTTATGGCCGTCTTCAGTCATAATTCTCTTATCTTTTTCCTCTGAAACCGATGAAAACAAGTGAATTTTGGCCTAAAAAATAGGGTTGGCGGTTTTTGGCTCGCATCCTTTGTAGAGCTCGAAAAGAGCTTCAATTTGGTATATTATAGGCCCAGCAGAGATTTCTGGATTAATGATTATGGCCGTATTCAGTCACAGTTCTCTGATTTTTTTTCTGCGAAACTGATGAAAACAAATGAATTTTTGCCTAAAAAATTGAGTTTGCGGTCTTTGCGCCACCACATTGGTAGAGCTCGAAAAGAGCTTCAATTTAGTATGTTATAGGCCCTGCAACTATTTTTGTATTAAAAGTTATGGTCTAATTCATTCACAGTTCCTCGATTTTTTCCTCTGAAATTGATCAAAACAAGTGAATTTTGGCCTAGGAAATCGGGCTGGTGGGCTTCGCCATGCCACATTTGTTAAGCTTAAAAAGTGCTTCAATTTGGTATATTACAGGCCCAGTAAGGATTTCTAGATCAAAAGTTATGGCCGTCTTCTGTCATAATTCTCTGATTTTTTTTCTCCAAAACTAATGAAAACAAGTGAATTTTGGCCTAACAAATTGGGTTGGCGGGCTTCTCCCTGCCACATTTGTAGAGCTCGAAAAGAATTTTGATTTGATATATTATAGGCCCATCAACGATTTCTGGAACAAAAGTTATGGCCGTCTTCAGTCACAATTCTTTGATTTTTTTCCTTCGAAACTGATGAAAACAAGTGAATTCTGGCCTAAAAAATTGGGTTGGCTAGCTTCGACTTGCCACATTTGTAGAGCTCGAAAAGAGCTTCGAGTTGGTATATTATAGGCCTAGCAACGTTTTCTGGATCTAAATTTATAGCAGTATTCAGTCACAGTTCTCTGATTTTTTTACTACGAAACTGATGAAAAGAAGTGATTTTTGGCCTAAAAAATTGGATTCATGAGCTTCACCCTGCCAAATTTGTAGAGGTGGAAACGGGCTTGGAATTGGTATATTATTGGCCCAGCAATGAAATCTGTATCAAAAGTTATGGCCGTCTTCACTCATAATTCTCTGATCTTTTTCCTCTGAAACTGATGAAAACAATCGAATTTTTGCCTAAAAAATTGGGTTGGCAGTCGTCGCCCCGCATCCTTTGTAGAGATCGAAAAGAGCTTCAATTTGGTATATTATTAGCCCAGCAACAATTTCTGGATTAAAGATTATGGCCGTATTCAGTCACAGTTCTCTGATTTTTTTTCTACGAAACTGATGAAAACAAGTGAATTTTTGCCTAAAAATTTGAGTTGGCGGGCTTCCTGCTGCCACATTGGTAGAGCTCGAAAAGAGCTTCGATTTGGTATATTATAGGCCATGCAAATATTTCTGCATAAAAAGTTATGCCTAATTCATTCACAGTTCCCCGATTTTTTCCTCCGAAACTGATCAAAAGAAGTGAATTTTGGCCTAGGAAATCGGGTTGGTTGGCTTCATCATGCCACATTTGTTGAGCTGAAAAAGTGCTTCGATTTGGTATATTACAGGCCCAGCACGGATTTCTAGATCAAAAGTAATGGTCGTCTTCCGTCATAATTCTCTGATTTATTTCCTCCGAAACTGATGAAAACAAGTGAATTTTGGCCTAACAAATTGGGTTGGCGCGCTTTGTCCTGCCACATTTGTAGAGCTCAAAAAGAGTGTTGATTTGATATATTATAGGCCCATCAACGATTTCTGGAACAAAAGTTATGGCCGTCTTCAGTCACAATTCTTTCATTTTTTTCCTTTGAAACTGATGAAAACAAGTGAATTCTGGCCTAAAAAATTGGGTTGGCAGGCTTCGACATTTCACATTTGTAGAGCTCGAAAAGAGCTTCGATTTGGTATATTATAGGCCCAGCAACGTTTTCTGGACCAAAAGTTATAGCAGTATTCAGTCATAGTTCTCTGATTTTTTTCTTACGAAACTGATGAAAAGAAGTGAATTTTGGCTTAAAAAATTGGATTGATGGGCTTCGCCCTGCCACATTTGTAGAGGTGGAAAAGGGCTTGGATTTGGTATATTATTGGCCCAACAACGAATTCTGGATCAAAAATTATGGCCGTCTTTAGTTATAATTCTCTGTTCTTTTTCCTCTGAAACTGATGAAAACAATCGAATTTTTGCCTAAAAAATTGGGTTGGCAGTCGTCGCCCCATATACTTTGCAGTGCTCGAAAAGAGCTTCAATTTGGTGTATTATTGGCCTAGCAATGATTTCTGGATTAAACATTATGGCCGTATTCAGTCACAATTCTTAGATTTTTTTCCGCTAATACTGATGAAAACAAGTGAATTTTTGCCTTAAAAATTGAGTTGGCAGGCTTCCTGCTACCACAGTGGTAGAGCTCGAAAAGAGCTTCGATTTGGTATATCATAGGCCCAGCAACGTTTTCTGGATCAATAGTTATAGCAGTATTCAGTCACAGTTCTCTGATTTTTTTCCTATGAAACTGTTGAAAAGAAGTGAATTTTAGCCTAAAAAATTGGATTGATGGGCTTCACCCTGCCACATTTGTAGAGGTGGAAAAGGGCTTCAAATTCTGGATCAAAAGTTATGGCCGTCTTCAGTCATAATTCTCTGATCTTTTTCCTCTGAAACTGATGAAAACTATCGAATTTTTACCTAAAAAATTGGGTTGGCAGTCTTCTCGCCGCATCCTTTGTAGAGCTCGAAAAGAGCTTCAATTTGGTATATTATTGGCCCAGCAACGATTTCTGGATTAAAGATTATGGCCGTATTCAGTCACAGTTCTCTGATTTTTTTCTGCGAAACAGATGAAAACAAATGAATTCTTGCCTAAAAGATTGTGTTGGCGGGCTTCTTGCTGCCACATTCGTAGAGCTCGAAAAGTGCTTCGATTTGGTATATTATAGGCAATGCAAATAATTCTGCATTAAAAGTTATGCCTAATTCATTCACAGTTCCCCGATTTTTTCCTCCGAAACTGATCAAAACAAGTGAATTTTGGCCTAGGAAATCAGGTTGGTTCGCCTCGTCATGCCACATTTGTGGAGCTTAAAAAGTGCTTCGATTTGGTATATTACAGGCCCGGCAAGGATTTCTAGATCAAAAGTAATGGCCGTCTTCCGTCATAATTCTCTGATTTATTTCCTCCGAAACTGATGAAAACAAGTGAATTTTTGCCTAACAAATTGGGTTGGCGGGCTTTGTCCTGCCACATTTGTAGAGCTCGAAAAGAGTTTTCATTTGATATATTATCGGCCCATCAACGTTTTCTAGATCAAAAGTTATAGCAGTATTCAGTCACAATTCTTTGATTTTTTTCCTCCGAAACTCATGAAAACAAGTGAATATTGGCCTAAAAAATTGGGTTGGTAGGCTTCGTCCTGCCACATTTGTAGACCTCGAAAAGAGCTTCGATTTAGTATATGATAGGCCCAGCAACATTTTCTGGATCAAAAGTTATAGCAGTGTTCAGTCACAGTTCTCTGATTTTTTTCCGACGAAACTGATGAAAAGAAGTGAAATTTGGCCTAAAAAATTGTGTTGGCGGTCTCTACCCCGCATCCTTTGTAGAGCTCGAAAAGAGCTTCAACTTGATGTTGGGAAAGATGTCCTAGAAGCATGAGATGTAATAGGACAAAAAGCAATGATTATTATGAATATCAATGAAAATTCCATGATTATTTATGTAACCTTAAACATTGTATATAAGTGTTATATACGAGAGGATAATGTATAAGGATAATAATCAAAAAGCAATGTTCATAATGAATTTAATTAAAGTTTGGAATCTTTAATTAAAACATTATTAATACATGTCATTCCCATTTAGAATGGAACAGTGTTATCCGCACTGTTAATATGGTGAGATATTGAATAAGTGTATTTCACATAATGAGATTATGTGGAACAAGGACACAGACACAATATGAATTTCTAAAAATTTCCGTTAAGTATAGAAATTCTAATTGAGTCTATCGATGGTCATATATAGAATAATCTTAATCCTGAGTTCTTAACAGACTCCTATTTATAGATTTGTGTCTTTTGATTTACTCGGTACGGATTCCGAGACCGTGAATCCTATTCCTTGTATTTTGGAGACATGATGAAGTAGGTAGCTGGGAATGTTATTATACAAGATGGAATCCATTCCTTCTTGAGAAAGAAGTAGATAAATAATTCTCTTGAGGGTTGATTCGGTACTTGGACGATGGGAGCTCCGATTCATGAATGTGTTTTATGAATCACTGTCCATTAGAGAATCAATGGTACTCAAGGATAAAGATATAATTAGAGAGGTTAACGGATTCTACTTGGCTCTAATTATGAATTATTTATGGAGGATTGATCTATATGCAATGACTATATCAAATGGACACTTCACACTTTAGAAGTAATTTATATCTATAATTTCGAGAGTGCAATTCCAAGTTTATAGTGGAGTAACTATTGGAATTAATAGAATTAATTAATTAATTAAAGTGTTTAATTGATTATTAATTCTATTGGAGCTCGGGATTATAGGTCCATTAGTCCCCGCTCGTCCTAGTAATTCTACCAGACACCAGAGGACAAAATGGGAATTTTAGAATTACGGAATTCTAAAATTAAACACTCGGAAATAATTAATTGAGAATTAATTATTATTTAAATAATGTGATTATGTAAATTTGAATTTGAACACATCTAGATTTATCCATTTAAACTTATTTGATAAGTTGTTCAATTTAGAATTCAAATTAATTTAAGTTTGACTTAAATTTGAATTTGAATCAGAATTAAAATTGGACTACTGGATAAAGGATAAAATATCTTCCTTCCTTATCTATAATAGGCGCCACACATAGGGATAAACCCTACTAGTGTGGCTGGCCACCTTAAGGATAAGGGGAAGGGATTTTTTGTTCCAAATTCAAATAGGAGATAATTAACAAGTTTTATCTCAGAGATAGAGATTGGATTCCTTTTAGAAATTTGACTTCTACTCTCTAAATACTATTTTTTTTTAGACAATTTTCGGAATGGTTTTTTGCCCTAATTTTAGAGGTGGCCGAAATTTCTCTATAGAAATTTTGAAACAATTTTTTCAGCCCTAAAGGTTAAGGCTGGCCGAATTTCTCAAGTAGAGAGGAAGGAAAAATTTTTCTCCAAAAATTCCACATCGTGCATGCGTTGGTGTTTGTGGAAATTCGAGTGTTTACAGTAACCCATTTTGTCTCATGTGTGCCCACACACACGTCTTCGTGGATTCTAGGAATTGACGTGGAAGACAATGGTTTTCTAAACACAAAGCTTTGGAGCAAGGATTGTTCGAGGTCAAAGAACTCAAGTTATCAACCGAGTCGGCCTACAGGTATTTTTCTGAATTGAGTTCTTAATAAATGAATTAATGAGTTTAATTTATTCGTGCATTAATTAATATAATCTATAGAGTATCTCAAAGGTTTTGTGAAAATTTTTGTTATACACGATCCACCTTTCCGCTGCGCTTCTGCATCCGAATTTGATTCGGGAACCAACAATTGGTATCAGAGCAGTCTGTAGACTATATTAATTTATGCTCCGATTATTTGATAGTCAATGTTAAATATATGATATTTAATTTTGTATGTATGTGATGGGTAGGCACTTGCATTTATGGATGTTTATATTTGATTCATGATGATGAATGTATGGATGATGGATTTGGTCGTTAATTATATGGTTCCATGGATCGCATTAAATTCGTTCAAATTAAATTATTTGTAATTTAATTTGATATTAGAATTATTGTAATTCTAGGTTTTGGGTAGAATTAGGGTTTTGATTTTGAATCAAAAGGGGGCCGTGAAGATCAAGTATCAAGCCTTTGAAGATGCCCAGAAATTGCCTAGAAAAATCGCGACGACAAGAAGGAAGGCGGGCGCGCGCGCCCGCCTGCCGCTGTGGCGCGCCCAAAGACGTGGGGGGGGGCGCCCGGTAGCGTGCCCAGCGCGACTAGCGCGGCGCCCAAAGACGCGGCCGGTCTGCGACCGGCGCCGACGACCAGCGCAGCGGCCGGCGTGGTGGCGGCGCGGATAGTCCGCGCGCCCCATCGCGACCGGCACGTGGCCAGCGCGCGGATAGTTCACGCGCCCCATCGCGGCCAGCGCGTGGCCAGCGTGCGCATAGTCCGCGCGCACGCGTGCCCCAGGCATATGGCTAGTGGCCCAGATCCGGTCAATGGGCCCAAGGGTTTCTGAAACCCTCGTAATGCGCGTTGACAGATCCGGAAGAGTTCTGGACCCCGAAGAAGGTAAAATCCAACCCAAAGACAAAGAACAAGGCCGAAGAATGAGGAGTTCAAGAATCGAAGACCCGTTGATGTAACGGAAGAAAATAATTATTGTAATTATTTATTTATTTGATTTTGGTTGTAATTTTATATTTTCCATGGGACCCGATCAAATCCATCTCAATAGTTGATTGCATATATTTATATTTTATGTTGATAATTATATATTATATATGTCCATGCACATAACATGCCATATAGATATAATGTGCATACTCATATGTTTTTATAACATGCCATGCATACATGCGCATTCGTTATTGTTTATTTTATTTATTATAAAAGTGTTTTAGAAAAAAAAAATAAAATAAGAACCATGCGCTGAAAATCGATTTAATATGATTAAATTGATTTAAGTTGCAAAATTGATTTGCAAAATAATGTTATATGTGAAATTAAATTTAAGAGTTAAATTTTACAATTTCATATATCCGAAAAATAAATTGTTTATTTTTCGATTTGAAAAGCATGAGATGTTTTTCAAACAAAATACATATTTGCAAAATATTGAGTGGGAGAGGGTTGTATGACAATACGACCCACTAGTCTCCACCGTTAGCGCAACACCGTTAGATCCGGAGAGGGGCTTTGCGGCGACATTGAATCGCCCTCCTAAAGGAGAGTGTTCTTGCCGGATCAATAACAAGGTTGGCTTCCTAGAGATAGGATTTCAGGATGTATTTTCGAATTGACTACCCAAAGGTAGCAATCCAGAGTTAAGGCTATGGGATCTGAAACGGTGGTTTAACACTCATAAAGATATAATCAAAGTTTGTTGGTCATATTTTGACTAAAATAACGGTAGTTAATAAATATGAAAATATGAGATATTTTGACTATATTTATTAACTGAGAGGGGTTTTGGTTCAATTTGCAAATAATTTGACTACCCAAAGGTACACTTTATTTGTGGTAAATTGGATTATCGTTGGCACCTAAAATTAAAACATGATTTATGTATTTTTCATGTGTGTCATGCATCATATTTAATTGTACCTAAATTCACATGTTTTGATATTCATGCACATAAATTGATTAGATGAATATTCTACTTATTTCTAGCAATATGTCAAATCCTATAAACTCACTATACAAAACTGAACACTGACTAGAGATAAACTATGCAAGTGGTAAAGTAACTTAAACAACTTACATTCATGTGATGAATATAAGTTTGTCCCAAATGGAGGATTGTCGTCCTGTCCTTAACGAAAACACAATAGCTAACTGTTAGCTAAGATTGTGTGTGGTAATTCACAAGAAGTATGAAGGCATGGAGACAGCTTATGAGATAATGCAGTCATCAGATACCGTATCTGAAAATCCATAAAACAAAAGGGTTGGCTAAATACTGTAAGGGCCTAAGTAAAGACAAAAGGAAAGTCGTTTCCACCGAAATAAAGAAAGGAACTCAAGCAAATATGATTTGCTAGTTCTAAAAATATGTTTAGTAAAAAAGGTAATTCCTCATTCCTGGATAGTAGATTCGGGAGTTGCTACTCATGTTTGTTTCCTTTATTAAGTCTTAGTTCTTACAAAGAAATTGTTTCACCAAAATAAAGAAAGGAACTCAAGCAAATATGATTTGCTAGTTCTTAAAATATGTTTAGTAAAAAGGATGATTCCTTATCCTAAATAGTTGATTCAGGAATAACTAATCATGTTTGTTTTCTTTATTAAGTTTTAGTGCTTAAATGGAAATTGTTTCCACATAAACAAAGAAAACGAATCAAAGTAAATAAGATTTACTAATTCAAGAAACATCTTTAGTAGAGGGTGATTCCTCATCCTGGATAGTTGATTCGGGAGCAACTAATCATGTTTTGGTTTTCTTTGCAAAATATTAGTTCTTACGAAGAACTTGCCATCAGGGACTACAAGATGAAAGTGGGAATACCGCGAGGATATTGGCAAAAGGTAGTGGGAGAAGTTAGACTTCAATTTTGGAAATACCTTGTTGTGAACAATGTTTATTTCCCACCAAGCATAAACAGAAATTTGATTTCTAATTCCAAATTATTTGAACAATTGCTTTTAAATAAAAATCTAGTCCACATCTTTTGGAATGGTTCCGATATATGTTCTCGATATTTGGAAAATGGTTTATACCGTTTAAACCGATGCCCTGCTCCTTTGCAAAATATTGAAAAGTTCAAAAGTTGCCAAACTTAAGAATAAGGAGCAAAGGATCTCTCATGATAAATAACACATATATGTGGCATCTTAGACTTGGTCATATTAGCCTAAACACGATTTAAAGACTGGTAAAGGATGGTCCTTTACACGAACTAAAAGTTAGTGAGCGTCCAGCCAATGAATCTTGTCTGGGAGGCAAAATGACCACGGGCCTTCCATGACGAAAGGAGAAAGAGCCACATAACCTCTTCAGCTAATACATTCGGATGTATGTGGACCATTAAATGTCCAAGACAAAGGAGGTTACGAATATTTCATCATTTTCATTGATGATTATTCGAGATATGGTTATGTTTACCTAATGCAACGGAAATCTGAAACTTTTAGAAAGTTTAGAGAATTCTGAGCAAAAGTTGAAAACAGTTAGGTAAAACAATCAAGACACTTCAATTAGATTGAGGGGATGAATACCTAGACTAAGAGTTTCAGGATTTCTTGATTGAAGAAGGTGTGGTATCCCAATTGACTACACCCGGTACACCACAGCAGAATGGTGTAGCCGAAATGAGAAATCGGACGTTGCTCAACATAATAAGATCAATGTTGAGTTATTCTTCACTTCTTGCTTCGTTCTGGGATTATGTCCTAAGAACCACCATGTATATTTTGAATCTAGTACCATCTAAGTCTATACCAAAGACACCCCTAGAGTTGTGGAATGGTCAAAAGCTAGTTTGGAAGCATATTCGCATAAGGGGTGTCCGGCTCATGTGATGAAACAATAGACTAGGAAGTTGGAACCAAGATCGTAAATATGCATGTTTGTGGGATATGCAATTGGGACAAAAGAATGATTCTTTTATATAGTCATAAGAATCAAAGGTAATTGTATGACAAATGTCACGTTTCTAGAGCATGACTATATGATAGTTTTCAAGCCTAGAAGCAAAGTTCTGGAAAAGTTACTTTCCAATAAGATTGGACCACAACCGACAAGAGTTGTTGGAACGCTAAGAATGATCACAATTCCTAATCAAACTCTAGTGGCACCTCGTTGTAGTGGGAGGGTAAGCAAGTTACCTGACCGGTATACTGAGGAAACACATATCGTCACTGCTGATGATGGTAAGGAGGATCCGTTGACTTTTAAAGCTACGATGGATGATTAGATAAGGAAAAGTGGCAAGCATCTATGAAACTCGAACTAGAGTCCATGTACTCTAACTCAGTCTGGCAACTTGTAGATCTACCCGAAGGGGTAAAACGCATTGGATGCAAGTGGATCTTCAAGAGAATAAGATAAGCGGATAGAAAAGTAGAGACTTATAAAAGCAAGGCTAGTGGTTAAGGGTTACACCCATAAAGAGGGAGTTGACTATGAGGAAACTCTCTCACCGGAGGCCATGCTTAAGTCAATCCGAATACTCTTAGCCATAACAACATATTTTGAATATGAGATATGGCAGATGGATGTCATGACAGCTTTCCTGAATGGCTATCTTGAGGGAACCATCTATATCGATCAGCCAGAGGGTTACATAGAGAAAGGCCTAGAGCAGAAATTTTGCGAACTGTAGAGATCCATTTATGGATTGAAGCAAACTTCTAGATCGTGGAATATCAGGTTTGATGAGGCTATTAAGTCTTATGGATTTGATCAAAACCAAGAGGTTTCAAATGAAAGAAAAGAAGTTGTTCTTATTCAGTGGGAGTAGTTAATCGTTGTCAGTTGAACTCAAGATTTGATCATTGAGTGGTCGTGTAGTGTATCCTTAAGTATATAAGGAAAATAAAGAAACTATAAGATAGTTTAGTAAGTGAAAGAGTTGTCTTTCACTGGATACATAGACTGAGTCATACCTGGATTTTGAGAGTCAACATCCAAGTCTGTGTTCACACTAGGTGAAGGAGTCATGACAAGAAAGGTTGTTGTCAAAGTGTGATTGCTAATTTTATCATTAAGAGTTAATGTGTAGTAGCTTGTGAAGCAGCAAAAGAAAGCAACCTGACTTTAGAAAATTCTGAACTGATCTGGAAATTGTTCCAAGCATAGATCAGTCATAGACACCTAGAAAGTTTCAGGATTTGAGACATATCCTACCTCCTTTAGGACAAGTGGGAGACTGTTGGGAATGGTGTCCTAGAAGCATGAGATGTAATAGGACATTTATTATTTATTTAATAAAAGAGTTTATTCATTATTTTATGTGCGTATATTTATGAATATTTTATGAATATCAATGAAAATTCCATGATTATTTATGTAACCTTAAACATTGTATATAAGTGTTATATACGAGAGGATAATGTTTAAGGATAATAATCAAAAAGCAATGTTCATAATGAATTTAATTAAAGTTCGGAATCTTTAATTAAAACATTACTAATACATGTCATTCCTATTTAGAATGGAGCAGTGTTATCCCGACTTGATTAATATGGCGAGATATTGAATGAGTGTATTTCGCATAATGAGATTATGTGGAACAAGGACACAGACACAATATGAATTTCTAATAATTTTCGTTAAGTATAGAAATTCTAATTGAGTCTATCGATGGTCATATATAGAATGATCTTAATCCTGAGTTCTTAACAGACACCTATTTATGGATTTGTGTCTTTTGATTTACTCGGTACGGATTCCGTGACCCTGAATCCTATTCCTTGTATTTTGGAGACATGATGAAGTAGGTAGCTGGGAATGTTATTATACAAGATGGAATCCATTCCTTGTTGAGAAAGAAGTAGATAAATAATTCTCTTGAGGGTTGATTCGGTACTTGGACCAAGAGGGAGCTCCGATTCATGAATGTGTTTTATGAATCACTTTGTCCATTAGAGAATCAATGGTACTCAAGGATAAAGATATAATTAGAGAGGTTAACGGATTCTACCTGGCTCTAATTATGAATTATTTATGGAGGATTGATCTATATGCAATGACTATATCAAATGGACACTTCACAGTTTAGAAGTAATTTATATCTATAATTTCAAGAGTGCAATTCCAAGTTTATAGTGGAGTAACTATTGGAATTAATAGAACTAATTAATTAATTAAAGTGTTTAATAGATTATTAATTCTATTGGAGCTCGGGATTATAGGTCCATTACTCCCCGCGTCGTCCTAGTAATTCTACCAGACACAGAGGACAAAATGGGAATTTTAGAATTACAGAATTCTAAAATTAAACACTCGGAAATAATTAATTGAGAATTAATTATTATTTAAATAATGTGATTATTTAAATTTGAATTTGAACACATCTAGATTTATCCATTTAAACTTATTTGATAAGTTGTTCAATTTAGAATTCAAATTAATTTAAGTTTGACTTAAATTCGAATTTGAATCAGAATTAAAATTGAACTACTGGATAAAGGATAAAATATCTTCCATCCTTATCTATAATAGGTGCCACACATTGGGCTAAACCCTACTAGTGTGGCCGGCCACCTTAAGGATAAGGGGAAGGGATTTTTTGTTCCAAATTCAAATAGGAGATAATTAACAAGCTTTATATCAGAGATAGAGATTGGATTCCTTTTAGAAATTTGACTTCTACTCTCTAAATACTATTTCTTTTTTAGACAATTTTCGGAATGCTTTTTTGCCCTAATTTTAGAGGTGGCCGAAATTTCTCTATAGTAATTTTTGAAGCAATTTTTCAGCCCTAATAGGATTAGTGGCCGAAATTCTCAAGAAGAGAGGAAGGAAATTTTTTTTTCTCCAAAAATTCCACATCGTGCATGCGTTGGTGTTTGTGGAAATTCGAGTGTTTATAGTAACCTGTTTTGTCTCATGTGTGCCCACACACACGTCTTCGTGGATTCTAGGAATTGACGTGGAAAACAATGGTTTTCTAAACACAAAGCTTTGGAGCAAGGATTGTTCGAGGTCAAAGAACTCAAGTTATCAACCGAGTCGGCCTACAGGTATTTTTCTGAATTGAGTTCTTAATAAATGAATTAATGAGATTAATTTATTCGTGCATAAATTAATATAATCTATAGAGTATCTCAAAGGTTTTGTGAAAATTTTTGTTGTACACGATCCGCCTTTCCGCTGCACTTCCGCATCCGAATTTGATTCGGGAACCAACACTTGGTATATTATAGGCCCTGCAACTCTTTCTGCATTAAAAGTTATGGCCTAATTCATTCACAGTTCCCCGATTTTTTCTTCTGAAACTGATCAAAACAAGTGTATTTTGGCCTAGGAAATCGGGATGGTGGGCTTCATCATGCCACATTTGTTGAGCTAAAAAATTGCATCGATTTGGTATATTACAGGCCCAGCAAGGATTTCTAGATCAAAAGGTTAGGCCGTCTTGCGTCATAATTCTCTGATTTTTTTCCGCCGAAACTGATGAAAACAAGTGAATTTTGGCCCAACAAATTGGGTTGGCGGGCTTCGCCCTGCCACATTGGTAGAGCTCGACAAGGTCTTCGATTTGGTAGATTACAGGCCCAGCAACGATTTCTGGAACAAAAGTTATGGCCGTCTTTAGTCACAATTCTCTAATTTTTTTTCCTCCGAAACTGATGAAAACAGGTGAATTTTTGTCTAAAAAATTGGGTTAGCGAGCTTTGAACTGCAACTTTTGTAGAGCTCAAAAAGTGCTTCGATTTGGTAGAATATAGGCCCAGCAACGATTTCTGGATTAAGAGTTATGGTCGTCTTCAGTCACAATTCCCTAATTTTTTTCCTCCGAAACTGAGGAAAACAAGTGAATTTTGGCATAAATATTTGGGTTGGTAGGATTCAACCGACGACATAGAGCTCGAAAAGACTTTCGATTTGGTATATTATAGGCCCAGCAACGATTTCTGAATCAAAAGTTATGGTCGTACTCAGCCACAGTTCTCTGACTTTTATCCTTCAAAACTGACGAAAAAAGTGAATTTTGGCCTAATAATTTGGGTTGGCTGGCTTTACGATGCCACACTGGTAGAGCTCGGAAAGAGCTTCGATTTGGCGTATTATAGGCCCAGTAACGACTTCTAGAACAAAAGTTATGGCCATCTTCAGTCACAATTCTTCGATTTTTTTCCTCTGAAACTGATGAAAACAAGAGAATTTTGGCCTAAAAGATTTGGTTGGCGAGCTTCGTAATTCCTCATTTGTAGAGCTCGAAATGAGCTACGATTTGGTATATTATAGGCCCAGCAATGATTTCTGGATCAAAAGTTATGGATGTATTCAGTCACAATTTTCTGATTTTTTTCCCTCCGAACCTATTGAAAAACGGTGAATTTTGGCCAAAAAAATTGAGTTGGCTCGCTTCATCCTGCTGCATTTGTAGAGCTCGAAAGGAGCTCCGATTTGGTATATTATAGGCCCAGTATCAATTTCTGGAACAAAAGTTATGGCCGTCTTCAGTCATAATTCTTCAATTTTTTCCTTCGAAACTGATGAAAACAAGTGAATTTTGGCCTAAAAAATTGCGTTGCCATTCTTCGACCTGCCACATTTGTAGACCTCGAAAAGAGCATCCATTTGGTATATTATAGGCCCAACATCGGTTTCTAGATCAAAAGTTCTAGCCGTATTCAGTCACAGTTCTCTGATTTTTTTTCCTATGAAACAGATGAAAAGAAGTGCATTTTGGCCTAAAAAAGTAGATTGATTGGTCTCGCCCCGCAACATTTGTAGAGGTCAAAAAGGAATTTGGTATATTATTGGCCCAGCAACGATTTCGTGATCAAAAGTTATGGCCGCCTTCAGTCACAATTCTCTGATATTTTTCATTCGAAACTGATGAAGACTAGTGAACATTGGCCTAGAAAATTGGGTTGACGGGCTTCGGACCACATCGTTTGTAGAGCTCGAAAAGAGCTTCGATTTGCTAGATTACAGGCCCAGCAACGATTTCGGAAACAAAGGTTATGGCCGTCTTCAGTCACAATTTTTTGATTTTTTTCCTCCGAAACAGCTGAAAACAAGTGAATTTTGGCCTAAAACATTGCGTTGGCAGTCTTCAAACGAGCTTCAATTTGGTATATTATAGGCCCAGCAACGATTTCTGGATTAAAAGTTATGGCAATCTTCTGTCACAATTCACAGGTTTTTTTACTCTGAAACTGATGAAAACAAGTGAATTTTGGCTTAACAAATTGGCTTGGCTGGCTTCGCGCTGCCACACCTGTAGAGCTTGAAAAGAGCTTCAATTTGTTATATTATAGGCCCAGTAACGATTTCTGGAACAAAAGTTATGGCCGTCTTCAGTCACAATTCTTCGATTTTTTTCCTCCGAAATTGATGAAAACAAGTGAATTTTGGCCTAAAGGATTTGGTTGGCGAGGTTCGCAATTCCTCATTTTTAGAGCTCGAAATGAGCTTCGATTTGGTATATTAGAGGCCCAGCAACGATTTCTAGATGAAAAGTTATGGCCGTATTCAGTCACAATTCACCAGTTTTTTTCTTCCAACTCTAATGAAAACAAGTGAATTTTGGCCTAAAAAATTTGGTTGGCGGTCTTCGCCACGCATCCTTTGTAGAGCTCGAAACAAGATTCAATTTGGTATATTATAAGGCCAACAACAATTTCTGGATTAAAAGTTATGGCCGTCTTCAGTCACAATTCACCGGTTTTTTTACTCCGAAACTGATGAAAACAAGTGAAATTTGGCCGAAAAAATTGGGTTTGCAGTCTTTGCCACGCGTCCTTTGTAGAGCTCGAAATGAGCTTTAATTTGGTATATTATCAGCCGAACAACGAATTCTAGATTAAAAGTTCTGGCCGTATTCAGACACAGTTATCTGATTTTTTTTCCTCTAAAATAGATGAAAACAAGTGAATTTTGGCCTAAAAAATTGAGTTGGCTGGCTTCACACTACCACGTTTGTAGAGCTCGAAAAGAGCTTCGATTTGGTATATTATAGGCCTAGCAACGATATTTGGAACAAATGTTATGGCCGTCTTCAGTCACAATTCTCTAATTTTTTTCCTCCGAAACTGATGAAAACAAGTGAATTTTGGCCTAAAAAATTGGGTTGGTGGGCTTCGACCTGCAACATTTGTAGAGCTCGAAAAGAGCTTCGATTTGGTATAATATCGACCCAGCAACGATTTCTGGATTAAAAGTCATGGCCGGCTTCAGTCACAATTCTCTGATTTTTTTTTCCTCTGAAACTGATGAAAACAAGTGAATTTTGGTCTAAAAAATTGGGTTGGCAGGCTTCGACCAGACACATTTGTAGAGCTTGAAAAGAGCTTAGATTTACTATATTATAGGCCCAGCAACGATTTCTGAATCAAAAGTTATGACAGTACTCAGTCACAGTTGTCTGATTTTTTTCCTTCGAAACTGATGAACACAAGTAAATTTTTACCTAATAAATTGGGTTGGCGGACTTTGCACTGCCACATTTGTAGAGCTCGAAAAGTGTTTCGATTTGGTATATTATGGTCCCAGCAACGATTTCTGGAACAAAAGATATGGCCGTCTTCAATCAAAATTCTTCGATCCTTTTCCTTCGAAACAGATGAAAACAAGTGAATTTTGACCTAAAAGATTTTTTTGGCAAGCTTCGCCACTCGACATTTGAAGAGCACGAAAAGAGCTTCGATTTTGTATAGTATAGGCCCAGCAACGATTTCTGGATCAAAACATATGGCCGTATTCAGTCACAGTTCTCTGATTTTTTTCCTCTGAAACTGATAAAAACAAGTGAATTTTGGCCTAAAAAATTGGGTTGGCGGGCTTCGCCTAGCCACATTTGAAGAGCACGAAAAGATCTTCGATTTGGTATAGTATGGGCCCAGCAACGATTTCTGGATCAAAACATATGGCCATATTCAGTCACAGTTCTCTGATTTTTTTCCTCCTAAACTAATGAAAACAAGTGAATTTTGGCCAAAAAATTGGGTTGGCACACTTCATCCTGCGACATTTGTAGAGCTCGAAAGGATCTACGATATGGTATATTATTGGCCCAGCAACAATTTCTAGATCAAAATTTATGGCCGTCTTCAGTCACAATTCTCTGATTTTTTTCCTCCGAAACTGATGAAAACAAGTGAATTTTTGCCTAAAAAATTGGGTAGGAAGTCTTCGGCTTGCCACATTTGTAGAGCTCGAAAAGAGCTTTGATTTGGTATTTTATAGCCCCAGCAACGATTGCTGCATTAAAAGTTATGGTCGTCTTCAGTCACAATTCTCCAGTTTTTTTCGTCTAAAACTGAGGAAAACAAGTAAATTTTGGCATAAAACAATTGGGTTGGCAGGCTTTGACCAACCATATTTGTAGAGCTCGAAAAGAGCTTCGATTTGGTATATTATAGGCCCAGCAACGATTTCTTAATCAAAAGTTATGGCCGTACTCAGTCACAGTTCACTGATTTTTTTCCTTCGAAACTGATTAAAACAAGTAAATTTTGGCCTAATAAATTGGGTTGGCGGACTTCATGCTGCCACATTTGTAGACATCGAAAAGTGCTTCGATTTCGTATATTATAAGCCCAACAACGATTTCTGGAACAAAAGTTATGGCCGTCTTTAGTCAAAATTCTTCGATTTTTTTCCTCCGAAATAGATGAAAACATGTAAAACTTAACGTGAAATATTTTGTTGACAAGCCTCGCCATTCCTCATTTGCAGAGCTCAAAATGAGCCTCGATTTGGTATATGATAGGCCCAGTAACAATTTCTGGATCAAAAGTTATGGCCTTATTAAGTCACAGTTCTCCGATTTTTTTTCCTCCGAAACTGATGAAAACAAGTGAATTTTGGCCTAAAAAATTGGGTTGGCAGGCTTTGCCCTTCCTCATTTGTAGAGATGGAGAAGAGCTTCGATTTGGTATATCATAGGCCCAGCAACAATTTCTGGATCAAAAGTTATGACCGTCTTCAGTCACAATTCACCGGTTTTTTTCATCCGAAACTGACAAAAACAAATGAATTTTGGCCTAAACAATAGGGTTGGCATTCTTTGACCTGCCACATTTGTAGAGCTCGAAAAGAGAATCCATTTGGTATATTATAGGCCCAGCATCGGTTTCTAGATCAAAAGTTCTAGCCATATTCAGTCACAGTTCTCTGATTTTTTTCCTACGAAACTGATGAAAAGAAGTGCATTTTGGCCTAAAAAAGTGGATTGATGGGCCTCGCCCCGCCACATTTGTAGAGGTCAAAAAGGGCTTTGATTTGGTATATTATTGGCCCATCAACGATTTCTGGATCAAAGGTTATGGCCGTCTTCAGTCATAATTCTTTGATCTTTTTCCTCCGAAATTGATGAAAACTAGTGAACATTGGCCTAAAAAATTGGGTTGGCGGGCTTCGCACCACGTCCTTTGTAGAGCTCGAAAAGAGCTTCGATTTGATTTGGTAGATTACAAGCCCAGCAACGATTTCTGAAACAAAGGTTATGGCCGTCTTTAGTCACAATTCTCTGATTTTTTTCCTCCAAAACAGATGAAAATAAGTGAATTTTGGCCTAAAACATTGGGTTGGGAGTCTTAGCTTCGCATCCTTTGTAGAGCTCGAAATGAGCTTCAATTTGGTATATTATAGGCCCAGCAACGATTTCTGGATTAAAAGTTATGGCCATCTTCTGTCACAATTCACAAGTTTTTTTACTCCGAAACTGATGAAAACAAGTGAATTTTGGCCGAAAAAATTGGGTTGGCGGTCTTCGCATCACATCCTTTCTAGAGCTCGAAAAGAGCTTCGATTTGGTAGATTAGAAGCCCAAGAACGAGTTCTGAAACAAAAGTTATGGTCGTCTTCTGTCACAATTCTCTTATTTTTTTCGTACGAAACTGATGAAAACAAGTTAATTTTGGCCTAAAAATTTGCGTTGGCGGGCTTCAAACTGCCACAAGCATCAAAAAGATGTTCGATTTGGTATATTATAGACCCAGCAATGATTTCTGAATCAAAAGTTATGGCCAAACACAGTCACAGTACTCTAATTTTTTTCCTTCGAAACTAATGAAAACAAGTGAATTTTGGCCTAATAAATTGGCTTGGTGGGCTTCACGCTGCCACATTTATAGAGCTCGAAAAAAGCTTCAATTTGTTATATTATAGGCCCAGTAACGATTTTTGCAACAAAAGTTCTGGCCGTCTTCAGTCACAATTCTTCGATTTGTTTCCTCCGAAACTAATGAAAGCAAGTGAATTTTGGCCTAAAATATTTGGTTGGCGAGCTTCGCCATTCCACATTTTTAGAGCTCGAAATTAGCTTCAATTTGGTATATTAAAGGCCCAGCAACGATTTCTGGATGAAAAGTTATGGCCGTATTCAGTCACAATTTACCAGTTTTTTTCTTCCAACACTGATGAAAACAAGTGAATTTTGGCCTAAAAAATTTGGTTTGTGGTCTTCGCCACGCATCCTTTGTAGAGCTCGAAACGAGATTCAATTTGGTACATTATAGGGCCAACAACAATTTCTGGATTAAAAGTTGTGGCCATCTTCTGTCACAATTCACCGGTTTTTTTACTACGAAACTGATGAAAACAAGTGAAATTTGGCCGAAAAAATTGGGTTTGCAATCTTCGCCCCGTGTCCTTTGTAGAGCTCAAAACGAGCTTTAATTTGGTATATTATCAGCCGAACAACGAATTCTAGATTAAACGTTATGGCCGTATTCAGACACAGTTCTCTGATTTTTTCCTCCGAAACTGATGAAAACAAGTGAATTTTGGCCTAAAAAATTGGGTTGGCAGGCTTCGCACAGCCACATTTGTAGAGCTCGAAAAGAGCTTCCATTTAGTATATTATTGGCCCAACAACGATTTCTGGATCGAAAGATATTTTCATCTTCAGTCACAATTCTCTGATATTTTTCCTCCGAAACTATGAAAACAAGTGAATTTTGGCCTTAAAAATTGGGTTGGCAGGCTTTGCCCTTCCTCATATGCAGAGCTCAAGATGAGCTTCGATTTTGTATATCATAGGCCCAGCAACAATTTCCGGATCAAAAGTTATGGCCGGATTCAGTCACAGTTCTCCGATTTTTTTCCTCCGAAACTAATGAAAACAAGTGAATTTTGGCAAAAAAAAATTGGGTTGGCGCGCTTCATCTTGCGGCATTTATATATTATATTGGCAAGTGAATTAGTGCTTGAAAGGAGCTTAGATTTGGTATATTATAGGCCTAGGAACAATTTCTGGATCAAAAGTTATGGCCGTCTTCAGTCACAATTCTCTGATTTTTTTCCTCCGAAACTGATGAAAACAAGTGAATTTTTGCCTACAAAATTGGGTAGGCAGGTTCTGCCATGCCACATTTGTAGAGCTCGAAAAGTTCTTTGATTTGGTATATTATAGGCCCTGCTAACAATTCTGGATTAAAAGTTATGGCCTAATTCAGTCACAGTTCCCCTATTTTTTTCCTCCAAAACTGATCAAAACAAGTGAATTTTGCCCTAGGAAATCGGGTTGGTGGGCTTCGTCATGCCACATTTGTTGAGCTTAAAAAGAGCTTTGATTTGGTATATTACAGGCCCAGCAAGGATTTCGGGAACGAAAGTTGTGGCCGTCTTCTGTTACAGTTCTCCAATTTTTTTCCTCCAAAACAAATGAAAACAAGTGAATTTTGGCCTAAAAATGCGCTTTGCCCTGCCACATTTGTAGAGCTCGAAAAGGGCATCGATTTTGTATATTATAGGCCCAGCAGCGATTTCTAGATCAAAAGTTATGGCCGTCTTTCGTCATAATTCTCTGATTTTTTCCTCTGAAACTAATGAAAACAAGTGAATTTTGGCCTAACAAATTGGGTTGCGTGGCTTCGCCCTACCACATTTGTAGAGCCCAAAAAGTGCTTCGATTTGATATATTATAGGCCCATCAACGATTTCTAGAACAAAAGTTATGGCAATCTTCAGTCATAATTCTCTGATTTTTTTCCTCTGAAACTGATGAAAAGAAGTGAGTTTTGGCCTAAAAAATTGGGTTGATGGGCTTCACCCTGCCACATTTGTAGAGGTCAATAAGGGCTTTAATTTGGTATATTATTGACCGAGCAACGATTTCTGAATCAAAAGTTATGCCTGTCGTCAGTCATAATTCTCTGATCTTTTTCCTCCGAAACTGATGAAAACTAGTGAATTTTGGCCTCAAAAATTTGGTTGCCGGGCTTTGCCCTACCACATTTGTAGAGCTAGAAAAGAGCTTCGATTTGATATATTGTAGACCCAACAATGATTTCTGGAACAAACGTTATGGTCGTCTTAAGTCACAATTCTGTGAAAACATGTGAATTTTGGCCCTGCAGCGTTTGTAGAGCTCAAAACGAGCTACGATTTGGTATATTATAGGCCCAGCAACGATTTCTAGATTAAAAGTTGCGGCCGTCTTCTGTGACAATTCACCGGTTTTTTTTACTCAGAAACAGATCAAAACAAGTGACTTTTTGCCAAAAAAATTGGGTTGGCAATCTTCGCACCGCGTCATTTGTAGAGCTCGAAACGAGTTTCAATTTGGTATATTATAAGCCCAGCAATAATTTCTGGACTAAAAGTTATGGCCGTATTCAGTCATAATTCTCTTATTTTTTTCCTCCGAAACTGATGAAAAGAAGTGATTTCTAACCTAAAAAATTGAGTTGGCGGGCTTCGCACTGCCACATTTGTAGAGCTCGAAAAGGGCTTCGATCTTGTAGATTATAGGCCCAGCAACGATTTCTGGAACACAAGTTATGGTCGTCTTCAGTCACAATTGCCTGATTTTTTTCCTCCGAAACTGATGAAAACAACTGAATTTTGGCCTAAAAAATTGGCTTGGCGGGCTTCGAACTGCCAGATTTGTATAGCTTCAAAAGATCTTCCATTTGGTATAATATAGGCCCAGCAACGATTTCTGGATTAAAAGTTATGGCCGACTTCAGTCACAATTCCTTAATTTTTTTCCTCTGAAACTGATGAAAACGAGTGAATTTTTGCCTAAAAAATTGGGTTGGCAGGATTCGACCAACCACATTTGTAGAGCTTGGAAAGTGCTTCAATTTGGTAAATTATAGGCCCAGCAACGATTTCTGGATTAAAAGTTATGGCCGTCTTCTGTCACAATTCTTTGATTTTTTTCCTTCAAAACTGATGAAGACAAGTGAATTTTGGCCTAATAAATTGGGTTGGCAGGATTCGCGCTGTCACATTTGTAGAGCTCGAAATGAGCTTCGATTTGGTATATTATAGGCCCAGTAACGATTTCTGGATTAAAAGTTATGGCCGGCTTTAGTCACAATTCTCCAATTTTTTTCCACCGAAACTGATGAAAGCAATTGAATTTTGCCCTAAAAAATTTGGTTGGCGGGCGTCGCGCTACCACATTCGTAGAGCTCGAACAGAGCTTTGATTTGGTATATTATAGGCCCAGCAACGATTTCTGGAACAAAAGTTATGGCTATCTTCAGTCAAAATTCTTTGATTTTTTTCCTCCGAAACTGATGAAAGCAAGTGAATTTTCGCCTAAAAAATTGGGTTGAGGCGCTTCGCCATGCCACACTTGTAGAGCTCGAAAAGGTCTTCAATTTGGTATATTACAAGCCCAACAAAGCTTTCTGGATCAAAAGTTATGGCCGTCTTCAGTTATTATTCTCTGATTTTTTTCCTCCAAAACTGATGAAGACAAGTGAATTTTGGCCTAATATATTGAGTTGGAAGGCTTCGCGTTGCCACATTGGTAGAGCTCAAAAAGAGCTTCGATTTGGTTTATTATAGGTCCAGTAACAATTTTTGGATTAAAAGTTATGGCCGGCTTCAGTCACAATTCTCCAATTTTTTTCCTCCGAAACTGATGAAAGCAAGTGAATTTTGGCTAAAAAAATTGAGTTGAGGGGCATTGCCATGCCATATTTGTAGAGCTCGAAAAGGTCTTCAATTTGGTATATTATAGGCCCAGCAGCGATTTCTGAATCAAAAGTTATGGCCGTACTCAGTCATAGTTCTCTGATTTTTTTTCCTTCAAAACTGATGAAGACAAGTGAATTTTGGCCTAATAAATTGGGTTTGGCAGGCTCCGCGTTGCCACATTTGTAGAGCTCGAAATGAGCTTCGATTTGGTATATTATAGGCCCAGCAACGATTTCTGGATTGAATGTTATGGCCGGCTTTAGTCACAATTCTCCAATTTTTTTCCACCGAAACTGATGAAAGCAACTAAATTTTGGCCTAAAAAATTTGGTTGGCGGGCTTCGCGCTGCCACATTTGTAGAGCTCAAAAAGTGCTTCGATTTGGTATATTGTAGGCCCAACAACGATTTCTGGAACAAAAGTTATAGCCATCTTCAGTCACAATTCTCAGATTTTTTTCCTCCGAAATTGATTAAAACAAGTGAATTTTAGCCTGAAAAATTGGGTATGCATGATTCGACCTTCCACATTTGTAGAGCTCGAAAAGAGCTTCGATTTGGTATATTATTGGCCCAGCAAAGATTTCTGGATTAAAGGTTCTGGCCGTATTCAGTCATAGTTCTCTGATTTTTTTCCTCCGAAACTGATGAAAACAAGTGAATTTTAGCCAAAAAAATTGGGTTGGTAGGCTTCGACGTGCCACCTTTGTAGCTCGAGAAGAGCTTCGAATTGGTGTCTTATAGGCCCGACAACGATATTTGGATCAAAAATTACGATCGTCTTCAGTCACAGTTTTGCTATTTTTTTCCTACATAACCGATGAAAACATGTGAATTTTGCCGCAAAAAATTGGGTCGGTGGGCTATACCATACCATGTTTATGGAGCTTGAAAAGAGCTTCGATTTCGCAAATTGTAGGCCGGGCAACATTTTCTAGATAAAAATCTAGGGTCCTCTACAGGCATAGTTCTTCGATTTTTTTCCTCCGAAACTGATGAGAACAAGTGAATTTTGGCCCAAAAAATTGGGTTGACGGGCTACGCCCTGCCATGTATGTAGAGCTGAAAAAGAGCTTCGATTTGGCATATTGTAGGCCCAGCAACGATTTTTGCATCAAACTTATGGCCGTCTTCAGTCATAGTTCTCCAATTTTTTTTCCTCCAAAACTTATGAAAACAAGTGAATTTTGGCCCCAAAATTTTGGTTTGCGAGCTACACCCTATCTCGTTTGTAGAGCTCGAAAAGAGCTTCGACTAGGAATATTATTGGGCTAGCAACAATTTCTGGATGAAAAGTTATGATCGTCTTCAGTCGCAGTTCTCCTTTGTTTTCCTCTGAAACTGATGAAAACAAGTGAATTTTGGCCAAAAAATTAGGATAGTGGGCTACGACCTACCACGTTTTTAGCGTTCAAAAAGAGTTTCGATTTGGTATATTATAGGCTCGGCAATGATTTCTTGATCAAAAGCTATGGCCGTCTTCAATCACAGTTCTCTGATTTTTTTCCTCCAAAACTAGTGAAAACAAGTGAATTTTGTCCCAAAAAATTGGGATGGCGGGCTACGACCTACCACATTTCTAGAGCTCAAAAAGAGCTTTGATTTGGTATATTATCGGCACAGCAACGATTTATGGATTGAAAGTTATTGCCGTCTTTAGTCATAGTTCTCCGATTTTTTTCCTCTGAATCTAATGAAAACAAGTGAATTTTGGCCCAAAAAATTGGGTTTGCGGGCTACTCCTTGCCACGTTTCTAGAGTTCAACAGAGCTTCAATTTGGTATATTATAGGTCAAGCAACAATTTCTGGATATATACTTATGGTCGTCTTTAGTGACAGTTCTCCAATTTTTTTCCTCTAAAACTGATGAAAACAAGTGAATTTTGGCACAAAAAATTGGGTTTATGGGCTACAACCTGCCACGTTTGTAGAGCTCAAAAAGAGCTTCGATTTGGTATATTATCGGCCCAGCAACGATATATAGATTAAATGTTTTGGCCATCTTCATTTATAGTTCTCCGATTCTTTTCCCTTCGAAACTGATGAAAACAAGTGAACTTTTGCCGCCAAAATTAGGTTGGCAGGCTATGCCCGCCCACATGTGTAGAGCCCGAAAAGAGCTATGATTTGGTATATTATAGGACCCGCAATGACTTCTGGATCAAAAGTTATGGTCGTCTTTAGTCACAGTTTTTTGATTTCTTTTCTACAAAACTGATGAAATCAAGTAAATTTTGACCCAAAAAATTGGGTTGGCGGGCAACGCCCTACCACATTTTTATTGCTCAAAAAGATCTTCAATTTGGTCTATTATGGGCCCAGCAACGATTTCTGGATCAAAAGTTTTGGCCGTCCTCAGTCACAATTTTTTGATTTTTTTTCTCCGAAACGAATGAAAACTATGAATTTTGGTCTGAAAAATTGGGTTGGCGGCCTACGCCTTGCCACATTTGTAGAGCTCAAAAGAGCTTCGATTTGGTATACTATAGGCCTAGCGATGATTTCTGGATCAAACTTCTGGCCATACGCAGTCACAGTTCTCTGATTTTTTTACCTCAAAAACTGATGATAACTTGTGAATTTTGGCCCAAAAAATTGGGCTGGCGGGCTACGCCCTACCTCATTTGTAGAGCTCGAAAGAGCTTCGATTTGGTATATTTTACGCCCCCAAAGATTTCTGGATCAAAAGTTATGGCCATCTTCAATCACAGTTCTCTGACTTTTTTCCTCCGAAACGATTGAAAACTAGTAAATTTTGGTTCGAAAAATTGGGCTTGCGGGCTACGCCCTGCCACATTTGTAGAACTCCAAAAGAGCTTCGATTTGGTACATTAAAGGCCCTGCAACGACTTCTGGATCAAAAGTTATGGCCATCTTCAGTCACAGTTTTCCGATTTTTGTTCCTTCAAAACACATGAAAACAAGTGAATTTTTGTTCCTTCGACTTGGCATATTGTAGGCCCAACAACGATTTCTGGTTCAAAAGTTACTGCAGTCTTCTGTCACAGTTTTTTGATTTTTTTTCCTAAGAAACCAATGAAAACATGTGAATTTTCACCCAAAAAATTGAGTTGGTGGGCTATGCCTGCCACGTTTGTAGAACTCAAAAAGAGCTTTGAATTGGTATATTACAGGGGCAGCAATGATTTCTGGATCAAAAGTTATGGCCGTCTTTGTTCACAGTTCTCCAATTTTCTTTGCACCAAAAATGATGAAAACAAGTGAATTTTGGCCCTAAAAATTGGGTTTGCGGGATACTCCATGCCACGTTTGTAGAGCTCAAAAAGAGCTTGGATTTGTTATATTATCGGCCCAGCAACGATATGTAGATCAAAAGTTATGGCCATCTTCAGTCATAGTTCTGATGAAAACAAGCGAACTTTTGCCGCCAAAATTGGGTTCGCAGGCTACGTCCTGTCACATTTGTAGAGCTCAAAACAAGCTACGATTTGGTATATTATAGGACCCGCAATGATTTATGTTGGTTGCCGAATCGAATTCGGCGGCGGAAACGCAGCAGAAAGGCGGATCGTGTATAACAAAAATTTTCATAAAACTTTTGAGATACTCTATAGATTATATTAATTTATGCACGAATAAATTAATCTCATTAATTTATATCATTCAAGGTTCAACCGAAAAAATACCTGGTAGCCGACTCGTATGATAACTTGAATTTCTTTGACCACGAACAGTCCTTGCTCCAAGCTTTGTGTTTAGAATACCAAAGTCTTCCACGTCAATTCCTTGATTCCACGTAAATGTGTATCTGGGCACACGTGAGACAAAACAGGTTTCTGAAACACTCGAATTTCCACAAACACCAACGCATGCACGATGTGGAATATTGGAGAAAAATATTTTTCACTCTTTTCCTATATGAGAATTTCGGCCACCACCTTTCTTAGGGCTGAAAATATGTCAAAAATTGTTATCACAATTTTCTATCTACCTCATATTTAAAGAGTAGAAGTCAAACTTCAAAATAGAATCAAATCCTTCTCTCCAATTTTGAATTTGGAACAAAAAATCCCTTCCCCTTATCCTATTTGCGGCCGGCCACCCTAGGGATTTATCCCTATGTGTGTGGCGCCTAAATCAGATAGGGAAGGAAGATATTTTATCCTTTATCCAGTAGTCCAATTTTAATTCATATTCAAATTCAAATTTAAGTCGAACTTAAATTAATTTGAATTCTAAATTAAACAATTTTTCAAATAAGTTTAAATGGATAAATCTAGATATGTTCAAATTCAAATTTAAATAATCTCATTATTTAAATAATAATTAATTCTCAATTAATTATTCTTCGAGTATTTAATTTTAGAATTTTGAAATTCTGAAATTCCCATTTTGCCCTTTGTGTCTGGTAGAATTACAAGGAGACGCGGGGACTAATGGACCTATAATTCTGAGCTCCAATAAAATTAATAATTAATTAAACACTTTAATTAATTAATTAATTCTATTAATTCCAATAGTTACTCCACTATAAACTTGGAATTGCACTCTCGGAATTATAGACATTAATTACTTATAAACTATGAAGTGTCCATTTGATATAGTCATTGCATATAGATCGATCCTCCATAAATAATTCATAATTAGAGTCAGGTAGAATCCGTTAACCTCTCTAATTACATCTTTATCCTTGAGTACCATTGATTCTCTAATGGATAGTGATTCATAAAACACATTCATGGACCAAAGCGCTCTTACTAATCCAAGTACCGAATCAACACTCAAGAGAATTATTTATCTACTTCTCTCTCAAGAAGGAATGGATTCCATCTCGTATAATAACATTCCCAGCTACCTATTTCATTATGTCTCCAAAATACAAGGAATACGATTCAGGGTCTCGAAATCCGTACCGAGTAAATCAAAAGACATAAATCCATAAATAGGAGTTTGTTAAAAACTCAAGATTAAGATCATTCTATATATGACCATCGGTAGACTTAATTAGAATTTCTATGCTTAACGGAAATTATTAGAAATTCATATTGTGTCTGCGTCCATGTTCCACATAATCTCATTATGCGAAATACACTCATTCAATGTCTCGCCATATTAACAGTGCGGATAACACCGTTCCATTCTAAATGGGAATAACATGTATTTATAATGTTTTAATTAAAGATTCCGAACTTTAATTAAATTCATTATGAACAATTACTTTTGACTATTATCCTTAAACATTATCCTCTCGTATATAACACTTATATACCAAGTTTAAGGTTACATAAATAATCAAGGAATTTTATTTGATATTCATAAAATATTCATAAATATATGCACATAAAATGATGAATAAACTATTTTATTAAATAAATAATAAATATCCTTTTACATCTCATGCTTTAAGGACACTATTCCCAATAATCTCCCACTTGACCTAAAACAGGTGTGTCATGTCTCTAATCCCAAATCCATCTAAGTGTGGATCAAAAACATTCAATGGCAATGTCTTGGTGAACGGGTCAGCAAGGTTGTCTTCTAACGTGATCTTCAAAACCGCTACATCGCCTCTATCCACAATGTCTCTGATCAGGTGATATTTCCTTTCTATATGTTTCGCACTCTTATGGCTTCTCGGTTCTCTTGAATTTGCCACCGCTCCACTGTTGTCACAGTAGAGCTTAATTGGCTTATCCATATCTGGAACAACTTCCAGATCAGTTAAGAACTTCCTGAGCCATGTAGCTTCTTTTGCGGCTTCACAAGCTGCAACATATTCAGCTTCCATGGTAGAGTCAGCAACACACTTTTGCTTTATACTTCTCCATACCACGGCTCCTCCATTAAGAGTGAACACAGATCCAGATGTCGACCGTTGACTATCTCTATTCGATTGGAAATCGGAATCTGTGTATCCAGTGAGAGACAGATCTCTCCAAAATATACCAACATATAGTTTCTCGTTCTCCTAAGATACTTGAGAATACACTTTCTTCGCAACCCAATGATCCAATCACGGGTTAGGCGGTAGCGATCGACTACTCCCCTTTGCGCATAGCGAGATATCTAGTCTTGTACACAACATGGCATACATTAGGCTTCCCATAGCCGAAGCGTAGGGATACCTTCTCATATCTTCTTCCTGTTGTGGGGTCTTTGGACATTGCTCCTTAGAAAGATGAATACCATGCCTAGAAGGCAAATTCCCTTTCTTGGAGTTTTGCATCGAATACCTAGACAACACTTTGTCTATATAAGATGCTTGTGATAACGCCAAAAGCTTTTTCTTGCGATCTCGAATAATCTTGATCCCAAGAACATAGCTTTCCTCTCCTAAATCTTTCATTTGGAATTGGTGGCTAACCACTCCTTTACATCATCATCATTTCCACATCATTCCCAATGAGTAGGATGTCATCGGCGTAAAGAATTAAGAAGACCACTTTCTCTTCTTTCTTGTACTTGTAGACACATGGTTCATCAATGTTTTGATCAAATCCATAAGACTTTCTGACCTCATCAAACCTGATGTTCCATGATCTAGAAACTGCTTGGTCCATAAATGGACCTTTGCGGTTTGCAGACTTTCTGTTGTTGGCCTTCCACTATGTAACCCTCTGGCTGATCCATATAGATGGTTTCATCAAGATAGCCATTCAGAAAAGCTGTCTTGACATCCATCTGCCATATCTCATAGTCAAAATATGTTGCAATGGCTAGGAGTATCCGGATGGACTTAAGCATGGCTACTGGCGAGAAAGTTTTCTCATAGTCAACTCCCTCCTTTTGGGTATAACCCTTAGCCACTAGCCTTGCTTTATAAGTCTCTACTTTTCCATCCGCTCCTCTCTTTCTCTTGAAGATCCACTTGCATCCAATGGGGTTTACCCCTTCGGGTAGATCTACAAGTTCCCAGACTGAGTTAGAGTGCATAGACTCCATCTCGAGTTTCATAAATGCTTGCCATTCTTCCTTATCAGAATCATCCATCGCATCCCTAAAGATCGATGGATCCTCCTTACCGTCATCAGCAATGACGATTTGGGCTTCCTTGGTATAATGGTCAGGTTACCCTCCCACTACGACGAGGTGCCGCAGGAGTCTGATTCGGAACTGTGGTCTTTTCTCTGAGTGGTCCAACAACTCTTGTTGATTGTGATCCAATCTCATCAGAAAGTAACTCTTCTAATACTATCTTACTTCTGGGCTTACAATCTATCATATAGTCATGCTCCAGAAAAGTGGCATTTGTCGACACAAACACCTTTTGATCTTCAGGACTATAAAAGAAACCTCCCTTTGTCCCATCGGGATATCCTACAAACATACATACGCCGACTTGGGTTCCAACTTCCCGGTCTTTCCCTTGAACATGTGTTTGGACACCCCATATATCGCACGTGTCTCAAACTAGGTTTTCGACCGCACCACAACTCTAAGGGTGTTGTAGGTACAGACTTAGATGGTACTCTATTCAGAATGTAGGCAGCTATTTTTAGGGCATAACCCCAGAATGAAGTAGGCAGTGAAGAATAACTCAACATTGATCTCATCATGTCAAGCAAAGTCCGATTTCTCCTTTCGGCTACACCATTCTGCTGTGGTGTACCGGGTGCAGTCAATTGGGATACCACACCTTCTTCATTCAAGCAATCCCGGAACTCTTGGTCTAGGTATTCACCCCCTCGATCTGATCGAAGTGTCTTGATTGGTTTACCTAATTGTTTTTCAACTTCTGCTCAGAATTCTCTAAACTTTCCAAAAGTTTCAGATTTTTGTTGCATCAGGTAAACATAACCATATCTTGAATAGTCATCAATAAAGGTGATGTAATATTCGTAACCTCCTCTAGCTTGGACGTTTAACGGTCCACATACACCTGAATGTATCAACTGTAGGGGTTCTGTAGCTCTTACTCCTTTTGCTGTAAAAGGTCTCTTGGTCATTTTACCTTCCAAACAAGATTCACAGACTGGAAGCTCGCCAACTTTTAGCTCATGCAAAGGACCATCCTTTACCAGTCTTTCAATAATATTTAGGTTAATGTGACCAAGTCTAAGATGCCACAGATATGTGTTATTTTCGTGAGAAATCTTTTGCTTCTTATTCTTAGGTTCGGCAACTCTGAACATTTCAGTATTAAGCAGTGAGTTAGGTATTGGTTTTATACAATATAAATCATCATCCAGACGTCCAGAACAAATATTTAAACCATTTCGAGAAATATGAACAAAATCATTATCAAAATAAACTTTAAATAATTGTTCAAATAATTTAGCCACAGAAATCAAATTTTTGCGAATGTCTGGAATAAAATAAACATTGTTCAAAACTAAAAATTTATTTTCCCTAAATTGAAGTCTAACTTCTCCCACTGCTTTTGCCGAAACTCTTGCGCCATTGCCTACTTTCATCGTGTAGTCCCCATCGGCTAACTCGGTGTAAGAACTAAGACTTTGCAAAGAAAAACAAACATGATTAGTCGCTCTTGAATCAATTATCCAGGCTGAGGTATCACCCTCTACTAAACATCTTTCAAGAACTAGTAAATCTGATTTATCTTGTTCATTTTTCTTCTTTGCTTTTCCCTGGTTCTGGTTTTTCCTTTTGTTTTTACCAGAACTTCCTGCAACTACAACATTTGCTTCTCCTCCCTTTCTTTCGTTGGTGGATTCGAAGTTTTGCAGGTCATTCATGAGTTCAATGAGATTGCACTTCTTTTTGTTCATAACAAAGTTGTTCACGAACTCATGAAAGTCAGGGGACAGGCTTTCCAGGATGATGCCAACTTGGGTGGCTTCATCGATTCTGGCACCATTGAGCTCCGCATCGTGGAGGTGATCAATCATGTTCAAAACATGTGCCTTGACTGAAGAACCTTTCTTCATCTTGTCGTTCATGAAAGCCCTTACGGCATCAAAACAAGCCTTTTCAGAAGGAGCGCCGAACATGGCTTCTAGAGACTCCATTATCTCATAAGTAGTCTCCATCTCCTCATTCTTCTTGCGAAGCACATCGCTCATACTAGCCAGCATAAAGCACTTTGCTTTATTGTTTGCCTTGATCCAGCGATCAAAAGGCTCCCTTGCGGTTTTGGATGCATTAGCCGCGGGTTCAGGAGGACATTCCTCCATTAGGACAAACTTATAGTCTTCACATACCAATAGTATGTTCATGTTACTTTTCCACTTAGCATAATTATCACCGTCTAATTTTTCAGTCACTAGTAGTGCGATTATGGGATTCGACATATTGCTGGGAATAAATAGAATATTCATCTAATCAATTTATGTGCATGAATATCAAGGCATGTTAATTTAGGCACAATTAAAAAATGATGCATGATGCACATGAAAAATACATAAATCATGTTTTAATTTTGGGTGCCAACGATAATTCAATTTACCACAAATATAGTGCCGCCGTAGGGTAGGTCAAAATATCGCAAATTGAACCGAGACCTTCTCAATTAATAAATATAATCAAAATATCTCATATTTTCATATTTATTAACTACCGCTAATTTTGGTCAAAAATATAATCAACAATTTGATTATATTTCCATGAGTGTAACCCATCATTTCAGATTCTACAGACTTAACTCTGGAGTGCCGCCGTAGGGTAGGTCAAACCGGAAATACATCCTTGAATCCTATCGCTAGGAAGTCAACCTTGTTATTGATCCGAAAGAACACTTTCCGTAGGGAGTGCGGAATCAGTGCCGCCGCGAAGCCCCTTTCGAATCTCACGGTGTTGAACTAATGATGGAGACCAGTGGGTCGTATTTTCATACAACCCTCTCCCACTCATTATTTTGCAAATATGTATTTTGTTTGAAAAACATCTCATGATTTTCAAATTGAAAAATAAACAATTTATTTTTCGGATATGTGAAATTCTAAAATTTAACTCTTAAATTTAATTTCACATGTAACATTATTTTGCAAATGAATTTTGCAACTTAAATCAATTTAATCCTATTAAATCAATTTTCAGCGCATGGTTCTTATTTTATTTTATTTTTCTAAAACTCTTTTATAATAAATAAAATAAACAGTAACGAATGCGCGTGTATGCATGACATGTTATAAAAACATATGAGTAGGCACATTATATCTATATGGCATGTTATATGCATGGACATATATAATATATAATTATCAACATAAAATATAAATATATGCAATCAACTATTGAGATGGATTTCACCGGGTCCCATGGAAAAATAATTACAATAATTATATTCTTTTGTTACATCAACGGGTCTTCGATTCTTGAATTCTTTATTCTTCGGCTTCATTCTTTGTCTCCGGGTTGGATTTCACCTTCCTTGGGATCCGGAACTTTTCCGGGCCTGTCGGCACGCTTTACGAGGGTTTCAGAAACCTTCAGGCCAATTCGGGATCAAATCCCGAACTTGGGCCGCCAGCCGCGTTGGGCCGTAGCATGGGCCACGGCCTGGGCTACGGCCTGGGTCGCGGCCTGGGGCGTGCTGGGGCGCGGCCTTGACGCGCCTGGGCGGCGTCCTGGGCGTGCTGGCCCGCGTCTGGCGCGACTGGGCGGCGTCGGCGGGCGGCGTCCTGGAATTTTCTGGGCAGTGTTCTGGGCTTCTTTGAAGGCTTCAAACATGATCTTCAAGGCCTCCTTTTTGATTCAAAATCAAAAACCCTAATTCTACCCAAATCCTAGAATTACAATAATTCTAATCCCGAATTAAATTACAAATAATTTATCAACAAATGAATATAACCGATCCATGGAACCATATAATTAACGACCAAATCCATCATCCATACATTCATCATCATGAATAAAAATAAACATCCATAAATGCAAGTGCCTACTCATCACATACATACATAATTAAATATCACATATTTAATATCAATTATGATTATCAAATAATCGAAACATAAATTAACATCATCTATAGACCGCTCTGATACCAATTGTTGGTTGCCGAATCGAATTCGGCAGCAGAAACGCAGCGGAAAGGCAGATCGTGTATAACAAAAAATTTCATAAAACTTTTGAGATACTCTATAGATTATATTAATTTATGCATGAATAAATTAATCTCACTAATTTATATCATTCAAGGTTCAACCGAAAAAATACCTGGTAGCCGACTCGGATGATAACTTGAATTTCTTTGACCACGAACAGTCCTTGCCCCAAGCTTTGTGTTTAGAATACCAAACTTTCCACGTCAATTCCTTGATTCCACGTAGACGTGTGTGTGGGCACACGTGCGACAAAATAGGTTTCTGAAATACTCGAATTTCCACAAACACCAACGCATGCACGATGTGGAATATTAGAGAAAAATATTTTTCACTCTTTTCCTATAAGAGAATTTCGGCCACCACCTTTCTTAGGGCTGAAAATATGTCAAAAATTGTTATCACAATTTTCTATCTATCTCATATTTAAAGAGTAGAAGTCAAACTTCAAAATAGAATCAAATCCTTATCTCCAATTTTGAATTTGGAACAAAAAATCCCTTCCCCTTATCCAATTTGCGGCCGGCTACCCTAGGGATTTATCCCTATGTGTGTGGCGCCTATATCAGATAGGAAAGGAAGATATTTTATCCTTTATCCAGTAATCCAATTTTAATTCAGATTCAAATTCTAATTTAAGTCAAACTTAAATTAAATTGAATTCTAAATTAAACAACTTATCAAATAAGTTTAAATGGATAAATCTAGATATGTTCAAACTCAAATTTAAATAATCTCATTATTTAAATAATAATTAATTCTCAATTAATTATTCTTCAAGTATTTAATTTTAGAATTGCAAAATTCTAACATTCCCATGTTGCCCTTTGTGTCTGGTAGAATTACAAAGACGACGCGGGGACTAATGGACCAATAATTCTGAGCTCCAATAAAAATAATAATTAATTAAACACTTTAATTAATTAATTAATTCTATTAATTCCAATAGTTAGTCCACTATAAACTTGGAATTGCACTCTCGGAATTATAGACATTAATTGCTTCTAAACTATGAAGCGTCCATTTGATATAGTCATTGCATATAGATCGATCCTCCATAAATAATTCATAATTAGAGTCAGGTAGAATCCGTTAACCTCTCTAATTACATTTTTATCCTTGAGTACCATTGATTCTCTAATGGATAGTGATTCATAAAACACATTCATGCACCAGAGCGCTCTTACTAATCCAAATACCGAATCAACACTCAAGAGAATTATTTATCTGCTTCTCTCTCAAGAAGGAATGGATTCCATCTCGTATAATAACATTCCCAGCTACCTATTTCATTATGTCTCCAAAATACAAGGAATACGATTCAGGGTCTCGAAATCCGTACCGAGTAAATCAAAAGACATAAATCCATAAATAGGAGTTCGTTAAAAACTCAAGATTAAGATCATTCTATATATGACCATCGGTAGACTCAATTAGAATTTCTATGCTTAACGGAAATTATTAGAAATTCATATTGTGTCTGCGTCCATGTTCCACATAATCTCATTATGCGAAATACACTCATTCAATATCTCGCCATATTAACAGTGCGGATAACACCATTCCATTATAAATGAGAATGACATGTATTTATAATGTTTTAATTAAAGATTCCGAACTTTAATTAAATTCATTATGAACAATTACTTTTGACTATTATCCTTAAACATTATCCTCTCGTATATAACACTTATATACCAAGTTTAAGGTTACATAAATAATCAAGGAATTTTATTTTATATTCATAAAATATTCATAAATATATGCACATAAAATGATGAATAAACTATTTTATTAAATAAATAATAAATATCCTTTTACATCTCATGCTTTCAGGACACTATTCCCGACAATTTTTGGATCAAAAGTCATGGCTGCCATCAGTCAAAGTTCTCTAATTTTTTTCCTCCGAAACTAATGAAAACTAGTGAATTTTGGCCCAAAAATTTAGGTTGGTCGGCTATTCCCTGCCACATTTGTAGAGCTCAGAAAGAGCTTCAACTTGCTATATTATAAGCCCAGTAACAATTTATGGATCAAAATTTATGGCCGTCTTCAGTAACAGTTTTCTGATTTTTTTCCTATGAAACTGATGAAAACAAGTGAATTTTTCCCCAAAAAATTGGGTTTGTGGGCTAAGCCCTGCGACGTTTGTATTGCTCGAAAAGATCTTCAATTTGGTATATTATCGGCCCGGCAACGATTTATGGATCAAAAGTAATGGCTGTCTTCAGTCACAGTTTTCCAATTTTTTTTCCTTTGAAAAAGATGAAAACAAGTTAATTTTCCCCCAAAAAATTAGGTTGGCGGGCTATGCCATGCCACATTTGTAGCACTTGAAAAGATCTTCGATTTGGTATATTATAGGCCGGGCAACATATTCTTGATCAAAAGTTAGGGACGTGTTTAGTCATAGTTCTCTGATTTTTTTCCTCCAAAGCTGATGAAAACAAGTGAATTTTTGCACAAAATATTGGGTTGGTGGGCTACGCACTGCCACGTTTTTAGAGCTCGAAAAGAGCTTTGATTTGGTGTATTATCAGCACTGTAACGATATATAGATCAAAAGTTATGGCCATCTTCTGTCACAGTTCTCAAATTTTTTTCCTTCGAAACTGATGAAAACTAGTGAATTTTGGCCCCAAAAATTGGGTTGTGGACTACGCCCTGGCATGTTTGTGGAGCTCGGAAAGAGCTTCAATTTGCTATATTATAGGCCCAGCAACGACTTTTGGATCAAAAGTTATGGCCATCCACAATCAAAGCTCTCTGATTTTTTTTTCTTCAAAACTAATGAAAACAAGTGAATTTTGGCCCAAAATATTGGGTTGGCAGGGTATGCCCTGTCACGTTTGTATTGCTTGAAAAGATCTTCGATTGGCTATATTATAGGCCCAGCAACGATTTTTAGATCAAAAGTTATGGCCATCTTTAGTTACAGTTCTTCGATTTTTTTTCCTCTAAAACTGATGAAAAGAAGTGAATTTTGGCCCAAAAAATTGGGTTTGCGGGCTATACCCTGCCACGTTTGTATTTCTCAAAAATATCTTCGATTTGGTATAATATAGGCTCGGCAACGATTTATGGAACAAAAGTTATGGTCGTCTTCAGTCATAGTTTTCTAAGTTTTTTCCTCTGAAACTGATGAAAATAAGTGAATTTTGTCCCAAAAAATTAGGTTGGCGGGCTATTCCATGCCACGTTTGTAGAGCTTGAAAAAATCTTCGATTTGGTATAGTATAGGCCGGGCACACATTTTTAGGTTCAGGCTAAGCCTGAACGGCCTGCAACTTAGCTGGATCTATCGAGACCCCCTCCTACATGCCCCAGATACTCGAGCTGTGATTGGCCAAACACACTTTTTCCGATTCGCAAACTTTTCCACACAGAAAAAATTCTATCACAATAGCCAGATGGAGCTTCTTGGTGCTACATGAACCATCCGCTCCTGGTATGTAAGCGGGAGGAACTAAAAAAAAGAAGAGCTAGAAATTGGGTTGGCAGGCTATGCCATGGCACGTTTGTAGAGCTAAAAAAGAGCTTCGATTTGGTATATTATAGGCCCAGCAACGATTTCTGAATCAAAAGTTATGGCCGTTTTCAGTCACAGTTCTCTGATTTTTTTCTTCCAAAACTGATGAAAACAAGTGAATTTTGGCCCCAAAAATTGGGTTTGCGGGCTACAACCTAGCACGTTGTAGAGCTCAAAATGAGATTCGATTTGGTATATTATAGGCCCAACAACGATTTCTGAATCAAAAGTTTATGACGTTTTTAATAATAAAAAAATATTGTTGTTTGAGTTTAAACACTTGAGTTGAAAAAAAAAAAGAACTCAAATTTTAACTTTAAATTCAAGTTTAATTATAAATTCTTGTTTCTTTATGGATGTTCTGAATTCTTATCAATTTACATTCAAAAGAAAAAAAAAACAAAAAAACAAAAAACAAAAAACAAAAGAAAAGGCAGCTGCGATAGTGATAGGCACTGCAGGAAGAAGCCAGATATAAAAAATGTTCGAGGAAATTCGATACTAAATCGTCTTCTGACATCTTTTCAGTCTTTAACGCACATTAGCTCTTCCACCACTCTAGGATGTCTAGTTGTTGTCATCGATTACAAAATTTGCTTCAAAATATTTTACCAGTTCGGTAGACGCTTGTGTTGATGACGATTCTGTCGTTTTCTCTTTCTTCTTCAAGAAACTCCATGACGATCTTTTAGGCCCCGAACTGCTAGTTGATGTCAAAATTTTCTGTTGTTTTTGACCTTTGCTTTGATGATCAAATATAATCAAAGATGAATGGAGTAGCATTAAGGCCATTATATATAATCATGAATTTGAAAAGGTTGTAGAAGTAGGGGGGAAATGGAAATAGCCCATAACTTTTGGTGATTGTTATTTTCTTTTTAAAGGTTTTGACAAGTATGAGGTGATGGTGCAATATTTTACCTCCGGATTTATAAAGGTCAAAGGAGAAAAGCTGGTAAATGAGAATAAAACGCTTCGATTTGAGCAGAATTTCAAGGTTTTTGTACAGGCAAGAAAAGGGACATATGTGAGTACAAAAAGAGTTTGGACAAGGTTTGGTCTCGACAAGAAAAATGTGGGGAACACGGAACCACTTAAATTAAGTGTTAAACTTAATTAGAATTAGTATAATTAAATTATGGGAATTAAAGTTATTTCTCTAATTTAATTTAGAAAGTAATGTTAAGATATATTAAAAATATTATTAAAATATTCTATTATGCCTTAAAACGTGAAGGAAGGAAATTAGAAACATTATGTTCTATTTTCCTAAGGGTGGCCGAGAGACTAGAGAAAAGAAAGAGAAAAGAGAGAAAATCAAGGGAAAATCAAGGAATCGCCCGTTTTCACTAAAATTTCTTCCATTCAGTCCGATAGAAACATAACCCGAGGCATTCTAGTGGAGAATCTCAACTTTTCAAGGTAAGATTTCAGATTTTTCATGAGAAATTACATGCTTTTTCATTTTTATGAATAGTAACTCATCTCGGAAACATTTTTATGAATAGTAACTCATCTCGGAAAAAATCTGTAAAACTGAAAAATGAAACTGAGGTTTTGTCGGGGACTACGATAGGAGTTTAATGTGCAAGTATTAAAAGGATTGAACAATTTTTTTTGGATTAACACTAAAAATCTGAAATACACTAGAAATGGAGAAAATGTGTTGTTGTTCATTTTATGTAGCAATTTGTGTTCAGGAATGTGAATCTGGACTACAGGTACCGAAATTGGAAGTAAAACGAGTTATTGAAAACTCGGGAAACTAGAAAAAATGAGGCGAAACTCTGCCGAAATTTCCTAAAATCTAGTTAGTAAGCAATGAGTTAGTAATCCGATTCTAGAGAATGAGTAACAGTTTTAAAGCTCGGAAGTGAATAGATTATGATTCAGAAACCCGAGATACACGAATAGGTGTAGTTTGCCTCGTGAGCTAGAATTTGGCCTAGAGGGGTTAAGTTCAAAAATGAGTTGAAATTTGGATTTAGGAATCCAAATATGAGAAATTTTGATGCTTGGAATAGGTGGTTAATACCTATTTCCATGAAACAGGTTTTGGCACGAGAGCCGAAGCAACGAGAAAGAACTTCCAGCAAGCGGGAATCCTAGCGGATTAACGGTAAGTATAGACATATATGTTTGTCTGGACTCGAGTAAGCTGTAGTTAGACTTAGAACTATGAATTTACTTATGTTCCCAAGTCTCTGTGATTACATGTGATTATACGTGTTTGGAGGGCTTAGTGCTCTAGATTGCAAAAGGGTGATATATGGTTACCCTTATGCACAAGTTAAAGTATGCAAGAAGTATTATGCATTTTATGTTATCATGTGCACGTAGAGAAACATTGCATATCATTTAGTAAAGAAAAAGACTGACGGGTCGTCGGCCTCCGCAAGGGAGGGAAATCTCACAGAGTAGGGATTCTGACTAGACCAGCCAGTAAGAAATGACCAGTAAAGTAAAAGACTGACAGGTCGTCACCTCCGCAAGGGAGGGAAATCTCATAGAGTAGGGATTCCGACTAGACCATCCAGTAAGAAATGACCAGTAAAGTAAAAGACTGACGGGTCGTCGGCCTCCACAAGGGAGGAAAATCTCAAAGAGTAGAGATTCCGACTAGACCAGACAGTAAGCAGGGGCCCAGGCCCACAGAAGTAAGAGCAGAAAGATAGAAAGTAGTTTAAAGCATGTTTCACATGAGCATATTTGCATCATAACTCTTAATGTAATTTCTCTTAGTTTATGATGTATGCATGTTTATACTTGCTGAGTGTTAGCTCATCAGTTTAGTCATGTGCTGGTAACAAAGGTAAGCAGCCAGTCATATAATGGTTTGCTTGATGGACATGCAGAGGCAAGGGTGGCGGAAATGTCATGGGTGCACGGGAATGGTCTCTACTACGCTCGCTTAGAAATTAAATCCCGCTGCAAAGTAAGTAATATAGAATACTAGTAAGTATGTTAAGCTCTAAGAAGAATATATTACAACCATTGTCTTAGTAAAGAACAACGGACTGTAATAAGTTAAGAAAAGTTTTTTGGGAACTAGTTTGGTATCTGAATCCTTAAAGTAATAGCAAGATATGTTATTAGTGTAACAACCTAACATGTTAAGAACCCAAGGGTTAAAGTAAAGAAAAAAAAAATTTACCCGCATATGAACGTAAATTAAAGAGACAATAGTCTAACAATGAATAATGAGTTAGACTATAACTTAGCCCATTAGTAGTAGTATAAGGAACGGCGACCGCGCTGCGAGGGCGCGAGTCACCACAATTTTGGCCCAAAAAATTGGGTTGGCGTGCTATGCCCTGCCACATATGTAGAGCTCAAAAAGAGCTTCGATTTGGTATGTTATAGGCCCAGCAACGTTTTCTGGATCAAAAGTTATGGTCGTCTTCAGTCAAAGCTCTGCGATTTTTTTCATACAAAATTGATGAAAACAAGTGAATTTTTGCCCAAAAAATTGAGTTGGTGTGCTACGCACTGTCACATTTGTAGAGCTCGAAAGGAGCTTCGATTTGGTATATTTTAGGCCCAGCAACGATTTCTAGATCGACAGTTATGGTCTTCCCTAGTCACAATTCTCCAATTTTTTTCCTCCAAAACAAATGAAAACAAGTGAATTTTGGCCCAAAAAATTGGGCTCGTGGGTTACGCCCTACAATGTTTGTAGAGCTCGAAAAGAGTTTCCCAAAGAGTTTCCCATAGTTGTCTGATTTTTTTCCTGCAAAACTGATGAAAACAAGTGAATTTTACCCAAAGAATTAGATTGGCGGGCTACGTGCTGCCACATTTGTAGACCTCATAAGGAGCTTTGATTTGGTATATTATAGGCCAAGCAACGATTTATGGATCAAAAGTTATAGCCGTTTTCATTCACAATGCTCTAAATTTTTTCGGTCTGAAACTAATGAAAACAATTGAATTTGGCCCCAAAAAATTAGGTTGGCGGGGTATGCCATGCCAAGTTTGTAGAGCTCAAAAAGAGCTTCAACTTCGGATATTATAAGCCGAGCAACATATTCTGGATCAAAAGTTATGGCCATCTTCAGTCATAGTTCTCTGATTTTTTTTCCTCCAAAACTTATGAAAATAAGTGAATTTTGACCCAAAAAATTGGGTTGGAAGGCAACACCCTGCCTCGTTTGTAGAGCTCAAAAAGTGCTTCGATTTGGCATATTATAAGCCCAGCAACAATTTTTGGATCAAAAGTTATGGCCGTCTTAAGTCAAAGTTCTCCGATTTTTTTTTGGCAAAACTGATGAAAACAAGTGAATTTTGGCCCAAAAAATTGGATTGGTGGGGTTCTTACTACCACGTTTGTAGAGCTCGAAAAGATCTTCAATTTGGTAAATTATGAGCCCGGCAACGATTTCTGAGTCAAAAGTTATGGCCACCCTCAGTCACAGGTCTCTGACTTTTTTTCCTACGAAACTGATGAAAACAAGTGAATTTAAGCCCAAAAAATTGGGTGGGTGGGTTACGCCCTGCCACGTTTGTAGACATCGAAACGACTTCGATTTGGTATATTATAGGCACATCAACGATTTTTGGATCAAAAGTTATGGTCGTCTTCAGTCACAGTTCTCTGATGTTTTTTTTCCTCTAACACTAATGAAAACAAGTGAATTATAGCCCCAAAAATTAGGTTGGCAGGCTACGCCATTCCACGTTTCAAGAGTTTGAAAAGAGCTTCGATTTGGTATACTGTAGACCTAGCAACAATTTAGGGTAATTAGGATTTTTTTTATGGATTTTTTTGGTGTTTTTTAGGGTTTTAGGGTTGTTTTAAGACTTCTAGGGTTTTTAGGGATTTTTTAGGCTTTCCTGAGGGTTTTGAGGGGTTTTTAGGATTGTTTTTTTGTTTTTATGGTTTCTAGAGGGGTTTTAGGTTTTTTAGAGATTTTAGTATTTTTTTATTGTTTTTAAGGGATTTTTTAGGGTTTTTAGGGGCTTTAGGGTTTTTAGGGTTTTTAGGGGTTTCCTACATTTCTAGCGGTTCGTAGGGGTTTTTAGGGTTCTTTATTGTTTGTAGGGTTTTTTTGAGGGTTTTTAGGCTATTTTAAGGGTTTTGGTTTAGGTTTTTTTAGGGTTTGTAGGGTTTTTATAATTTTTTTAGGGTTTGTGAGGTTTTTTTTTCATTTATTTAGGGTTTATTGAGGGTTTTTAGGGCTTTTTAGGGTTTTTTTAGGGCTTCTAGGTTTTTAGGGTTTTTAGAGTTTTTTGGGTTTTTAAGGGTTTTTAGGGGTTCTTTGGATTTTTTTGGGTTTTTAGGGTTTCTTTAGGGCTTTTAGGGTGGTTTTAAGCATTTTTAAGGGTTTTTTAGAGTTTTTTTTTAGGGGTTTTAGTTGTTTATTTAGGGTTTATTTAGGGTTTTTAGGGTTTTTTTGGGTTTTAGGGTTTTTTACAATTTTTAGGGTTTATTTAGGGTTTATTTAGGGTTTTCTACAGTTTTTAGGGCGTTTAGGGCTTTTAGGGTGTTTATGGTTGTTAGGGTTTCTTAGGGGTTTTAAGGCTTTTAGGGGTTTTAGTATTTTTTTTTTAGGGATTTGGTATACTGTAGACCTAGCAACAATTTAGGGTAATTAGGATTTTTTTTATGGATTTTTTTGGTGTTTTTTAGGGTTTTAGGGTTGTTTTAAGACTTCTAGGGTTTTTAGGGATTTTTTAGGCTTTCCTGAGGGTTTTGAGGGGTTTTTAGGATTGTTTTTTTGTTTTTATGGTTTCTAGAGGGGTTTTAGGTTTTTTAAAGATTTTAGTATTTTTTTATTGTTTTAAAGGGATTTTTAGGGTTTTAGGGGCTTTAGGGTTTTAGGGTTTTTAGGGTTTCCTACATTTCTAGCGGTTCGTAGGGGTTTTTAGGGTTCTTTATTGTTTGTAGGGTTTTTTTGAGGGTTTTTAGGCTATTTTAAGGGTTTTGGTTTAGGTTTTTTTAGGGTTTGTAGGGTTTTTATAATTTTTTTAGGGTTTGTGAGGTTTTTTTTTCATTTATTTAGGGTTTATTGAGGGTTTTTAGGGCTTTTTAGGGTTTTTTTAGGGCTTCTAGGTTTTTAGGGTTTTTAGAGTTTTTTGGGTTTTTAAGGGTTTTTAGGGGTTCTTTGGATTTTTTTGGGTTTTTAGGGTTTCTTTAGGGCTTTTAGGGTGGTTTTAAGCATTTTTAAGGGTTTTTTAGAGTTTTTTTTTAGGGGTTTTAGTTGTTTATTTAGGGTTTATTTAGGGTTTTTAGGGTTTTTTTGGGTTTTAGGGTTTTTTACAATTTTTAGGGTTTATTTAGGGTTTATTTAGGGTTTTCTACAGTTTTTAGGGCGTTTAGGGCTTTTAGGGTGTTTATGGTTTATTTAGGGTTATTTAGGGCTTATTTAGGGTTTTAAGGTTTTTTTAGGGTTTTTAAGGTTTATTGAGGGGTTTTAGCATTTTTAGAGGTTTTAAGGGTTTTTAGAGTTTATTTAGGGTTTTAGGGTTTTTTAGGGTTTTAGGGTTTAGGGTTTAGGTGTTATTTAGGGTTTTTAGGGCTCTTTTGGGATTTTTTTTGGTGTTTTACAGTTTTTTTAGTGTTTTATACGGTTTTTTGGGTTTTTTTATGGTTGTATGTGGTTCTTAGAGTCTTTAGGTATTTTTAGCGTTTATTTAGGGTTTAGGGTTTTTTGGGGTTTTTTGGGTTTTTAGGGGTTTTTAGACTTTTAGCGTTTATTTAGGGTTTTATGGTTTTTAGGGCTTTTTAGGGTTTGTTTAGGGTTTTTAGGGATTTTCATAGTTTTTAGGATTTTATATGGTTTTTTGAGTGTTTTTAGGGATTTAAGGATTTTTTGAACTTTTTTGGGTTTTTAGGTTTTAAGGGTTTTTAGGGTTGTTAATGGTTTCAGGGTTTTTAGGGTTTTAGGATTTATTTAGGGTTTTAAGGGCTTTTTAGGGTTTTATGTATTTTTATGGTTTTTATTGTTTTTTGGGTTTTATGGTTTTTTTATCGTTTGTTTATGGTTCTTTTGGGTTTTTTAGTGTTTTTAGAAGTTTTTAGAGGTTTTAAGGGTTTTAAGGTGTCTTTATGGTTTTTAGTGTTTATTTAGGGTTTTTTTAGGGTTTTTAGGGTTTTTTATGGTTTATTTAGGGTTTTTAGGATTTTTACAGTTTTTATGGTTTTTAGGTATTTTTATGGGTTGTTTGGGTTTTTAGGGATTTTAGGCTTTTGTTTTGGGGTTTTTAGGGTTTTGACGTTTGTTAAGGTTTTTTTGGGTTTTTTAAGGTTTTTATGGTTCTTAGGGTTTTAGGGGGTTTTTGTAGTTTATTTAGTGTTTATTTAGGATACTTTTGGGTTTTTAGTGTTTTTAGGATTTTTTTTGGGTTTTTAGGGTTTCTTAGGTTTTCGGCTTTTTTGGGTTTTTAGGGTTTTTTTAGTTTTTAGGGATTTTTAGTGGTTTTTTTGGGTTTTTTTTTTGGGTTTTAGGGGTTTTGAGGGGATTTTAGGGTTTTAGGGTTTTTAGACTTTTTTAGGGTTTGTTTGAGGTTTTTGTTGGTTGCGAATCAGATTCGGTGAGGCGGGCTGCATAGGAAAAGGCGGATCGTGTATAACAAAATTTTCATAAAACTTTTGAGATACTCTATAGATTATATTAATTTATGCACCAATAAATTAATCTCATTAATTTATAAGATTCAAGGATCAACCGAAAAAATACCTTGTAGCCGACTCGGATGATATCTTGATTTTCTTTGACCACGAACAATCCTAGCTCCAAGCTTTTGTGTTTAGAACACCAAAGTCTTCCACGTCAATTCCTTGATTCCACGTAGACATGTGTGTGGGCACACGTGAGACAAAACGGTTTCTAAAACACTCGAATTTCCACAAACACCAACGCATGCACGATGTGGAATTTTTGGAGAAAAAATATTTTTCACTCTTTTCCCTATGAGAAATTTCGGCCACACTGTTTTTAGGGCTGAAAAGTGTTTCAAAAAATTGTCTCACAATTTTTCATTTATCTCATATTTAAAGAGAAGAAGTCAAACTTCAAAATAGGATCAAATCCTTATCTCCAATTTTGAATTTGGAACAAAAAATCCCTTCCCCTTATCCCTTAGGTGTGTGGCACCTAAATAAGATAAGGAACGAAGATATTTTATCCATTATCCAGTAGTCCAATTTTAATTCATATTCAAATTCGAATTTAAGTCAAACTTAAATTAATTTGAATTCTAAATTGAACAACTTATCAAATAAGTTTAAATGGATAAATCTAGATATGTTCAAATTCAAATTTAAATAATCTCATTATTTAAATAATAATTAATTCTCAATTAATTATTCTTGAGTATTTAATTTTAGAATTCCGTAATTCTAAAATTCCCATTTTGCCCTTTGTGTGCGGTAGAATTACAAGGACGACGCGGGGACTAATGGACCTATAATTCTGAGCTCAATAAAATTAATAATTAATTAAACACTTTAATTAATTAATTAATTCTATTAATTCAATAGTTACTCCACTATAAACTTGGAATTGCACTCTCGGAATTATAGACATTAATTACTTCTAAAGCGTGAAGTGTCCATTTGATATAGTCATTGCATATAGATCGATCCTCCATAAATAATTCATAATTAGAGTCGGGTAGAATCCGTTAACCTCTCTAATTACATCTTTATCCTTGAGTACCATTGATTCTCTAATGGATAGTGATTCATAAAACAAATTCATGAACCAGGCGCTCTTACTAATCCAAGTACCGAATCAACACTCAAGAGAATTATTTATCTGCTTCTTTCTCAAGAAGGAATGGATTCCATCTCGTATAATAACATTCCCAGCTACCTATTTCATTATGTCTCCAAAATACAAGGAATAGGATTCAGGGTCTCGAAATCCGTGCAAGGTAAATCAAAAGACATAAATCCATAAATAGGAGTTTGTTAAGAACTCAAGATTAAGATCATTCTATATATGACCATCGGTAGACTCAATTAGAATTTCTATGCTTAACGGAAATTATTAGAAATTCATATTGTGTCTGCGTCCATGTTCCACATAATCTCATTATGCGAAATACACTCATTCAATATCTCGCCATATTAACAGTGCGGATAACACCGTTCCATTCTAAATGGGAATGACATGTACTAATAATGTTTTAATTAAAGATTCCAAACTTTAATTAAATTCATTATGAACAATTACTTTTGATTATTATCCTTAAACATTATCCTCTCGTATATAACACTTATATACCATGTTTAAGGTTACATAAATAATCAAGGAATTTTATTTGATATTCATAAAATATTCATAAATATATGCACATAAAATGATGAATAATCTATTTTATTAAATAAATAATAAATATCCTTTTTACATCTCATGCTTTTAGGACACTATTCCCAACAGTTTTTTAGGGATTTTAGGGTTCTTTATATTTTTTTGGGTTTTTAGGGAATGTTTTTAGGTTTTTTTACGGTTTTTAGTGTTTTTTAGGGTTTTTAGGGATTTTATGAGTTTTTAGGTTTTTTTTTCATTTTTTATGGTTTTCAGACGGTTTTCGGGTTGCCTTTTTTATTGTGTTTAAGCAGTTTTTAGTGTTTTTAGGATTTTTAGGCTAATTTTAGTGTTTTGTTTTAAGTATTCCCGAGGAATGGGAATAATGTCAGAGACAGGGTTCTGAAACGTCCAGTAACTGGGTGCTTCTTGAGTGATCACTGATCATCATAGGAAATTCAGACCTTAGAGAATCCGTAACTTGAAATTTCCTTGATTTCCTGTTAGTGAGCTTAGAGTGGAATTTACTGGATTGGATGGACATATAACGCCCCGCTTTTAAGGTTTGTTTACCGTTTAATAAGGGTTTATTTTGGGTTTTTAATGGTTTTTTTGGGTTTTTTAGATTTTTTTGGGTTTTTAGGTGTCTTAAGGGTTTTTAGGGTTTTTTAGTATTTTTAGGGTTTTTTTATCTTTTATTTTGGGTTTATTCAGGGTTTTTAGGGCTTTTTAGGGTTTTAATGGTTTTTAGGGGTTTTAGGGTTTTTAGTAGTTTTTAGGGTTTTATGGGTTTTAGGGTTTTTTTAATGATTTTTAGGGTTTTTAGGGATTTTTAGGGGTTTAGGCTTTTTTTAGTTGTTTCAGGGTTTTTTTTCCTTTTATTTAGGGTTTTTAGGGCTTTTAGGGGTTTTTAGGGTTTTTATGGTTTTTAGGGGTTTTATCGTTTTTAGGGTTTTTTAGGGTTTTTAGGAGTTTTCAATTCTTTTAGGGTTAGTTAGTGTTTTTAGGGTTTATTTAGGGTTTTAGATTTTTTAGGGTTTTTTAGTGTTTTTAAGGGGTTTTGGGATTTTTAAGGTTTTTAGGGGGTTTTTAGGGTTTTTAGTGGTTTTATCCATTATTTGGGGTTTATTTAGGGTTTATTTAGAGTTTTTAGGGTTGTTAGGGCTTTTAAGTTTTTTAGGGTTTTTAAGGTTTTTAAAGGGTTTTAGGGTTTTAAGTGTTTTAGAGTTTAGGGTTTAGGGTTTAGGGTTTAGGGTCTTCAGGTGTTTTTAGTGTTTATTTAGGGTTTTTAGAGTTTTTAGGGATTTAGGGGTTTTTTGTGATTTTTTAGGTTTTTCTGGGGTAGGGGGGTTTAGGGTTTTTTTAGGGATTTTAAGGGTTTTTACAGTCTGTTTGTGTTTTAGGGTTTTTTATCTTTTATTTAAGGTTTATTTAGGGTTTTTAGGGGTTTTTTCATGTTTTTACGGTTTTTAGAGTTTTAAGGATTTTTTTAGGGTTTTTAGGGGTTTTAGGATTTTTTTGAGTTTGTTAGGGTTAGTTAGGGTTTTAAGTGTTTTTTTAGGGTTTTAAAGGGTTTTTAGAGTTTATTTAGGGTTTTCAGGGTTTTTAAGGTTTATTGAGGGTTTTAGCATTTTTAGGGGATTTTAGGGTTTGTACAGTTTATTTAGGGTTTTAGGGTTTTTAGGGTTTTTGGGTTTTTTAGGGTTTATTTAGGGTTTTTGTGGGTCTTTTGGGATTTTTTTGGTATTTTACAATTTTTTAGTGTTTTATACAGTTTTTTGGGTTTTTTATGGTTTTATGCGGTTCTTGGGGTCTTTAGGTGTTTTTAGTGTTAATTTAGGGTTTTAAGGGTTTTTAGGGATTTTAGGGGTTTTAGGTTTTTTATGGGTTTTTAAGGGTTTTGGGGTTTTTTGGGTTTTTTTGGGTTTTCTGGGTTTTTAGGGTTTTTATGGTTTTTAGGGCTTTTATGTTTTTTAGGCTTTGTAGGGTTTGTTTAGGGTTTTTAGGGATTTTTCTTGGTTTTTAGGATTTTATATAGTTTTTTGGGTATTTTTAGGTATTTAAGAATTTTTTGGATTTTTTTTGGGTTTTTAGGTTTTAAGGGTTTTTTGGGGTTTTTAGGGTTTTCCGGGTTTTGTATCATTTATTTAAGGTTTATTTAGGGTTTTAGGGCTTTTTAAGGTTTTACCTATTTTTAGGGTTTTTATTGTTTTTTTGGTTTTAGGGTTTTTTATCGTTTGTATAGGGTTCTTTTGGGTTTTTAGTGTATTGAGATGTTTTGGGGTTTTAATGGGTTTTAATGTGTCTTTAGGGTTTTTAGGGTTTTTAGGATTTTTTATGGTTTATTTAGCGTTTATTTATGGTTTTTAGGGTTTTAGGATTTCTATAGTTTTTAGGGTTTTTTTGGTATTTTTAGGGGCTTTTTGGGTTTTTAGGGGTTTTAGGATTTAGTTTTGGGGTTTTTAGGGTTTTCAGGGTTGTTAAGGTTTTTTAACGGTCTATGGTTTTTAGGGTTTTAGGGTTTTTCGTAGTTTATTTAGTGTTTATTTAGGATACTTTTGGGGTTTTAGGGGTTTTTAGGGTTTTTAAAGGTTTTAAGGTGTTTTTTGGGGTTTTATTGTTTATTTAGGGTTTTTACGGTTTTTAGAATTTTTTTTGTGTTTTTAGGGTTTCTTAGGGTTTTTAGGGGCTTTTTTGGGTTTTAGGGTTTTTTTAGGGTTTTTTGGGTTTTAGGGCTTTTAGAGTTTTTTTAGAGTTTTGTTTTAGGCTTTTTTTAGGGATTTCAGGGTTTTTTTTATATTTTTTTGGGTTTTTAGTGTGTTTTAGTTTTTTTTTTTTTTTTTTTAGGATTTTTGGGTTTTTATGGATTGTTTTAGGTTTTTCTGGGGGTTTTAGAGTTTTTGGGATTTTTAGGATTTTTTTCATTTTTTATGGGTTTTAGACGGTTTTAGGTCTTTTAGGGTTTTTTGCCTTTTTTATTGTGTTTATGCTGTTTTTAGGGTTTTTAGGGGTTTTTAGGCTAATTTTAGGGTTTTGTTTTAAGGTTTTTTTAGGGGTTTTAGGGTTTTTTAGGGGTTTTTAGATTTTTTAAGGTTTATTTACCGTTTAATTAGGGTTTATTTAGGGTTTTTCATGCTTTTTAGGGTTTTATTGTTTTTTTTGGGTTTTTAATGGTTTTTAGGTTTTTTTGGGGTTTTAGGTGTTTTAAGGGTTTTAGGGTTTTTTAGTATTTTTAGTGTTTTTTAGTATTTTTAGGGGTTTTAGCTTTTATTTAGGGTTTATTTAGGGTTTGTAGCGGTTTTTAGGGTTTTTATGGGTTTTAGTGTTTTTTAATGATTCTTAGGGTTTTTATGGATTTTTAGGGCTTTTAGTTATTTTAGGGTTTATTTAGGGTTTTAGGGCTTTTGGGGGTTTTAGGGTTTTTATGGTTTTTAGGGGTTTTAGGGTTTTTAGGGGTTTTTAGATTTTTTTAGGGTTTAATTACCATTTAATTAGGGTTTATTTAGGGTTTTTGGGTTTTTAGGTGTTTTAAGGGTTTTAGGGTTTTTTAGTATTTTTAGTGTTTTTTAGTATTTTTAGGGTTTTTTAGCTTTTATTTAGGTTTTATTTAGGGTTTGTAGCGGTTTTTAGGGTTTTTATGGGTTTTAATGTTTTTTTTTATGATTCTTAGGGTTTTTATGGATTTTTAGGGTTTTTAGGGTTAATGATGATTAATTTGAAATTCAAAATAAAGTTTGAACATGATTTTATTTGGCAACTAAAGGAGGGAGAGAGTTGATTTTATTTTTGGAAAAATTCAGAAATCCCTTTGGAAGGGAGAGTTCGGATTTTGTTCCAAAAATTGAGGAAAAAATTTAGAAAAAAACCCATCTAGGGTTAGGTTTCGAATTTTCCTAGAAAGAGAAATGATTGAAAACCCTAGGAGGGTGGCTAGAAAAATAAATATCTCATTCATTTCTCTCCTCTAGGGCGGCCGGATTTTGGTATTGAAAATAGAAGGAAAATTTGTTTCCTTAGGTTTGTTAGGGTTTTTAGGGGTTTTAGGGGTTTTAGGATTTTTATGGTTTTTAGGGTTTTTTAAGAATTTTTAGCGTTTTTCTCATTTTTAAGCTTTTTTTACCGTTTGTTTAGGGTTTATTTAGGGGTTTTAAGGCTTTTTGGTGTTTTTTTTTTGGGTTCTTAGGATTTTTTTTGTGTTTTAGGGTTTTTAGGAGTTTTAATCTTTTTTAAGGTTTTAAGCATTTTAGGGTTTTTTTTAGAGTTTTTTAGGGGTTTTAGTGTTTATTTAGGGTTTTTTAAGGATTTTTAGGGCTTTTTAGGCGTTTTTTAGGATTTTTAAGGTTGTTAGGGTTTTAAGGCTTTTTAGGTTTTTTAGCATTTTTTATGGTTTTTAGGGTTTTTAAGTTTTTTAAGATTTTATCATTTATTTAAGGTTTATTTAGGGGTTTTTTTGGGCTTTTTACGGTTTTTATGGTTTTTAGGGGTTTTAAGGCTTTTTAGGGGTTTTTAGGGTTTTTAGCATTTATTTATAGTTTTTTAGGGTTTTTAGGGCTTTTAGGTTTTTAGGATTTTTAGGGGTTTTAGGGTTTTAAGGGTTTTTTAAGGAATTTTTAGTGTTTTTATTATTTTTTAGGCTTTTTTTACCGTTTGTTTAGGGTTTGTTTAGGGATTTTAGGGCTTTTTAGTGTTTTTTAGGGTTTTTAGGTTTTTAGGGGTTTTCAGAGGTTCTTAGGATTTTTTCAGTTTTTAGGGTTTTTAGGAGTTTTAGTGGTTTTTGGGTTTTAAGCATTTTTTAATCATTTTTAGAGTTTTTTAGGGGTTTTAGTATTTATTTAGGGTTTATTTAGGGTTTTCAGGGCGTTTTAGTGTTTTTCTAAGATTTTTTGGGTTTTTTAGGGTTTTAGGGTTTTTTAGGTTTTTAGGGTTTTTCATGGTTTTAGGGTTTCTCATTTTTTTAGGGTTTATTTAGGGTTTTTAGTGCTTTTTAGGGTTTTTATGGTTTTTAGGGGTTTTTAGGGTTTTGTGGGGTTTTTAGGATTTATTTAGCATTTTTAGGGTTTTTAGGGCTTTTAGGTTTTTTTATGGGTTTTAGGGGTTTTTTTAGGTTTTTTAGGGTTTTATCCTTTATTTAGGGTTTATTTAGGGTTTTTATGGTTTTAGGTGTTTTAGGATTGTTTGGGTTTTTAGGTTTTTAGGGGTTTTTAGGGTTTTTAACAGTTTTTAGAGGGTTTTAGGTTTTTTGGTATTTATTTAGGGTTTTTTTTGGGGTTTGTAGGGCTTTTTAGATTTTTTTAGCGTTTTTAGCGTTTTTTGGGGGTTTTACGGTTTTTACCAATTTTTAGGGTTTTTTGCATTTATTTAGGGTTTTAGGGTTTTTAGTGCTTTTCAGATTTTTTTTAAGGGGTTTTAGGGTTTGTTTAGGGTTTTTAGGGATTTTTATGGTTTTTATGATTTTTTATTGTTTTTTGGGTATTTTTAAAGATTTAATGATTTTTTGGGTTTTTTAGGGTTTTCAAGTTTTTAGGGTTTTTTAGTGTTGTTAAGGGTTTTTAGTGTTTTTTAGGGTTCTAGGGTTTTTTATCGTTTATCTAGGGTTTATTTAGGGTTTTTAGGGTTTTTAGGGGTTTTTTAGGATTTTTATGGGGTTTAAAGGATTTTTAGTGTTTTATGATTTTTAAGCTTTTTTATCGTTTGTTTAGGTTTTATTTAGGGATTTTAGTGTTTTTTTGTGTTCTTTTTAGGGTTTTTAGGTTTTTAGGGGATTTTAGGATTTTTAGGGGTTCGTAGGATTTTTTTGGGGTTTAGGGTTTTTTAGGAGTTTTAGTTTTTTTTTAGGGTTTTAAGTATTTTTAGGGTTTTTAGAGTCTTTTAGGGGTTTTAGTGTTTATTTAGGGAGTTTAGGGCTTTTTAGGGGTTTTCTAGGACTTTTAGGGTTTTTAGGGTTTTAGGATTTTTGGGGGTTTTTAGGGTTTTTTTGGGGGTTTTTAGGGTTTTTAGTGTTTTAAGGGTTTTTAGGGTCTTTAGCCTCTCTGGGTGATTTTTGGGGTTCTTAGGATTTTTTTTAGGTTTTTAGGGGTTTTATGGGTTATTAATGGGTTTTAGGGTTTTTTCAGGTTTTTTTTGGGGTTTTACGGTTTTTTAGTGTTTTAGGGTTTTTTTTATCTTTTATTCAGGCTTTTTAGGGTTTTTTAGTGTGTTTAAGGGTTTTTAGGGGTTTTAGGATTTTTTGGGTTCTTTAGAATTTTTAGGGTTTTTAGGGTTTTTTAGGATTTTTTTTAGGGTTTTAGGGGGTTTAGAGTTTTTAGCAATTATTTAGGGTTTTCAGGGTTTTAGGGTTTTTAGGGCTTTTAAGTTTTTTTTAGGGTTTTTAGAGGTTTGTAGGGTTTTTAGAGTTTATTTATTGTTTTTAGGGTTTTTTAAGGTTTATTTAAAGTTTCGTAGGGTTTTTAAGGGTTTTTAGAGTTTATTTAGGGTTCTTTTGGGTTTTTAGGGTTTGCTTTAGTGTTTTATACGGTTTTTATGGTTTTTTATGGTTTTAATATGTTCTTAGGGTCTTTTGGTGTTTTTAGTGTTTATTTAGGGTTTTTAGGGGTTTTAGAATTTTTAAAGATTTTTAGAGTTTTTTAGGGTTTTTAGGCTTTTTTAGGGGTTTTAGGGTTTCTTGAATTTTTTAGGGTTCTTTGGGTTTTAGGGGTTTTAATGGTTTTTTTTTTTTGGTTTTTTAGGGTTTTAGGGATTTTTTAGGATTTTTTAGGTTTTTAGGGATTTTTGGGTTTTTTTGAGGGTTTTAGGTTTTTTTATGGTTTTGAGGAGTTTTCAGATTTTTTTGTGTTTTTATGGTTTTTAGGGGTTTTAGCATTTTTTTATTGTTTTAAGGGGATTTTAGTGTTTTTAGGGTTTGTAAGGGTTTTTAGGTTTTCTAGAGGGTTTGTAGGGTTTTTAGTGTTTGTACGGTTTTTAGGGTTTAAAACTATTTTTAGGGTTTTTAAAGGTTTTTTAGGGTTTTAGGGATTTTTAGGGTTTTTTACGATTTTAAGGGTTTTTTAGGTTTGTTAGGGCTTTTTAGGGATTTTATGGGGTTTTAAGGGTTTTACAATTTTTTTGGTTTATTCGGGGTTTTAGGGTTTTTAGGGTTTTAAGAGTTTTTTTGGGGGTTTTAGGGTTTTTAGCATTTATTTAGTGTTTTTAGGGCTTTTAGGGCTTTTTAGGTTTTTTAGGGTTTTTTGGGTTTGTTTAGGGTTTTTATGGATTTTTATGGTTTTTTGGATTTTTTTTTATCATTTTTTGGGTATTTTTAGGGATTTAAGGATTTTTTGGGTTTAAGGGTTTTAGGGTTGTTAATGGGTTTTTAGGGTTTTTATCGTTTATTTTGGGTTTATAGGGTTTTTTAGGATTTTTATGCATTTTTGGGGTTTTTAGGGGCTTTAAGGGTTTATAGGGATTTTAGGATTTTGTTAGTGTTTTTTAGGGTTTCTTTTACATTTTTTAGGGTTTCTAGGTTTTTTTTAGGGGTTTTAAGGGCCTTTTAGAGTTTTTTTTAGGGTTCTTTAAGGTTTTGTTTTAGGGTTTTTAGAGTTTTTAGGGTTTATTATGGTTTAGGGTTTCAGATTTATTAGGATTTTAGGGGTTTTTAGGTTTTTAGGGTTTTTAGGTTTTTTAGCGTTTTTAGGGTTTTTATGGTTTTTTAGGGTTTTTAGAGGTTTTTAGGGTCTTTAATGTTTTTATGGTTTTTAGGGTTTCTTTACGTTTTTTAGGTTTTTATGGGTTTTTAGTGTTTTTATATCGTTTTTATGGTTTTTACAAATTTTTTGGGGTTTTATGGTTTTTTAGGGTTCTTAGGGTTTTTATAGCATTTTTTAGGGTTTTATGGTTTTTTTACGATTTTTAGGTTTTTTAGGGTTTTGTGGTTTTTAGGGGTTTTATGTTGTTTAGTGCTTTTAGGGTTTTTTTAGCGTTTTTAGGGATTTTAGCATTTTTTAGGGGTTTTAGGGTTTTTATGGCACTTTAGTGTTTTTTAGGGGTTTCAAGGGATTTTAAGGGTTCTTAGGGTTTTTTAGATGTTTTTAGTGTTTTTTAAGGATTTCTATTGTTTTTATGGGGTCTAGAGTTTTTTAGGGTTTTAAAGGGTTTTTAGGTTTTTTTTATGGGTTTTAGGGTTTTAAAGGGTTTTTAGGGTTTTAATAGCCTTTTTAGAATTTTTAGGGGTTTATGGTTTTTATGGGTTTGTTAGGGTTTTTAGGATTTTTTAGGGCTTTTAGGGGGTTTAGGATTTTTTTGGTTTTTATAGTATTTTTAGGGTTTATAGGGTTTATAGGGTTTTTATGATTGTTTTTATGGTTTTTTTGGGTTTTTAGGGTTTTTTTAGGATTTTTAGTGATTTTTTAGGTTTTTCTGAGGGTTTTAGGGTTTTTATGATATTTACGAATTTTCTGTGTTTTATGGTTTTTAGAGGGTTTTTAGGTTTTTTTGGGGTTTTAGCATTTTTTTTATTGTTTTTAATGGGTTTTTAGGGTTTTTAGGGATTTTGGGGTTTTTAGGGTTTTTAGGGGTTTTCAGGGTTTTAAGGTTTTCTAGGGGTTTTGGAGGGTTTTGTAGGGTTTTTAAATGTTTGTACAGTTTTCTTAGGGTTTTTAGAGGTTGCAGGCTATTTTTATGGTTTTTAGGGTTTTTTAGGGGTTTTATGATTTTTTTAAGGTTTTCTTTAGCGTTTGTTTAGGGTTTATTTAGGATTTTTAGGGCTTTTTAGTGTTTTTTAAGGGTTTTTAGGTTTTGAGGATTTTTTAAGGTTTTTAGGGGTTCTCAGGATTTTTTTTGGTTTTTATGATTTTAGGGTTTTTTTAGGGCTTTAAGCATTTTTTTAGTGTTTTTTTAGAGTTTTTTTAGGTGTTTTAGTGGTTATTTACAGTTTATTTAGGGTTTTTAGGTCTTTTTAGGGTTTTTCTAGGATTTTAGGATTTTAGGGCTTTTTAGGGTTTTTTGAGTTTTTTTGGGTTTTTTTTTTTTTTTTTTTTTTACTGTTTTAAGGGTTTTTATCGTTTATTTACAGTTTATTTAGGGTTTTTAGGGCTTTTAGGGTTTTTAGGGTTTTTAGATTTTTTAGAGTTTTTTTAGGGTTTTTTTTTAGTTTAGGGGCGTTCAAATTTTTTTGGGTTTTTTAGGGGTTTTCAGGTTCTTTAGGGTTTAGGGTTTTTTTAGGGTTTTAAGGATTTTTTAGGGTTTTTGATGTTTATTTAGGGTTTTAGGGATTTTTTTTAAGGTTTTTCTGAGGGTTTTTTTTTTGTGTTTTTAGGGTTTTAGGGGTTTTAGGATTTTTTTTTCTTTTTAATCATTTTAGAGGGTTTTTTGATTTTTTAGGGTTTTTAGCCTTTTTTATTGTTTTAATGGGTTTTTAGGGTTTTTAGGGATTTTTGGCTTTTTTAGTGTTTGTAGGGCTTTTTTTTCGGGTTTTTAGGGGTTTTAAGGGTTTTTAAGATTTTTTAGGGTTTTTAGGAGTTTTAGGATTTTTTTTGGGTTTGTTGTTTATTTAGTGTTTTTAGGTTTTTGAGGGCCTTTTGGGGTTTTTAGGGTTTTTAGGGGTTTTAGGTTTTTTAGGATTTTTAAGTGTTTTATGGGTTTTTTAGGGTTTTAGGATTTTTTTTCAATTTTTTAGGATTTTTAGGGCTTTTAGGGTTTTTAGGGCTTTTAGGGGTTTTAATGATTTTTAGGGGTTTTTATGTTTTTGAGCATTTATTTAGGGTTTTTAGTGTTTTTCAGGCTTTTTAGGTTTTTTAGGATTTTTAGGGTTGTTTAGGGTTTTTAGGTATTTTTATGGTTTTTAGGATTTTTTATGGTTTTTTGGGTATTTTTAGGGATTTAAGGATTTTTTGGGTTTTCTAGGGTTTTTAGGATTCTTTTTAGGGTTTTAGGGTTTTTTTATCGTTTATTTAGGGTTTTTTTAGGATTTTTAGGGTTTTTATGGGTTTTAGGGTTTTTCACGGATTTTAGAATTTTGTTTTGGGGTTTCTAGGGGTTTTAGTTTTTTTAGGGTTTTTAAGGGTTTTTTATGGTTTTTTATCGTTTATTTAGGGTTCTTTAGGCTTTTAGGGTTTTTAGGGTTTAGGGTTTAGGTTTTTTAATCTTTTCTTGACGGTTTATTTAGGGTTCTTTAGGGTTTTTAGGGATTTTAGGGTTTTTTGGGTTTTTTAGTGTTTTTAGGTTTTTTTCGGATTTCTTAAGGTTTTTAGGGTTTTTAGGGATTTTTTTTTGTTTTTCGAGGGCTTTTAGGGGATTTAGGGTTTTTTTGGGTTTTATTTTAGGTTTTTTTTAGGGTTTTGTTTTTTTTTTTTGTTTTTTAGGGTTTTTTTTTTAGTATTTTTAGGGTTCTTCAAGATTTTTTTAGGTTTTTCTGAGGATTTTTAGGGTTTTTAGGGTATTTTGGGGGTTTAGGTATTTTTAGGATTTTTTGGGGTTTTATGGTTTTCCGAGGGTGTTTAGGTTTTTTTTGGGGGGTTTTAGCCTTTTTGATTGTTTTTAAGGGGTTTTTAGGGGTTTTAAAGTTTTCTACGGGTTTTGTAGGGTTTTTTAGTGTTTGTAGGGTTTTAGTGTTTTTATAGTTTTTAGGGTTTTTAGGCGTTTTTTGGGTTTTTAGGAATTTTTTGGGTCTTTCGTGTTTTTTAGGGTTTTTAAGTTTTTTTAGGTTTTTTGGTTTTTTATGGGTTTTCGAGGCTTTTCTAGGGTTTTAAGGGTTTTTCTAGTGTCTTAAGGGTTTTTACTGGTTTTAGCTTTTTTAGGTTTTTTGAGTTTTTTTTAGGATTTTTGGGTTTTTAGAGTTTTTTAAGGGTTTTTAGTCTTTTTAGGGGTTTTTAGGGTTATTTAGGGTTTTAGGTGTTTTTAGGTTTTTATGATTTTTTTAGGTGTTTTAGGGTTTTTTAAGGTTTTTTAAGGGTTTTTATGGGGTTTATGGTTGTTTTTAGGATTTTTAGGGTTATTAGGGTTTTTTAGGGTTTTTAGGGGTTTTAAGTTTTTTATTTTTTGGGGGGTTTTTAGGGATTTTTAGTTTTTTATTTTATTTTTTTTTACGTTTTAAGGGTTTTTCTTAGGGTTTTGATGGGTTTTTAGTTTTTTTTTTTTTTAGTGTTGTTTTAGAGATTTTTTAGGATTTTTTTGAGTTTGTTTGGTTTTTAGGGGTTTAGGGGTTTTTGATGTGTTTTTTTAGGGTTTTTATGGTGTTTTAGGGTTTTCAGGGGTTTTTAGGTTTTTAGAGTTTTTAGGGTATGGCTTTTTAAGGGTTTTTAAGGTTTAGGGTTTAGGGTTTATTAGGGTTTTAGGGGTTTTTAGGTCTTTTAGGGGTTTTAGGGTTTTTAGGGTTTTTAGGTTTTTTAGCGTTTTAAGGTTTTTTTTTGGTTTTTAGGATTTTTATTGTTTTTATGGGTTTTAAAGGTTTTTACGATTTTAGGTTTTTTAGTGTTTTTATGGTTTTTAGGGTTTTTGTACGTTTTTTAGGTTTTTAAGGGTTTTTAGTGTTTTTATATCATTTTTCTGGTTTTTACGATTTTTAGGGGTTTATGGTTTTTTATGGTTTTTATGGCTTTTTAGGGGTTTAGGGTTTTTATAGCATTTTTTAAGGGCTTTTGGGGTTTTTATAGGTTTTTTTAGGGTTTTGTGGTTTTTAGGGTTTTAGGGATTTTTAGGTTTTTTAGGGTTTTTAGGGTTTTTGTTAGCATTTTTAGGGGTTTTAACATTTTTTTGGGGGGTTTTAGGGTTTTTAAGGGGCTTTAGTGTTTTTTCAGGGTTTCATGGGATTTTAAGGGTTTTTGTGGTTTTTAAGGGGGTTTTTAAGGGTTTTCAAGGGGTTTTTTTTAGATGTTTTTAGTGTTTTTTTTTTTAAGGATTTATAGTGTTTTTAGGGTTTTAAAGGGTTTTTATAGCCTTTTTGGGTTTTTAGGGGTTTTATGATTTTTATGGGTTTGTTAGGGTTTTTAGGAGTTTTTAGGGTTTTTAGCGGTTTTAGGGTTTTTATAGCATTTTTTGCATTTATAGGGTTTTTGGGGTTTAGGGTTTTTTAAGGGTTTTAATAGGGTAATAGGGGTTTTAGGTGTTTTTAGGCTTTTTGGCATTTTTTACAAGTTTTTAGGGTTTTAGGATTTTTAAGGGGTTTAGGATTTTTAGGGGTTTGTAGGCCTTTTTAAAGGTTTTTAGTGTTTTTTTTAGGATTTTTAGGCTTTTTAGGAATTTTTAGGGTTTCTTAAGCTTTTTTTTTTTTTTTGGAGTTTTAGGGTTTTGAGAGTTTTTAGGGCTTTTCTTAGGGTTTTTATGGTTTTAGAGTTTTTACGGTTTTTAGGGTTCTTTTAAGGTTTTTAGGGGTTTTATAGTTTTTTAGGGTTTTAAGGGGTTTTAGTGTTTTTATGAAAATCAATTGAAGACTCGTGGGATGAAAAATCAAAACCCTACATCCTGTAGATCATCATATCAATAAATACGAAAAAAAAGAAATCAAAATCAATCGAAGACAACACAAAAACAGAGATAAAATTTACTCTCTGAACAAAATGATCAATCCAGAGCAAGCACAAAACATTTGAGAACAATTTTTCAAAACCTATATACACTATCTAGTCAGAAATTGCATCCAATTTTAATAAATATTGAGAAATTTAACTACACAAAGAACAAAATAACCATGCACAAAAATAACATATGAAAATCAAAGCAAACCCAAAACTAAAAATGTTCGAACACACCAAAGAAAAGAGGCGGCAAAACCCAACAACATCACCTAAAATCACATGAGAAAGGCAACGAACATGAACGCATGAGAGAAAAAGTGCACAATACTCGCCTAAGAAGAATGAAAGAGGCAGAGAGAAAGAGAAGATGCCGAAGAACAATGAAGGGGGCGAAGAGAAACAGAAGATGAAAGAGGCAAAAGAATTTAGGACTGTCGTGAGAAGAAAATTGAGGAAAGGTAATGCCCCCAAACACAGGAAAATGACTGAAAGCCCTCAACACAGGAGTAAAAAAGAAGAACAAAGAAACAGGGGCAAAACCATAAAATCAAATTGAATCCCAAAACAAACTGGACTCTTAGGGCGCAAAAAGACGGGATGGTCCCTGCGTGGAAGAAAGGAACAACGGGAAAATAAGGACAAAATGATAATTTTACTGTAGAAAAAACAATAATTTAGGTCTGTGCAAACAGTAATCTCACAACTCTCCTTTAGTATATTTATAATTTGCATTTCTTATGTTTCTTTTGACCAAATATTTAGAGGATATTTGGTACCTAGATTCGTTCCCTAGTTCGAATTATAGTTCGTGATTCGCTACAATATTTTCTCTCATAAAAAATACACGTAAATCGAAAATAGTTCTAATTACATGGTTCTAATTCATGAACCAAACGTCTCCTTAGATATTCTGATATGATTATCCAGCTGTCAATTGGGTATGATTAGGTTGAGTTAAGAATGTCATGCCTTTTTTATTTTTTTTTTTAATTTTTATTTTTAATGTTTTGATGCTCACCCTTTTCCCTTTTTCCTTTTCCAAAAGAGCAAATGGACTTTTCTTTTTCTTTTTTCTTTTTTCCTCCCCACAATCTATTAATCAAAGATACAATATATGACATATCAAAGTATTATCCACATGAAGGTGATGACCTATGTCCTAGATTTCCTCAATAGTGCATTTACATAAAGCAAGTCACAACATAAATTACAATACAATACATGTCAAAGATCTTTCTTAGTTTCAAACCAGTACTCGCAAAACTACCGGCATTATATATTCAATTAAGAATGGTCTTTTGACGTCTTTATTAGCCTAGCTTTCCACCTCACCCCCATCCCCCCTTTCCTTTTTCCCCCCACCATTGATTAATGCACCAACTTCCGAGCAGTCTATTCTCTTCCTTTGAACTAAAGCTTACATTAGACAACATGAAAAGGGCAAAAAGAAATTAAGCACAGAATTACTGAATTACCCAATGATATCTCCTTAGTCTTCTTCCATCATTAACGCACCATATATATATATATATATATATATATATATATATATATATATTCATTCTCTCTTTTATCTTTTTCATCTAGAAGTTAACTAACACGAATGTTATAATGTGTACCAATCTGCTTTTGATATAATTCAATACACTAAAGGCAAAAACTGCATCCTTTGCAAGTTTCATGCACATGATCAACTGCTTGTGACTGTCCCCACATATAGATTTGTCTATTTTTAATTGCACAACACTATGTACCCTTATCTTCAATTCTCTTATACACTATATCATTTATCTCCAATGCTCAATTTTGGAAAAGAATCAAAATTATTTCTTGACATGTATCTTTCATCTAACACCAGAGGAATAATGTCTTTATTCCTTTTCTGTTCTAGTGATTCATTTATTATACCCCCCCCTAGAGGTTCCCAACTTTTCAAGGCTGGTCAATTAGTTGCTTGATGAATGAAATAAATTCAAGGAATAATACAAAGAAAAAAAACTTTTCATGTCATCCATCGAATTGTTTCAATTATTAAATACCCTCTTAAAAAAAAAAAAAAAAAAAAAAAGCCCTCTTCAAGCTAAGGAGGATTTGTGACAATTCAATTTAAAGAAAAAACACGTCATTTATGCGTCTTATAATAGTCAGTTAATATTTTACCCATCAAATATTAGATCATGAAATGCTCTTGAGACATGTATATCTCGTATTCTATATTACTGTGACATCTTAATTTTTAACGAAAATGATACATGTCACGTTTAAAAAAAAATTCACCAAACCGATTTTAACTTGTTAAGAGTGAAAAAAAAAAAGACAAAACAGTTACAAATTCTGCAAAATTCTTATTGCTCAATCTATAAATATATTGTATATGTATTTGCCAAGTATGTTTTTGTTTTAACGAAACCCTTTAGTATCTCAAATCTATCATATTCACGCAGCAAACAAGACTAGTCACTAATTAGAAACCTAACTGTAAAAGAATCTAACAGGGTTAAACAAGATCTCAAATCTATCATATTCTGTCAAACAAGAATCAATAAGTAAATTCCAAAATCTAACAGGGTTAAACAAACAACCCTAAGGAATCAATAGTAGATTCCAAAATCTCCACGAACAACCCTTAAGTGGTAATTTCAAAAGAGAAAACTGGAATCCAACAGTGAAAAAAGAAAGGAAAAAAAAGGGGTCAAAGCTGGAGGGGGCAGTTGTTGAATTTGACTCGATCTCCAAAAGTGGTAAACCCAACTGTCATCTTTTGTAAAAACATTGGCAGAGCAAAGGAAAGCAAAATGTGGAATGTCCGATTCTGACAAATTCTGATCCCCCAATCTGCTTATTTCTCTCCCTCCTAGACGTCCCACACGACCAGCTTTTGACCGGATCTAAGCCGTCCATCTCAACTCTTTCTTCTCTTCTAGTTTTTAAATCCATTTTTTAAAGTAGTTATTAACTATCTGTTTAAGGCACTAATCTTGAGGTGGAAGCATCCCTTGTTTTGGATAACGGAGATACCCAAATAGTTCATTCGCACAATATCAACAAACCAAATATCAAAATTGCACTTTATTGAAGTAAGTTTCATTCCCAAAACGAAAAATCTCCCATTTCACTCTACAATCTACCCGCCAAACTCAAATAATTAACAAGGGTACATAAAACATAGACAAAAAAAAAAAAAAAGAACCCAACTTATATTAAGTCTATGGTACTAACCAAATATTTTGACATGGAAATTCTCATCGGTAAGATACAACTTAACTTTTAACAAAAATTTAACTATTCATCAAATTCAATGGACCATTTTTTTTTTTTTTAACTTATTAAAGAATTTTTGGAAAAAGAAATACTTTTTTGTTACGAAGACAATAAATCGTGTATATTTATTTATTTACCTATGCGGGTGTTTTATATTTGCAAATTCTTAGATTCTGGTGGCATAGTTCTTCTCCAGCTCATCCGCTTAGATCGGATCTATGTTCTGCCACCCACCCCTTCCCCCAACTTTTGCCCTTTAATTTCGCCTGACGCCACTTGGGTTTGCCTTTCCATCACCCCCACAACCCTGACTCCACACAACCCAAAAATTCCACCAAACAAAACAGAAAACTAAAAAATAAAAAATAAAAAATAAAAAGAAAGAGAAAAGGTCCATGTCTTCAATTCCGTCAAAATCCGCTGCCTGAACAAAGGAAAAAAAAAAAAAAAAAAAAAAAAAAAAAAAAAACCAAACGACCAAAACAGAGAAAAAACGGAGAGAAACCAACAAACCAAAAAAACAAGAAGAAGAATAGGAAATAAAATCTTTGATGCCTGACCCATTTAAGATTGTGGCATTATCTGGTGTTCGCCATCTGGGTTTTCTTCCTTGTTACTAAAAAAAAGAGAGGAAAAAAATGGGCAATGTGACGGCGAGCGTGGCAGCGAAATTCGCGTTCTTCCCGCCGGACCCACCGACGTACGACGTGTTCCGGGAAGAGGATGGAAGGCTATTGTTCTCCGGCTTGACGGCCGACAAGAGCGTGGACGTCCATTTGCTCGACACAAAGGGAGGGAACAAGATTGTCGCCACGTTTTGGAAGCACCCTTTTGCCAGGTTCACTCTTCTCTACTCCCATGGCAACGCCGCTGACTTGGGCCAGATGCATGACCTCTTCATCGAGCTCAGGGCTCATTTACGTCTCAATATCATGAGGTATTTCTTTGGTTAATCAATCTCTTTTTTCATCTTTTGTTTTGTTTTGTTTTGTTTTGTTTTTGCTGAGTAAAATCTATTTATTTTGGTGTTATTGCTTTTTTTTTTTTTTTAATTATTTTTGAGCTGGTTTGTGTTTTGGTTAATCTGTTTTTCGTTTCTCGATTACTTTTTGGTGTCTCTCTTATTGTTTTTGGGAGTAATTTTTCTTTGTTTTGGTGTTCCTACATTAGTTATTTATCTATTTATTTATTTATTTATTTTATTTTTATTTATTTTAAAGTTGGTTTGTGTTTTGGTTAATGCGTTTTTTGTTGGGTAATTTTTTTCACCTCTTTGTTAGTGTTTTTTGTTCCTTTTTGTTTGCTTGTTTTAATAAGAATATATAAGATGCCCGCTTTAGAAATTTTGGTTTTTATTCTCGGGCTTATGTTGTTTTAACTCTTTTATATTCCCTTTTGGTTTGATTCAGTCGTGTTTGTTAGGTGATTTTGTTTATTTTTGCCATTTTTTTTAATAGTTTTCCACTGGTCTCATGATTTTTACAAGCTTGTTATTTTAGGATATAAGTTAAGATTCGACCCCAGAAAAAAAAAAAAAAAAAAAAAAAAAAAAAAAGAAGGTTGATGTTAGGATCTTGTTGATATCAACACTGACGTATTAGCTAACAGGGTCTTGTGGGGAAAGACATTTATGAGTATGTCCTACTCTTCTTAAATGTTGCTGGTCTAATATTTTTATCCATTCCAATTCGTAATTGTACAATGAAGACACCCTCAAATTTGTCTGTTGCTTTTTTTTTTTTAATTATTTTTTATTTTTAGTTTAAATATATATTTTTGGTTATAGTAGGATATTGTGCAGGAGTAGGATATTGTACACTTGGGATGTATTGTGGGAATAGAAATTCTAAAATGCTTAATTAGACCATAACTGATGAGAACAGAAACTGCACTTAGAGGATGTTTGGTAGAGGGATTCGTTCTCTAATTTGAATCATGATTCGTGGTTCGTTACAGTATTTTCTCTCACAAAAAATACATGTAAATTAAAAATGGTTCGAATCACATGGTTTGAATTCTCCAACCAAACGTCCTCTTAATCTTAAGCCAAAAGGCCGAAAAAGGTACTTAATTAGACATTAAGTAAAAGACAGAGTATCCTATCCTTCTGTTGCGGTAGTCACTAGATTTTGTTGGATAGGCTGCTATATATGGTTTAATGATAACTTTTGCTTTCCTAAGGCGTACTCCATATATTTTTCTGTATTGCAGCTATGATTATTCAGGATATGGAGCATCCACTGGCAAGGTAAGTAGCATATGAAGCTCCGCATTGGAAGTTTCTTTTTGATTTGTGCATTCTTGCATTGATTTATGAGCAACAGAAGCTTTACGGAAAGTTAAAGTGATAAAAAGAAGAAAAAGGAGCACATCGGATTGGCAGTGATAATTTCATTTCCCTCTGCTCTTTATTGATCTAACTTCTCTTTAAGCCTATATTATCTTAAACATGGGCTTAATTTTTCTTTCTGCAATAGCCATCCGAGTTCAACACATACTACGACATCGAGGCTGTGTATACTTGCTTGAAGAATGAATATGGAATTAGGCAAGAGGACTTGATTCTGTATGGTCAATCTGTTGGAAGTGGACCAACTTTGCACTTGGCTTCTCGGTTACCGAAGTTGAGAGGAGTAGTTCTTCACAGTGCCATCCTTTCGGGTATTCGGGTATTGTATCCTGTCAAGATGACATTTTGGTTTGACATTTTCAAAGTAAGTTTCTAGTTGGCTGGTTTTGATCTCTTATTTATCCTTTTACTGCATTTTATTGGTAAGTTTTATATTGACATCTTTTTTTGTGTTTTCAGAATATAGACAAAATACCAAAAGTCAACTGTCCAGTTTTAGTTATACACGTAAGTACCTTTTTCCTTCAATCATGTATGCTAATGTGCTGCATAATTTGGCGTGCTGGTGTTTTCTTTTCAGTTTTGTTTCCTCATGCTATGTTTTGATTTGCTACATATTAGATTTAAATTGTAACTGTTATCTAGAAGCAGCTCCATTTCGATGGGAGTCAATAAATATACCTATGAGCAACTCAAGGCCAACCATTTTCCCAAAAACCTAATAAGGCATACTTCCTTAAGACAGCCTCCTTTTTTTTTTTTTTTTTTTTTTTTTTTTGAGGGAAGAAGAGAGAACTTTTTAAGAAAGTGGTTTTGGACTAGCTGTTAATAGAATTAAAAATGTATTAGAATAGCAAATTATCCTCTAGTTGGTTGAAAGGTTGTTTTAGAACTATTTACTAGACGTGTGGCTTGGGTTTTTGGTTTGTATTCTGAAAAGAACTCTTCGGACAATGTCTTCAGATATTACCAACTGCTTCAGTGTCTATACTGTTATAAAAGATATATAATAAGATAACTAGTTGGACAAGAAAAAAGCTTCAATCAACGCCTATATTTTCACCATTATACTTGATTTTCATTTTCCACTATCTTCCATTATTGACATGAAAGATTTTTCTTTCAATCATGCTCTTGGTGATGGATACTTTTCACTGCATCATTTGCAGGGAATGAATGACGACATTGTTGATTGGTCCCATGGAAAGCGTCTGTGGGAACTAGCCAAAGAAAAATACGATCCCTTGTGGGTCAAGGGTGGGGGTCACTGCAACCTCGAAACTTATCCCGAGTACATTAAGCACTTGCGGAAGTTCGTAAATGCAATGGAGAAACACTCACTCGCAAAACAGATGAAGAAGCAGCTCACTACTAACACAAGTATCAAAGTCAAACACAACAAGTGCTTGAGATTTGGAAAGAGATAGCCAGTTAGCTGATTGTTTTTATTTTTTCTCCTCATCTTGTGAGAATTTGAGAATTCAAAACCGGAGTTTCCCTGCCATAATATTACTTGCATAATGGACTTCAGTGTTTGGCAGCCACGCTATATTTTGCTTGGTATATTTCTCAACACCACAAACTGATAGGAACAATATGGAGCTTGTTTTTATCCAGATCACTTTCTGAGGGTAGGGAGTTTGTTACAGTTACCAGTTCAATTCACATGGCAAAGTGTTTGTATCTTCATGATCTGGGTTTCGTGTATAATTATGAAAAGCTTGAGCTTTATGTAAGAATATCAGTTAAAAAAAAAGAAAAAGAAAATTAAATGGGCTGCTTTCATTTGCTACTTATTTTCTTCCCATCTTATCTTATCCTTTGCTACAAGTACAAATAAATAAATCCACTATTTCCAATGTTTGTTTTCGCTATAAAATGGTATCTAGTGCAATTAGTCAATTATTTTTACATTTTCAATTTACTTTTCCTACACTCTCCATGAAATGTGAGACGATGAATAGGGAGAGAATCAAAGGAAAAATACTAACCGATCATACCTTACCATGAAATGCGAGGAGATAATTATCTTTTTGACCAAAAGAAAAAAAGGACGCAAAAAGTCGTGAGCGGCGCGGGATTCGAACCTTCGTTTGTGAAGTATACAATTATAACCCCTCTATTAATAAGTTGTTCATTGGAAGGGAAAAAAAAAAAAAAAAAAAAAAAAAAAAAAAAAAAAGGCGTTTAGTTGAAGGATTTATACTATAATTTGAATTATGATTCATAGTTTATTATAGTATTTTCTCTCATAAAAATTATACGTAAATTGAAAATAATTCTAATTTCATAATTCTAATCCATAATAAATATCTAAAATAAATTAACTGTCCGTTTGGTTCGTTAGTTTAAATTGTGTTAATTTGAGCATTTTTTATTTAAACAAAAAAATTTAAACAGTGTGATTTAAATAACAATTTGAACTATTATTTAGAAGTGCAGTAGAAATTATAATTCAAACAGGAAATAAAGTTTCAATTAGTGTCTAAATGAGGTATTAGAACTGTGGTTCAAATTAGTGATGAAAACTATAACACATTAGCCAACAAAGTCCTAATAGTAATCATATTGTAATTGACAATAAGGTGAACAAAACAATTATAAAAAAAAAAATTAAAAAAAATTTTAAAAATAATTATATTAAGATTATTATCATTGATGCTCTCTAATCTTTTAGGTCATTTCTGTTGGTTTCCGAATCGAATTCGGATGCGGAAGCACAGCGGAAAGGCGGATCGTGTATAACAAAAATTTTCATAAAACCTTTGATATACTCTATAGATTATATTAATTTATGCACGAATAAATTAATCTCATTAATTCTTTTATTAAGAACTCAATTCGGAAAAATACCTGGAGGCCGTCTCAGTTGATAACTTGAGTTCTTTGACCTCGAACAATCCTTGCTCCAAAACTTTGTGTTTAGAAAACCAATGTCTTCCACATCAATTCCTAGAATCCACGAAGACGTGTGTGTGGGCACACATGAGACAAAACGGGTTACAACACTTGAATTTCCACAAACACCAACGCATGCACGATGTGGAATTTTTGGAGAAAAATTTTTCCTTCCTCTCTACTTGAGAAATTCGGCCAGCCTTAACCTTTAGGGCTGAAAAAATTGTTTCAAAATTTCTATAGAGAAATTTCGGCCACCTCTAAAAATAGGGCCAAAAAACCATTCCGAAAATTGTCTCAAAAATATAGTATTTAGAGAGTAGAAGTCAAACTTCTAAAAGGAATCCAATCTCTATCTCTAAGATAAAGCTTGCTAATTATCTCCTATTTGAATTTAGAACAAAAAATCCCTTCCCCTTATCCTTAAGGCGGCCGGCCACACTAGTAGGGTTTATCCCTATGTGTGGCGCCTATTATAGATAAGGAAGGAAGATATTTTATCCTTTATCTAGTAGTCCAATTTTAATTCTAATTCAAATTCGAATTTAAGTCAAACTTAAAATTAATTTGAATTCTAAATTGAACAACTTATCAAATAAGTTTAAATGGATAAATCTAGATGTGTTCAAATTCAAATTTAAATAATCACATTATTTAAATAATAATTAATTCTCAATTAATTATTTCCGAGTGTTTAATTTTAGAATTTCGTAATTCTAAAATTCCCATTTTGTCCTCTGTGTCTGGTAGAATTACTAGGACGACGCGGGGACTAATGGACCTATAATCCCGAGCTCCAATAGAATTAATAATCAATTAAACACTTTAATTAATTAATTAATTCTGTTAATTCCAATAGTTACTCCACTATAAACTTGGAATTGTACTCTCGAAATTATAGATATAAATTACTTCTAAACTGTGAAGTGTCCATTTGATATAGTCATTGCATATAGATCAATCCTCCATAAATAATTCATAATTAGAGCCAGGTAGAATCCGTTAACCTCTCTAATTATATCTTTATCATTGAGTACCATTGATTCTCTAATGGACAGTGATTCATAAAACACATTCATGAATCGGAGCTCTTACTGGTCCAAGTACCGAATCAACCCTCAAGAGAATTATTTATCTACTTCTTTCTCAAGAAGGAATGGATTCCATCTTGTATAATAACATTCCCAGCTACATACTTCATCATGTCTTCAAAATACAAGGAATAGGATTCAGGGTCTCGGAATCCGGACCGAGTAAATCAAAAGACACAAATCCATAAATAGGAGTCTGTTAAGAACTCAGGATTAAGATCATTCTATATATGACAATCGATAGACTCAATTAGAATTTCTATACTTAACGGAAATTATTAGAAATTCATATTGTGTCTGTGTCCTTGTTCCACATAATCTCATTATGCGAAATACACTCATTCAATATCTCACCATATTAACAGTGTGGATAACACTGTTCCATTCTAAATGGGAATGACATATATTAATAATGTTTTAATTAAAGATTCCAAACTTTAATTAAATTCATTATGAACATTGCTTTTTGATTATTATCCTTAAACATTATCCTCTCGTATATAACACTTATATACAATGTTTAAGGTTACATAAATAATCATGGAATTTTCATTGATATTCATAAAATATTCATAAATATATGCACATAAAATAATGAATAAACTCTTTTATTAAATAAATAATAAATGTCCTATTACATCTCATGCTTCTAGGACACCATTCCCAACAATTTCTTGTTTATTTTTTAAACTTTAAAAACTCCTATTTTGCTTCTAAATTTTAAATTGTTTCCACTTAATTTTTTCTATTGCAATTTCTATTAAAAATAGATAGAAAAAAGAGAATAACTTAATCACGTAGTTAATCTGTTTGGATTTCTGTTAAAAAGAAACAAATAAAAATCATATAACCACACTTAATTCCTTATTTTTCCATTATTTTAACAAAAATTATAACAAAAAGAGTTAAAGTGAGAGTAATTTAAAATTTAAGAGATAAAATAAGAGTTTTTAAAATTTAGAAAATAAATTAAAATTGACCCGTAATTCAGGAGGACCATTGAGAATCCATCGTATTAACATATATACATTGCATTGGACCGCATTTGTGGCAAAGAAAGTAATAATAAATAAATAAATAAATAAGCAAACAAATAACTCTCTTTTGGACCAAAATGACAGCCACTTCAAACTTCAAATTGGCTGTAGCTTCTGCGGTAAACAAAATGACAGAGTTGTGAGAGTGATTTTAATGTAGAAAAATAGTTTGAAAAGTATAACTGATTGCGGGGTGGGAGTGGAGGTTAAACTCTCTTTGGAGCTGTTCAGCTTAAATTAAATTAGGCATTCGATTCAAATAAATGCCCTTAATTTTTGAGCTGCTCAAACTGACTAAACGTACTGGGCGGAACCAATGAACCAAATGCAGCATATGATTGTGTCACCTAGTCTCCATCTGTTTATTTTTCTTCAAAAACAATTCTTTTAAATCAAGTAATTTTTTTTTAACCCATTTCATGCTTCTTAAAACCCTCACTTGTCATACTCATGCTAATTTATCTAAAAATAACAGCTTATATATTGATAAAAGTGCCAAAATTCTCATTTTAAAATATAAGAGTAACTAGATCTATAAAAGTGAATATTATGAGTGAAAATGAGACAAGTACATGTCATAGACAACCATCTTTTGTATGATATGATTATTACAATAACTTCTGGTGATTTATGATATTGACTTGTAGTAATTATTGATTTAATAATAACACATATTACGGGAGGGAACTTGGGAGGAAAATAAAATTCTTCACTAGCTTTTTTCCCCCCTATCGCTGTTTTATTTGGTTGTTAGTTAGGGTATGATTTGAAAGAATAAAGAGAGGAAAGATGAATAAGTTTGGAGGGAAAAAGAATATCTAAGAAAATGATTGGTCCCTAATTAGTTATTTAGTTGGTAGTTTTTCCGGTGTTCTCTTATTTTTAGGAACACAGGTGTTTCTCGTTTTTTCAGTCGTTAGATCTCATCTAAATCACATCAGATTGAAAAAATATGCAGAACAGATAGATTTTTATACGGATATGACTGCTAAAAAGCAGAGAACACCAGTGTTCGTCCCTATTTAGTATAATACTAGTTGTAAACACGTGCTTTGTCCGTGTGTATTCAATATTTTTCTTTTTTTTTTCTTTTCCCGATATGAAGGTTCTAATTTGTTTGAAAATTTTATAGTCCATTTTTTTATAATTGTTTTCTTAAAAATTAAATTCAGCTAAAAAATAAATTAATAAATAAATAGAGTAGTATTAAAAGGAAAAAAGTTTTTAATGGGGTGAATGAGGAAAACAATTATTTAGTAGTACACATGAAAGAAATGTATTTAGAAAAATTGCATATAAATATTTATGTAAAGACACATTTGAGAACACGATATTAAAGATTATTTATTGGACATATATAGTAAAAAATGTATTTGAGAGGGTCACTTCGTAAAAAAGTTTTGATTAGGACATATATGAGAAGAAATTATTTCTATGTGACAATTAGAGGAAAAGGATTTTTACGACGGTCACATTTGAGAAAGGAAAAAAAAAGATGTATTGTAGAGGGAAAAAAAGGGAGGCAAGAAAGAAGCGAGCGGAAAAAAAGCAAAAAAACAGGTATATATAGTAAAAAAAGTATTTGAGAGGGTCATTTCGTAATAATAGAGGGGAAATATTTCAACAGAGTTGTGTGTGCATAGAACAATTAACTTAACCCTTTTTAAATTAAAACTGAAAATGTTGTGTAAAGAAAAAAATTGTGGAATAAAACTACGTGTGTTGAATACACAGCACAAAAGAGATTTCCACTATCACCAAATGTTGTTACAAAGTTTGGACTTATAAGAATCTCTTGAGTCTGTACTGTTAGAAATGGTGTTCTAGAAGCATGAGATGTAATAAGATATTTATTATTTATTTAATAAAAGAGCTTATTCAATATTTTATGTACATATATTTATGAATATTTTATGAATATAAATGAAAATTTCATGATTATTTATGTGACCTTAAATATTGTATATAAGTGTTATATACGAGAGGATAATGTTTAAGGATAATAATAAAAAAGTAATGCTCATAATGAATTTGATTAAAGTTCAGAATCTTTATTTAAACCATTATTAATACATGTCATTCCCATTTAGAATAGAACGATGTTATCCGCACTATTAATATGGTGAGATATTGAATGAGTGTATTTCGCATAATGAGATTATGTGGAACAAGGACACATACACAATATGAATTTCTAATAATTTCCGTTAAGTATAGAAATTTTAATTGAGTCTACCGATGGTCATATATAGAATGATCTTAATCCCGAGTTCTTATCAGACTCCTATTTATGGATTTGTGTCTTTTGATTTATTCAGTACGGATTCTGAGATTCTGAATCCTATTCTTTGTATTTTGGAGACATGATGAAGTAGGTAGCCGAGAATGTTATTATACAAGATAGAATCCATTCCTTCTTAAGAAAGAAGTAGATAAATAATTCTCTTGAGGGTTGATTCGGTACTTGGACCAGTAGGAGCTCCGATTCATGAACGTGTTTTATGAATTACTGTCCATTAGAGAATCAATGGTACTTAAGGATAAAGATGTAATTAGAGAGGTTAACGGATTTTACCTAGCTTTAATTATGAATTATTTATGGAGGGTTGATCTATATGCAATGACTATATCAAATGAACACTTCACAGTTTAGAAGTAATTTATATCTATAATTTCGAGAGTGCAATTCCAAGTTTATAGTGGAGTAACTGTTGGAATTAATAGAATTAATTAATTAATCAAAGTGTTTAATTAATTATTAATTTTATTAGAGCTCGGGATTATAGGTCCATTAGTCCCCATGTCGTCCTAGTAATTTTACCAAACACAAAGGGCAAAATGGGAATTTTAGAATTACGGAATTCTAAAATTAAGCACTCAAAAATAATTAATTGAGAATTAATTATTATTTAAATAATGTGATTATTTAAATTTGAATTTGATCACATCTAGATTTATCCATTTAAACTTATTTGATAAGTTGTTCAATTTAGAATTCAAATTAATTTAAGTTTGACTTAAATTGGAATTAGAATTTGAGTCAAAATTGGACTACAAGACAAAGGATGATTTTTCTCTTCCTTCCCTATCCTAAAATTGGTGCCACACAGGGATGAGAATCCCCTACAATGGTCGGCCATAATGGATAAAGAAAAAGAGGAGATTTTGTTCCAAATTTAAATAGGAGATAATTAACAAGCTTTATCTTGGAGATAGAGATTGAATTCCTTCTAGAAATTTGACTTCTACTCTATAAATAAGAGAATAATAGAAAATTACGCGAGACAATTTTTGAGACAATTTTTGCCCTAATTTGAATAGGGTGGCCGAATTTCTCTATAGAGTGAGAAGGAAAATTTTTTCTCCAAAAAAAAAAAAAAAAAGAATTCCACATCGTGCATGCGTTGGTGTTTGTGAAAATTCGACTGTTTATTCCAGCCTGTTTTGTCTTACGTGTGCCCACACACACGTCTTTGTTGATTCTAAGAATTGACATGGAAGACATTGGTTTTCTAAACACAAAGCTCTGGAGCAAGGATTGTTCGATGTCAAAGAACTCAAGTTATCATCCTAATCGGCCGCCAGGTATTATTCCTAATTGAGCTCTTAATAAATATATTAATGTGATTAATTTATTCGTACATAAATTAATATAATCTATAGAGTATCTCAAAGGTTTTATGAAAATTTTTGTTATACACGATCTGCCCTCCCCCACGCTTCCGCATCCGAATTCGATTCGGAGACTAGCATATACCAACTCTAACTCACGAACTCCTCTTGACTCACCTCTAGACTCCTTGCCTTACTTCAAATCTTTTGTTTGCCTTCGGTCCTCCTGACCTACTCTAAGCACAATGCTCGCCTTCAGTGCTCCTGACTTACTCCTAGTGCCACAATCTGCCTTCGGTTAATCTCCCAAAGTCTATAGAGTACAGGCTTTGAAAGTTACAAATAAAGCCTAAGAAAAACTCTGGTTTACTCTTACGCTCAAACACAAAATGAGAATACTTAATTTTTCTCACTCAATGAATACATAATTTTTCAATCCATGCTTTCTAAAGTGAATGTCACAAGGTGACATCCTTAAATAATGAAACTCTTGAATATCAGAGAGGTCTAGAATCTCTCCACTTAATCTAGGTTGAGATTTGATTGTAATCTCGTTATTAAAATGAATTTTGGTCGCACAAAATCTTCTGATTTAAGTCTTCTTGAGATTCCAATTATCATCATGTGGACATATTCGAAATCTTTCGCAATATGGGGATAGACAGCTAGCTGGTTATTTGAATTGATTACCTGAATCCTGTAACTATCAAAGCACTCAAGATAAACAACTCGTGATTTGTTAATTAAAATTGTAATAAATTATAATTCTAATTAGATCTAAAATTGCTCGGGAAAATCCTACATGAAATATTCAAAAAACTTGGTCAATGATTGAATAAATCCCCTGATGAATATAGACTCAATTATGTGCAAGGATCACTTTAACATAAAACGAAATCAGAATAATCAAGAATTAATTGTGATAAAGATTTGACCAAAATATTATCACATAAAATCAACACAATTATCCTGCAATAAAAACCGAATATCAACACAAGTTGACAGCCAACATCTGTAATTTCTTCAATCAAATTGGGCTAATTATGGAAACAAATTAGAGTCGGACAATCATGGAAATATTATGAAAATCAGCAACAAATAATTAAATTGACTTTGATACAAGGTTGCCAACAAAAAGCCACAAATCCACGTATGTCATAAATGTCATGTTGGATTAAAATCCTAACAATCACCCTCTTTGATATCCTTGGTATCAAAAGCATTTACTTTTGATGAAAACTTGTATACACAAAAACACTTTATTGTTGCACAAACTTTTGTTGCTGCAAAAGAAACAGTTACTTGTGATGCAAAAATTACTCCCCCTAAATGTAGTCTCTCCCTTAATTTCTCCCCCTTTTTGATTCAAGGAGGTCAAAGCAAACACAAAAACAGGGAAAATATTAAACAAGTTTAAGGAAAGCAGTGACCATGTCAAAGAAATTTAAGTACAGTCGAAAGCAAGGAAATATAAGTCTCAAAACAGAAAGATAAATAAGTAAACCAAATTAAAGATAAAGTGCAACAGGAGCCAAATAGAGAGAGGCAACATGAATATTAGACTTGGATCCCTTCGGAGTTTCTGCACTGACGGAGGCAGAAACTCCGAAGGGAGTATGTGAGTTAGTGATTATGGTAATTCACAAAAAATATTTCAAATTTTCTTCCATTTGGATAGCATAATAAAAAATAAAAAATAAAACACGATACTCACATAAAACAAGGTATTAAATAATAATGATAGCAATAATAAATAAATTATAGATAAACTTATAACTTAAGCTTTATAATAGCACATGAGCTTCTAATTAAAATTTTCATTCTCACTCTCACACAAAAAAAAACCATGTATGCCTATGCAAATAATTAGGCATTAACACATTAAACACAAAATGAGCATTTCAAAATTTGAACAAACATTCATATTATATGTCTAAATTTTATTTACCAAAATATCAAATTATGTGGGAGAATATATAAAATATAACCATATAATATGGAGTAACAAACATGCCCCAAAATTTTAGGTCTCAAAATAGTGAGAATTAAAACTACTCAAAAATATGTTAAAATTATTACAATAAACAAATATTTAAATAAAAATATTTTTTGGTAGCTCATGTGCATCTATGTAAGGAGTGTGTGTATCCCAATGCCTTTTTTTTAAAAAAAAGGAAATGTTAAATTTTGTGAGAGAGCTCCGTAATATACGCAGACAATTTGACATGTTTAGACTCATGACATGCGAGTACATAAACATTCACTATTGTTGAATTCTCACAATTAAAATTTACTATGCCATACAAAATCAAACAATACAATTAAAACTTTATGGCATTTAATCATCAAACAAATTATATGCAAAATGCCCAAGAAAAATTTGTTTGAAAATTGTGAGAATTAGCCACCCATAAAAATATACAATCAATAACATAAAAATATTGAAAACATGTTTTATGGTGGCCCAAACCCAAAATAAATCATTTAATTGGGTAGGAAATGAAAAACGAAGCACAACAACGAAAACGGCGGTCAAAACGGGGACTTCGGATGAGTTCGTACGGACCGGTCAAAGTTTGAGCAAAACTGATATTTTTTTGTCCCTAGAAATGACACGTCGTTTTGCTCATATAGAAAAACGACGTCATTTTTGTCAAAACGACACAAAACCGAACTACATGTCGTTTTTATCTCAAAATCAAAACACACTATCGTTTTTGTCGTCCCTAACCTCCAGTTGGATAAAAAATGACAAAAACAAATAGCAACTCGATCCGGCCATATATTGGCCTCCGGAACTCCGTTTTCGACGATTCAAAAGGGGGTTTTCACCAAATTTCACCCTCTTTTGATCCATAACATCTAAATGACCTAAAACCCTCAAAATCACGGGCGAAAATTAAAACCCAAAACCGGCCATTTTCAAACTTCTAAACATAATGAATCCGGCCAAATCGACCCACAAAACTCAAAGAAATCATCATCCACAAGCTATACTCAAAGTGGGTAACCTCAAAACAACATTTCCTTGAGCTAAAATACGAATTTAAATTTTAGATTTTTCTTCCAATGGAAAAATATGAAAAAACATAGCTCTAAACCCAAATAAGTTGGCTCTAGTACCATTTGCTAGATTTAAATTATCTAAACACAATCTAAATAAGATCAAAAACAATAATCTAGCCAAAAATCTGAAAATACCATATAAACTTATTTAGGATTTAGGCATACATCAGTGGACAAAGAATGTTACCTTGTCGCTGCGAAAATATAACACCTATTTTATACTCGCAAGTGCACAAGGTCGACAAGTAATAAAGTAGTAAGTGAGTGTCGTGTCCCACGAGGATTGTGTTCCTAAAATCTAGCTAAGTACTGCAACTAGAATAACCTAGTTTTATTCAGACAAGTCCAACATAAAAATGGGATCAACAAAACAAAAATAAAATGCTAAACTAATTAAATAAGCAAATAAAACAATGCAAGGAGTTTTTGGGATCGAAGGGGGCTCTAATGATAAGGTAGCTAGGGTCCTTGATTTCACCTTGCCTAGTTATTCTAATCCTTTTTAATACTATTGATTTCCCTCAACCCAAACATTAATCATGAATTTCTTAAAATAATCCAACTCCCTCTCTCGAGTGCCGAGTCAAATATATGTAAAATCACCTAATTAATATCCCTATTAATTAAGTTAATTGTGCATTCATTAAGCCCTAATTCATTTGTCATTACCTAGCTCATATTCATCTCCCGATTCCATTACTCACTAGGATGTGTTAAACAAATTCCAACATGTGTAAGTGACTCTCTCAAGCCTAAATCCACATATCTAATCCTACTAATCAATCTTTCAATTGATTAAAGCATTAAGTAAAGAAGAGCACAAATATTTGGGCATGAAAAATATCAAATAGCATCAAATATTCATATCATAATCGTAGCAAGGCTACATCAAGTCCCCTAGCATAAAAATCTAGCAACCCATCAATGTAAACTCAAACATATTCAAAATTAAACAAATCTGAAAATACATGATGAATCTACAAAAATAAAGAAAATACTAGGTTTAAGAACAAGAGGAGAAAAGAGGAAGAAAAATAGAACTCCAGTGTAGTGCAGCTTCCAATCTCCAAGAGCTTCATCCTCTGGTTCTCACAAAAACTAGGGTTTTTTTTTTTCTTCTTTGTCTTGTCTGCTCTCCTCAAGTCCTAACTCCTCTACTCCCCCTCAGGGCCCAGCCAAAATCTTCTTTCTTCTTTTAAAATCCTCCTTCGGGTTTAGCTTTTAGGCCACCTCAGCACGTGAGAACTGAGAGTGCGCGGCCGCGCGCCTAATATAGCGTGGGCGCGTGTCGGCGTGAGCGGGGCGCGCGCGCACCGGGGAGCGCGAGCGCGCTCTGGTGTCAGTGGGGCACGTGAGCGCGTGCTAGTGTTTTCTTGATTTTCATCTCCTTTTCTTCCAAGTGATCCAATTTTTCTTTGTTTACCTAAATCACTCATAACCATATTAAAACAATCTAAAAAACTTGAAGATATTGCAAATTATCCAATTTCAGGACATTAAATAAGTGAGTCAAAACTCACTTATCATTACCTCTTCCGGTGGGCAGCGGAGACAAGCCGTTCATGGTCACCGGAAAACGTCGATGGCCGGCCATAAGTTAGTGGAGGAGCTGTAAAAGGAAGAAGAACGGCAAGAGGAGCCATTGAGCTCCTCCATATCTCTCCCTCTCTCTGTTCTGCCACACCCCCACAAAATGCCACAATCACACCACAAAACAAAAGGGTGGCTGACTACATATAAAAATTGAGGGTATTTGGGTTTAACTAATATTCAATTAGAGAAGGTATCTGGCACAATGAGATGACCAAATATTATGAGATAGAGAGAGTTCATATGCCTCAAGCGAGTTAATAAAACAAGTGTTCATCCTATTATGGACCGATATTTAACATACATGTATGTGTTAATTCACATTAACACAGTTGTCCATAAGATGCTTTAATTAATTACAAAGTGAAATATTATGATTATGGAAGTCCACATAAAAATATTCCAACAAGCAAGACTTGTCCCTCATAGCTTCTAATGGGAATCCCCAACTGTCATGCTATGGATCAAGCAAGTTTATGGTAGAATCCTCTTATCAACACCTCTACGGGTTCCTTTAGTGTCGATCCTTTGTGAGATAAATTCTTCCAAGTTGATCTTCACCCTAGTTCCAACCCAATATATAAAATTGGCTCACTCCTAAAAAATAACAAAGGCATGGTTAACAGGTCTATATTGTTCATAGTAATCCTATGGAATAGACGTTATTTGAGACTCAGATGGGCTTTTGTGAAGGACCTTTTCGGCCAAGGGATTGTTTTAGCAGCAAGCTTTGTGACGACAGTATAACATCTGGGTGAACTGCCTATGTTGGTCTCTAAAATAATTTCGAATGCGGAAGCGTGTATCTAGCGGATCATGTATAACAAAAATTTTCATAAAAAACTTTTAAATACTCTATAAAACATAAAAATTTATAAGCAAATAAATTTATCTAATTTATTTATTTATTTATTTATATACCTATCGAGTGATTAGGTTAATAACTTGAGTTGACCACGAACACCTTTGCTCTGAATCATCCTTGTCAATTCCTTGAATCTACAAAGATGTGTTTGTGGGTGCACTTGAAACAAAATAGGATTAGCACTCAAAGTACTCAAGTCTTCCACGAACACCACAACGCATGCATGATGTGGAGAGCAAAAATTGTGTTCTCTAATTTTCTGCAATCTCCTATTTATAAAGTAGCTATTAGACTCCAGAGCAAATCTAATATTTATCTTCATGATAAAACTTGATAATTATCTCTCACTATAAATTTATTTTGAGAACAAAATCCTTTTCTCTCGCTAACTCTATTGGCTGGCCATCACAGAGATAATTCCCTTGTGGTTGGCCTTTTTTTACATATTAGGGAAGGAGAAAAAATTCTCCTTATCTAGTTGTCTAATTTTAACTATAATTTAAATTCTAATTAACTTCAAATCTAATTTAAATTGAATTTCAATTGGAGAACTTATCAAATAAGTCAACTAGATAACTTAGAGAGCAAACAGCTGAATCCCAAAGAAATTTATGGCCGAATATAGAATTAGTTATAGAGAAGGATTATTAGCCTATTTTAGAATAAATATCTGTAGAATTAAGGGATCAATGTTTTAGGCAATTTCCGTTTTTTTATTTTATGTTTCCTAATTTGTTATGTTTTGCTTTTTTTTTTTTTTTTTTTTTTTTCCTGATCTTTTGGTCTCACCTATATAAGGTGGACAATATGTATGATTTATTTTTCAAGCGAATAGGATTATTCAGTGCAGTACCTACCTTTTCTTATCGTATTCAGTGTAGTACCTACCTTTTCTTTTCCTTCTCGGATTCTTCCTATATGGTATCAGAGATGGACTAGGTCTAGACGTATTTAGATACCGAGTTGTAGAAGGCGATGCATAGAAAGGCTTTAACTGGAGCAAGCGGAGGCGATGTTTCTGAGGAAGCCTTGAGCACCTCTCAAGCTACCTTCATAATTGCTCCCACTGCAATTCCCGAAAATACCATTCATACATCTCTCCAAAATCACCACCCATAATACGAGGAAAAGGAAGACTAGGCTATTTGGATGGCTCAATTCCGATGCCAAACACAAAAGATTCTTCGTATACAAATTGGGAGGCACAGAAACTATATGGTGATGGCATGGTTAATTCACTCGATGGAAGACAACATTATAGATACCTACATCCTCTTTCCCGTGGCCAAAAAAATTTGGGATGCAGTTAACATGACCTATTCTGATTTAGAGAATACTTCGTAGATGTTTGAACTAAAGAACAAGGTAAGAAATTTGAGGCAAGGGGGAGAATGATGGCACAAGGTATTAACATGAGTTGACAAAACTTTGACAAGAACTGGACCTGTTTTCATCTCCATCATGGAAAGACCTCGAAGATGCAATCCTGTATAGGAGGATGGTTGATCAAAATCAGATATATGATTTCCTTGCTGATCTTAATAAAGACTTGGATGAAGTCTGTGACCGACTACTGGGGATGAGACCTCTGCCTTAAATTGAGGAATTTTTTTGTAGAAGTACGTAGAGACGAATAAAAAAAGGGTCATGCTTGGAGGAAACATGCAAAATATGAAGAATTCTACGCTTGGTGTGATTACTGTAAAAAAACCCTACCACACCAAGGAGACCTCCTACAAACTACATGGCAAACCGGACAATTGGACACCTCAAAACTGTGGATGTGAAGGAAAGGGACTTCAGACAACGGCAATCGAGAAAATTGGAAAAGAACTGGCCACTTCAGCACTAGTTTTTTACAAGGAGTAGATGGAGCAACTGATGTAGATGTTAGCACAATCATCCTCTTACTCATCTTCTCTCATGGCTCAAAAAGGTAAGGCACTAGCTGCCTTTTGTGGCTTGGCAAGAAAAGAACCATGGATTATTGACTATGGAGCAACGGACCATATGACTGGGTGTGTTAAACTTTACACCACATAAACTCCTAGTCCTAGAAACCGCAAAGTACAAGTCATTGATGGGACCTGTTCGGTGGTAGCTGGTACAAGGACTATAAGAATTAGACCTAATGTTATGTTACAAGGGGTTCTTCATGTGCACAATTTAAGCTTCAATCTCCTATCCATTAGTAAGATAACCAAAGATTTGGATTGTGAAGTAATCTTTTTTTCATCTGTTTGTGCCTTTCAGGACTGATTTGTTGGGAATGATGTCCTTAAACATAAGATGTAACAAGAATATTTTATTATTTGATTAAGAAAATAGTTTATTCATTATTTATGTGCATGTATTATTGAATATTTTATGAATATCACAAAAAATTATGCGATTATTTATGTAACCTTAAATATTGTATATAAGTATTATATACGAGAGGATAATTTTAAGAATAATAATCGAAATGATGTTCGTAATGAATTTAATTAAAGTTTTCAGAATTTTTAATTAAAACTTATTAATACATGTCATTCTCTTTAAAAATGAAATGGTGTTATCCACATCATTAATATAGAGGGATATTGAATGAGTGTATTATGCATAATGAGATTATGTAGAACTGGGACACGGTCACAATGTGATGTCTGATAATTTCTGTTAAATATAAAAAATCAAATTTGAGTCTACAGATGGTCATATATAGAATGATCTTAATCCTGAGTTATTAGTAAACTCATATTTATGGATTTGTGTTCTTTGGCTTACTCGGTAGGGATTTCGAGATCGTAAATCCGATTCCTTATATCTTAGAAACATGATGAAATGGATAGCTAGGAATGCTGATATACAAGATGGAATCCATTCCTTCTTCTTTGAAGAAGCAGATAACTAATTCCCTTGAAGGTTGATTTAGTACTTGAATCAGTAATGAGATCGTATTCATGAATGTGTTTTATGAATATACTATTCATTAAAGAATCAATGGTACAAGGATAAAGATCTAATTAGAGAGGTTAGCAGATTTTACCTAACTCTAATTATGAATTATTTATGAAGAATCCATCTATTTGTATATTATGTCTTTAATTTTGAGAGTGCAATTCTAAGTTTTTAGTGGAGTAAGTTTTAGAATTAATAGAATTAATTAATTTAAAGAGTTTAATTAATTATTAATTTTGTTGGAGCTCAGAATTATAGGTCCATAAATCCCCCCGTCATCCTTGTATTATTTGCAAGACAAGATGAATTATCGAGATTTTATCTCACTCGTAAATAATTAATTAAGAATTAATTATATGTTAAATAATGTCATTATTTAATTATTTTGTCACACGTTGTGGTGGGACCACAGGGGGCGTGTGACACTGGGAAAAATCCCATTGGCATTTAGTTGCTTGCTCTCTAAGAAATCCAGTTTACTTATTCGATAAGTTTTCTGATTAAATTCAAAAGAGAAAGTAAGATGTTACTTTATTTGATATTGAATTTAAGCTAAAATTAGAAATTGGATTAAGGATGAATTTTCTCTTTACTTCCTTAGTGTTGGCAGGTCACCCTATAAAAAATGGGGAGGAAATTTTGTTTCTAAAATAAAAAAGGAAACTGCATTTTTAATGAGATATAAAAATATAGTAACTGCCAATTTCCTATTGCTTTGTCTACAAGCAAAGGATTCTCCTAATTATCTATAAATAGGAGACAATAGGAATTGGAGAACATTGATCATTGATTTTGACCTCCTATTTTTCCTAGAGTTGGCCGAATTCCATAGAGAGATAGAGAGCAGAAACGTTCTTCTATTTTTCCCAATTCTTCCACATATGTGCGTTAGTAGGGAAAGAAGACTCAATTCGCAAGTGATCCTTTCCGATAGTTTTACCTTGAGCCCACACTCATCGTCTTGTAAAATCAAGGAGTAGATGAGGAAGGTTTAGGTGTTTAAAGAAAGCTTTGGAGCGAGGATTGTTCGTTGGCCAAAGAAATCAAGTTATCCACCTAATCGTTTGCAAGGTATCTATTGTTATAAATTGATGGGATTAATTTATTAATTTCAAAAGTTTTGTGAAATTTTTATTATATACGATCCACACTACCACGCTACTACACTCGAAAAACGTTTCGTAAACCAACACGATTATCGGGGAAAAAGTTTGGCAGTGCTAAGGAATTGGATGCTCTATACTACTTTGAGGGTAATTCTAGAGTTCATGGGAGGCTCAAATGGTTGCAAGCAACATTTCTTCTAGAACTCAAAAAATTATCTTACTGCATTATAGATTAGGTCATCCTAGTTTTCCTTGTTTGAAATTTTTGTTCCCATCTCTATTCAAGAATAATGAAAAATTTCAGTGTGAAGTTTGCCAATTAGCAAAGCATACTCGTGTCCATCTTTCTCCATTACCATATCGTTCATCTAAACCATTCATTCCTTTTCCATTTTGACATTTGGGGACCTTCTTGTATTTTGAGTCTCACCCACAAAAAAATGGTTCATAACTTTCACTGTGTGGTCTGTTGGGTTTATCTTTTGAAAGAAAAGCCTGAAGCCTGGAATGTTTCTAAAAAATTTCACACCGTGATTTAAACACAATTTGATGAGAATATAAATTCTTGATGATTGATAATGGCACCAAATTTTTTAATACCATGTTAAGGGAATTTGTGAAAAATAATGAGATCATCCATCAAAGTTCTTGTGTCAAAACACCCCAACAAAATGGAGTGGCTGAGAGAAAAAACCGTCACCTTCTAGAGGTTGTCCACTCATTACTGTTTACAGCAAACCTTCCGAAACGTTTTTGGGGTGATGCAATTTTGATTGCAACATACTTGATAAATAGGGTACCCTCTAAAATTCTAAAGTTCCAAACCCGCATATATAAGTTCTATCCAAAAGCTCGTGTTTCCATCTTCCCTGGAATTAAAGGTGTTTGGGTTTGTAGCCTTTGTTCATAATCTAGATCCTAAACATGGAAAATTAGACCCCAAAGCTCATAAATGTATTTTCTTGGGATATTCTACAACTCAAAAGGGATATAGGTGTTATTCCATAGAAAGAAGGAAGTACTTTGTGTCTAGGGATGTCACCTTTTTTAAAAACCAAGCTGCTTTTACTAAAAATTCCTTTCAAGGAGAGAAAATATGGGAAGATAATTTTTAGGAACAATCAAAATATCCGGTGGTTTCAAACTCTAAATCTTTGGACCTTAAGTCTTGGGAATTCTTTTGGGATTTTGCTCCACCAGAAATCACAAATCTTGATTCTAAGGATCCTAGCTTTCCTGAAACATTTCTTGAAATAGAGAATCGTGGTAAAACGATTGAAAATATTCCTAGCTTAAATCAGACAGATCTACAGATCTACCTGTTATCAAATATGAGAGTTCCCCATCTAGTTGTGTAGAGTTTCCAAAATTACCTTCAAATAATTCCATTGAAAATCTGGAAATTATTATGTCAGACTTACCTGATACAAGTCCAACATCTAATCTACTTGTACCCAAACTACCCGATCTTGTCATGCCACACACAATCACAGAGCAAGTAGGTGATCCCCCAAACCTACCAATTCCATACAGGTTCAAGACTCTAGGAATCCAACGTCTAGAATGCAAGAGCATAAAAGAATAAAAGAGGGTGACATGCAACCATTCGATATAACCTATTCACGCAAGAAGAACCAAAAAGTAATAGAAAGAAAGAAGTTCCTTATCACCAAGAATTAGACCCAAAGATTGGTCTCGAAGGGGAGTTGGATGAGTTGGATATCCCCATTGCTCTGAGAAAGGGTATTAGATCCTGTACTAAACATCCTATGGCCAACTATGTAGGGTATGATCTTTTGTTGAATTCAATGAAAGCGTTGGTGACCAATATGGCAAGTGGAGTAATACTGAAAGATATCCAGGAGGCAATGGGAAAAGCAGAGTGGAGACGAGCTATTTTAGATGAAATAGGAGCACTAAAGAGAAATGTGATTTTGGATGTTGTTAAAACACCCAAAAATAAGATTCCGGTTAGGTATTCACATTTAAGTATAAGGCAGATGGATCGATTGAGAGATATAAAGCACAGTTCGTGGCTAATGGCTACTCGCAGATCTATGGGATAGATTATCATGAGACTTTTGCACCGGTAGCAAAGATTAATACTGTCTAAGTATTGTTATCTCTAGCATCAAACTTAGATTGGCTATTGCAGCAACTTGATGTGAAGACTGCGTTCCTTAATGGTGACTTGGAAGAAGAAGTTTATATGAAGCTACCACCTGGATTCAATGAAGATGGGAGGAGTGATGTAGTATGCAGGTTGAAGAAATCCCTATATGGCCTCAAGCAATCACCACGGGCTTGGTTTGATCATTTTACCAAGGTAATTAAAGAGCCGGGATACAACAAGCTAGAGGGGATCACATGTTGTTCTATCAACACAAGGATGGGAAGGTTACGATACTGATTGTGTATGTAGATGATATTATCTTAACTAGGAATAATCTAGAAGAAGAACAAAGACTTAAGAAGAAGTTGGCAGAAGAATTTGAGATTAAATATCTTAAAAGTCTTAGGTATTTCCATAGAATGGAAGTTGCGATAAATAAAAGTGGCATTTCAGTCTCTCAAAGAAAGTATGTACAAGACCTCTTAAAAGAAACCGGGATGAAGGGTTGCAAACAAGTGGAACCCCTGTAGAGCCATTTGGGAAAAAGGAAGGTGTGGGAGATAGTCACCCGGTAGAGAAGGGTCGTTTTCAATGTCTAGTTAGGAGACTTATCTACTTGTCTCATACTAGACATGATATAGCTTTTGTAGTGAGTCAAGTAAGTTAACACATGCACTTTCCTATCGAAGAACATTTGGAAGCTATGTGTAGGATTCTGAAATATTTAAAAGGAACCCCTGGGCGATGATTGTTTTTCAAAAAAGGAGAGGAAAGATGTATAGAAGTCTACACAGATGCACTGGGCATAAGCAGTTGATGACATAAAGTCTACAGGGTCTTGTACACTTGTGTGGGGTAATCTTGTAACTTGGAAGAGCAAGAAACAATCAGTTGTTGCTAGGAGTAGTATTGAGGCAGAATTAAGATCAGTAGCTCACAAGATATGTGAGGTTTTGTGGCTGAAAATGTTGTTAGATGAGCTCAAGGTTGGAGTTACACTGCCTTTGCATGTTTATTGTGACAATAAGGCAACCATACATATCTCACACAATCATGTTCATCATGACAGGACCAAGCATGTGGAAGTGAATCGACATTTTATCAAGGAGAAAATAGAAGAAGGAATCATTTGTATGTCATATGTTCCCACGACTAACAAGTAGCCAATGTTCTGACCAAGGGATTGTCTAAACCCTTGTTTGAAAAATTAATAGACAAGTTGAGCATGTATAACATATACTACCCAGCTTGAGGAGAAGTGTGACCGAATGTAGAATTAGTGATAAAGGGGGATTACTAGCCTATTTTAGAATAAATATCCTTACAATTAAGGGATTAGGCAGATTCTATTTTTTATTTTTTGTTTCCTGATTTGTTATATTTCCGTTTTTTTTTTTTGGATCTTTTGGTCTCACCTATATAAGGTGAACAATATGTATGATTTATTTTTCAGGGAATAAGATTAAGTGTAGTGCCTCCCTTTTCTTTGCCTTCTCCTCGGATTCTTCCTATAGGATTCTATATGGGCCATGCGTGTGACACTATGTGGATCCCACCACATGTGTGTATCAAAATTTAAATTTAATAATCACATTATTTAATATCTAATTAATTATTTTTAAGTGTTTTATTTAGAATTTCATAATTCTAAAATGTCCATTTTCTTTTCCTGTAGTGTTTTTTAAAATTACAAGGACGACGCAGAGACTTATAGACCTATAATTTCAAACTCCAATAAAATTAATAATTCATTAAACTCTTTAATTAATTAATTTTATTAATTCCAAAGTTACTCCACTATAAACTTGGAATTACACTCTCAAAATTATAGACATAATTTACTAACAAGAACTTGAAGTGTCCATTTGCAATAGTTATTACATATAGATCAATATTTTATAAATAATTTGTAAATAGAGCCAGGTGAAATTCGTTAATATCTCTAATTACATCTTTATCCTTAAGTACTATTATTCTCTAATGAATAGTATATTCATATAACAAATTTATGAATATGAGCTCGTTACTCATTCAAGTACCGAATCAATCCTCAAAGAAATTATTTATCTACTTTTTTATTATATAAGGTGTTGAAAGAGGAGATATTTGGTATCAATCATACTGAATATTAGGAATAATTAGGCTGATCATAGGAGAGTAGGTCAAGGAGTATGATTAAATAAGATTAGGAAAGTAGCAATTAGGATTGATTTTGTACCGCTATTAATATTCCATATTTATTAGTCTTTCCTAGAATAACATTTCTATGTAACTAGTATTTAAGTGTACATTGTAAACCTAACAATATATGAAAAACATATTATTTTCTTCTCACATTCGTTTATATGGTATCAGAGAGATTAATCCCATTAATTCTTCGAACCCTAGCCGTCCTCCTACAACCCTAGAAGTTTTTTGAACCCTAGCCGTCCCAGCCATCCTTCCATAATGTCTGAAACTATGATAGAGTCCACATACACCTCTGTGAACCAGTCAAAAACCACTGAAACAGATCCGTCCAGGCCACATGTCTCTGCCCACGATTCCCATTCTGTCCAGATCACTACAATACAATTGAATGGAGAAAATTTCCTGCGTCTCAATCTGTGTGCATGTACATCCGCGGGAGAGGGAAGATTGGCTACCTGACAGGAGAAAAGGAGGAACCTGCCCAGGAAGATTCTTCTCATCCAACTTGGAACGCTGAAAACTCCATGGTGATGACGTGGTCGGTGAACTCAATGGAGGAAGAACTCAGCTCCAACTACATGTGTTACCACACCGCTAAGGAGCTTTGGGACAATATCAACCAAATGTATTCAGACTTGAGAAATCAGTCTCAAGTATTTGAATTAACACTGAAACTCAGAGAAATCCGCCAAGGTGAGGGAAGTGTCACAAAATATTTTAATTCTCTGAAACTTTTGCGGCAAGATCTAGACCTTTTCAGTGATTATGAGTGGAAGTCTCCTGAGGACTGCAATCATTATAAGAAAACTATGGAGGATAATCGTATTTTCAAATTCCTTATTGGACTCAATGTTGAGTTTGATGAGGTTAAAGGGAGAATAATCGGCATACAACCCCTTCCATCCATTGGAGAAGTTTTTTCTGAGGTTCGTAGAGAGGAAAGTCATAGACTTGTCATGCTTGGTAAGAAAATACCAGGCCAGAATGTTGAAAACTCTGCCATTGCCATTGCTGAGGCACATGCTGGACATTTCAACCTTCGGAAATCTGAAGAGAAACCTCGTGTGTGGTGTGATCACTACAACAAGCCACGCCATACGCGTGAAATGTGCTGGAAGCTTCACGGGAAACCAACAAACTGGAAAGGCAAACATGAAGGCAGATTCAATTCCTCACCTGTTGCACATGAGGCCGCGGTTGTGCCCTTTAGCAAGGAGCAAGTTGATCACATCCTTAAGTTGTTGAAATCTAACTTAGGGTTATTTGGTACTCCTAGTGCTTCTCTTGCTCAATCAGGTAGAGAATCAGTTGCCTTATCCTGTTTTTCATATCCTACTCCTTGGATAATAGATTCAGGAGCCTCTGACCATATGACAAGTTTTTCTTGTTTCATACTTATACTCCTTGTTCTGGCCATGAAAAAATTCGTATAGCAGATGGATCTTTTTCTCCCATTGCCGGCAAAGGTTTGATAAAATTGTCTAATACCTTATCACTCAAACATGTTCTTCATGTACCTAAACTTGCATGTAACCTTCTATTAGTGAGCAAATTGTCTAAGGATTCTAATTGTCCTCTCTCCTTTTTTGAATCTCATTGTGTGTTTTAGGAGAGGAAATCGGGGAAGACGATTGTCAATGCTAATGTGATAGATGGCCTTTACTATTTGGAAGATGGAGACTCCAAGAATAAAAAAGCTCAAGGCTTAAGTAGTATTAGTTCTATTCCTGTTAATGATCAAATAATGCTTTGGCACTATAGACTAGGACATCCAAGTTTTCCCTATCTAAAAACATTATTTCCTATGTTATTTCGTGGTGTGGGTTATTCAAAACTTTATTGTGAGAATTGCATCTTATCAAAAGGTCAGAGAACTACTTTTTCGTCAAAACCTTATCAATCTTTAAAACCTTTCTATTTAATTCATAGTGATGTTTGGGGTTCTTCAGGGATCAAAACTCTCTCCGGTAGAAAATGGTTTGTAACTTTTATTGATGATCATACTCAGTTATATTGGATCTATTTAATGAGTGAAAAATCCAAGGTTGAGAATTTGTTCAAAAAATTTTATACAATGGTTGAAACTCAATTTCAAACTAAAATAAGAATTTTGCAGATAATGGTACTGAATATTTGAATGAAATCCTTGGGAAGTTTTTTAAGGGAAAAAGGGATTAATCACCAATCCACTTGTGTTGACACACCTCAGCAAAATGGCATTGCTGAGCAAAAAAATAAACATTTACTTGATGTCTCTCGTGTCATTATGTTTTCAATGAATATTCCTAAATATCTTTGGGGTGATGCAGTTCTAATAGCAACCTACCTAATTAATAGGATGCCTACTCAAGTTTTAAACTATAGTACTCCTCTTGAAAGTCTTAAAAAATATTTTCCTCTATTCGTGTTTCATCGAATCTGCCCCTTAAAATTTTTGGTTGTACCGCTTATGTCCATTTATCTAGTAAGGGGTGGTCTAAACTTGATCCAAGGGAAATGGATGGTCTAAACTTGATCCAAGGGCTTAAAAATGCATGTTTATAGGCTATGCTCCAAACAAAAACGGGTATAAATGTTTTATCCCATAACTCGGAGAATTTTTGTTACTATGGATGTTTCCTTTCTTGAACATCAACCTTACTTTCAAAAATGATTTCCTTCAAGGGGGAAACTATGGAAGAAAATTTTTAGAATGTTATTCCTGCTTCTACTTCTTTACCTAAAATTGTGAATACACCACCTAATGATAAGGATATTGTTCTTCCAATTATTCATGATAATAGTACTCCTAAACCTATTTTGCCAAGCATGGTTGATACTTCGACAGGGGGAGAAATACTGCCAACTATCCCTGAGAAGAGTAACTTAGAGCTTCAGGTTTACTCAAGGAAGAAGAATCGGAAAAACAGTAAAGAGCCTACTATTCCCTTGGTGCAAGCTCAATCTGAGACGCCGAGTAACGAACCGATAAACATTCCAGGTACTCTAGACACTCTTTTACATAATAATACTTCCTTAGAGTCAACTAATGTGACTATCACTAATGAGTCTCTCATACAAGTGCCTTATGATAGCCTTTAGAAAAGGAAAACGTTCTTGCACTAATTATCCAATAGCCAAATATTTGTCCAATGACAGACTTTCTTCAAAACATAAGGCCTATACATCTAGAATCTCTGATTTGTTTGTCCCGAGAAACATCTAGGAAGCACTTGATAATCTCGATTAGAAATCAACAGTGATGGAAGAGATGCATGCTCTGAAGAAATGTGGGACTTGGGTAATTGAGGATTTACTAAGAGGTAAAAAAACAGTTAATTGTAAATGGGTATTTACTATAAAATGCAAGGCCGATGGAAGTGTAGAGAGATACAAGGCGAGACTTATGGCTAAAGGGTTCACTCAAACTTATGATATTGATTACTAAGAAACGTTTGCCCCTGTAGCTAGATTAATTATATCCGTGTGTTGTTGTCTCTTGCAGTGAATTCCAAATAGCCGTTATACCAGTTAGACATGAAGAATGCCTTTCTTAATCGCAATTTGGAAGAAGAGGTGTTTATGAGTCTACCTCATGGTTTTGAAAAGTTTTTTTGGCCAAGACAAAGTCTGCAGACTTAAGAAGTCCTTATATGGTCTTAAACAGTCTCTAAAGGCATGGTTTGAACGCTTTGGAAAGCTGTAAAAAACCATGGCTATCACCATAGCCAAGCAGACCATACCATGTTCTACAAACACTCAGAAGGTGGAAAAATTGCAATTCTAATTGTTTATGTGGATGAGATAATTTTAACAGGTGATGACTTTGAAGAAATTACCAAACTAAAGAAAAAACTAGCAGAAGATTTCAAGATCAAAGACTTAGGAACTCTCAAATACTTCCTTGGTATGGAATTTACAAGATCGAAAAGAGAAATTGTTGTAAATCAAAGAAAGTATATTCTTGATTTACTCAGTGAAATGGGCTTTCTGGGATGCAAAACTGCTGAAACTCCAATCGAAGCCAACTTGAAACTCACTCTACCAGAGGATGTTATTAATAGAGAGAAATTTCTGCGATTGGTAGGTAGATTAATCTACTTATCACATACTTGTCCTGACATAGCCTTTGCTGCAAGCATGGTGAGTCAATTCATACATTCACTGGGATAAGAGCATTTTGATGCAGCCTACAATATTTTGAGGTATTTAAAAGTAACTCCTGGTAGAGGATTAATGTTCAAAAAGAATGATAATCTACAAGTTGAAGTCTATACAGATGCGGATTGGGCAGGAAGCACGACTGATAGACGGTCAACTTCAGGATACTACACTTTTATTGGAGGAAACCTAATTACCTGAAGGACTAAAAAGCATAGTGTAGTAGCAAGAAGTAGCCCCAAGGCTGAATTCAGATCTCTAGGACATGGGATTTGTGAGGCAATATGGATCAAAAGGCTATTTGAGAATTTGAAGATCTCGGTTCTCTTTCCCATCAAGGTGTATTGTGACAACAAGATTGCCAATTCAATAGCTCACAATCCAGTTCTACATGATAGAACAAAGCATATTGAAGTTGACAAGCACTTCATCAAAAAAAAAAAAAAAAAAAAAATTGAGAGTGGCCTAATCTACGTTTCATATGTACCAACCGTTCAATAGACAGTTGATATACTTACTAAAGGACTACAGAAGCGATAGTTCGAATTCCTACTAAGCAAGCTAGCTATGGAGGACATCTACAAGCCAGCTTGAGGGGAAGCATTGAAAGAGGAGATAGTCGGTATCAATCAGACTGAATATTAGCAATAATTTGGCTGATCATAGGAGATTAGGTCAAGGAGCATGATTGAAGAAGATTAGGAAAGTAGCAATTATGATTGATTTTGTACAACTATTAACATTCCATATTTATTAGTCTTTTCTAGAATAGCATTTCTCTGTAACTAGTATTTAAGTGTACATTGTAAACCTAACAATATATGAAAAACATATTATTTTCTTCTCCACATTCGTTTATAGAAGGAATGAATTCTATCTCGTATATTAACATTCTCAGCTACCTACTTCATTATGACTCCAAGATACAAGGAATAAGATTTAGAATATCAAAATCCGTACCAGATAAGTCAAAGACACGAATCCATAAATAGGAGTATGTTAATAACTCAGAATTTAATTTTGAGAAGGCTATGATCAAAGACTAGTTTACCCTTTTGACATAAAAATAAATTCTAAGTCCGCTCATTTTATAGTTGTCAAAAATACCTCACCAAGTAGATTTTAGAAGAAAAATGAGGTCTTTGCTTTTTCATAGCAAAACAAATAAATCTCAAATAAAACAGCATCTGGCATCATGTCAAGATTTCCACAAGAGATCCATCAAGTCTCAGCATTGATGAAGTGAAAAGGAGATAAAATAAAACAAACATCAACCATAGTCTAAGAGTTTAAGAAGTACAATCTAGAACTTTTGAAAATTCAATTATTACATGATAGGAGATACAACAAAAAGGGATAGTAATAGCTCCGCACTTGAAGCAATGTGCTCTAGCGTCTCCGTCAATCACCACCTACTCGACACTACTCTTAGCACCACTTGGGAGGGGGTTAAAACATTGAAAAATAGAGAAAAAAATAAGCTAAAGGCCCATAGGATATATTTTAATAAAACAAAGTAATTTAAGAAAGTAGCAATTAAACAAACAGTTCTAAAAAGCGATATCTAAAGGAACAATTCGAAATCATAAACTTTAAATTTTACACATGAACATGTATGAGAATATATAGTAGGGAAATAAATATACTCACATTGCAAGTCAAGATATCGCTACTCACATTATAGAGTGGCCAGTACGGGTTTCAGGACCTGCCCCAAGGATATAATCTCTATACCCCAATCGCTATAGGCTATCATGCAAAAATCAACTGTCTAGAACGCATTTCAAACAACGTTTGAAATCTTGTTTATCATTGCTCTGAATATCTCATTCTAAGTCTAAAACACATTTTCAAATCCATTTCAAAATATCATAAACTCTATGATATTTATCTCATATACTATATTATTTTCTCAAAATTCTTTTCTTTGAAATGACATTTATTTCACAAGTCAATTTCATAAACATATTTTATCTCACAACATTTTATCATAAAGCCAGAACAATCAAAACATGGCTATCAAAGATATGGATAAGAATAACCTACCACTTTGGCAAATAATCTACGGATAACTTCTCGCGACGTTCAAACCCGGTTGATTCGAAACTCAAAGTCCAACAGCGTCGTTAGCTTCCTTAACAAATCTGCGTTTTAGAACTAATTCAATACTCAATTACAATTAGGTTTAATTACGCAAAATTTGTCTATTTACTAGTGTGCCATAATAATAATCAAACTTTTCAAATAAAAACCATAATGCAAGTTGAAATTTTTAAAGATTAAACTCAAGGTAAAACTCTATGATAAAGAATGGAAAAATAGACATAAAGGACTTAAAAAGGGTCAGAAGTTTCCGCAAAAATTTTGGAAAGAAACGGAATGAAAATATGGAGTTTTAAGACACTGTGAATAGTTTCCGATTAACCGGACAGGCACAATGCTGACGCCTCAATTTTGCTCTGTTTCGAACATCCGAGTTTACCATGACTTTTGAGCAACCAAATACCATCCAACTGGGACCAAATTTTGCAGGAAATATGTTTATACATAGAAGAAACATAAAATCTAAAAATCCAAATAATTTAAACACTTTATTCACCATTTTATTTAGGATCAAAGTTGAAAAATTCGTTTTTCTGAAAAGGTGTTCAAGAAAAGGGTCATTTTCAGATTTTTGGTCTAAATCCCAAAATAATCCATACCAACATCACGGGTGATCATAATAATAAGATTCTCAAGATTCTAAACATGTTCATAAAACAAAATCTTGAATCTAACATATGAAATAGACACATTCCCATCAAAATCATGCTTGATCAACATAGAACACAAAACCCATGTTCAACAATAATTTCCACCATGAAAAATCTGAAAATTTCAGAGAATGAAATAGAGAAAATCCATGTTATCAAAGTTAATATCAACCAAGAATCAGATTTTAAAGAATCCTACCTCAATCCCCTTTCTTTTGCAAAGAAAACCTTGTCAACACATTGGCTTTCTCCCCTTTCTTAATATTAGATCAAGAGATGGGTTTTGTTTCTAATTTTGCATGGTGAAGAAGGACTGGAAATCTATTTTCAGAAAGGAGAGAGACAGAGAGAGAGTGACGAGAATGAGAAAGAATTGATTGGGAGGAGTGAATAAAATAAGCCATAGAGGGAGCATAGGAATTATCGACATACTAGGGTGTGGGAATTTTCGTCTCCTAGGTAGGGCCGACAATTTTAGACACGACACGATGAAACGACACAAAAATGACATGAAATAAATTGGTTTGGCCGCACGATTATTAATTAGGTCGTTAACGGGCTGACACGAATAACACGAAAATAAACGGGCTGGATTCGTGCTAGCCCGCTTAACACGTTTAACCCGTTTAATTAAACGTGCCATTACCGGGCCGAAAGGCACGACACGGACCGGCCCATTTAATATGCCCAAATATATTTTTTTAGACAAAACCGGAAAACCCTAAATGCCTAACACTAAGTCACTAACAGACTAACATTCAAAGTTTCAAACTCCCGTGCGGCCGTCCCTGAGCAGCTGAGGTGATCTGCTTCTGCTGAATCCCTATTCAGCTATTCCCTGCCTCAGTTCTCTCTCTCATTCTCTCGAGTCTCATCATCTCACGTCTTACGGTCTCTCAGAGTCTCAAGTCTCACCCACCGGCCTCACCTGCCTCAATCTGTCAATCCTTAGTCTTCACTCGCGTCAGTCCTCACTGCCTCAGTCCTCACCGGCCACCGCCTCAGTCCGCGCCGTTTCAGGTTCAGCCTTTCACCAATGAGATTTGCGATTGATTTTGGGGGGCGAACTATGACGACCCTCCTATGAGGCCGCCACTGTAACTTACCTTTAACTTGTACTTACTGGGGTTTCTTAAAATTTGCGGAACATTTTTTTTTAACATAAGAATGAATACTTTCATAATTCGTAACAATAATTTAAAATGAATGAATCACTCAATTACTAAAAACTTTTCTTAATTTTGGTTAAGATAAAACTTCTAAAAATATCTTTCGAATTAAGTGACATTTGAACTCTTGATTCACATACTCTTTAAAAGCATTTCTAAAACTAGCCAATTTAATTGGGTCATCTCATTTGACTTTAAAATGGATTTTGTGAAAAATCTTAAATTCAAGTACATTTTAAAGTCCTTTCAAAATCAATCATTTAAACCGTTATGTTTAAAATTCGTTTATTTGTTGCATGAACTATTGCAACGTTCTAAAACTTAAATACTCAAAACTAGGGTTGTTAGCTACAACCTTGGTTTTCTTAACATACATATGTACGTATACTTTTTGAACATACATACTTAAAACCTTTGAATCATATAGACATATACATGATTTTTCTTAAACTTACGGCGGAAAATAACTGCGTAAGTGGTATCCATTCTCATCTCCACCATTCGTCCGCCGCTCACCATTGCCCTTCAAGAATTGCTGATAGGTTTCTTACCTACAACATGAACATATCTGATTGAGCTTTCGCTCAGCAAGTAGGAGCTATCTCTCGCAAAATAACTGTAAGTTCACATGAATAAATATGCATGAGCTGATTATGCTTAATTATGATATCTTATCATAGTCTTATTATCTTATCTTATCTTTCTTACTAATGGGCCCGAGTGCTCACGTACCACTTGCGCGCAATCATCGGGACGTAAGGGTTTGCAAGGTCCCCAACGACCCGTGATTTAAATTGAACCGAGTGCCTCCCTTGCAAAGGACCATTTTTTGTTCATTTACCTCTCTTGCGGAGTCTGATTTTCTCCCTTGTGGAGTCTGATTACCTCCCTTGCGGAGGTTGGTACGGCACTTAACTGAGTTTCTTCTTATAAGTTCCTCTTGACTTATTAAGGTGTATGCAATATGACCTAGCATAGCATACTATAACATTAAATTAATTTAAACACATATAATTCAGGTGCACTGCTTATGTGTATGCAGCATAACATAGCATCGCATACAATACTTAAAGCATAAACATGCATATATAACATGTGTAACTTTTTTTTTTAAATCTATTCATACTATAGGCGAGATTCCTACTTACCTGATTTACATAGCTAGAATCCACTTTTCGCCAAACAGCCTATTCTGTTACTTGCTTACTTCTGAAAATAAACACCCACTGAGAGTGTGAGCTTATCTGTCGTTTGCTATTCCATTTTAGCAACTTATGAAGGAAATCGAGTCCTTTACTTAAGGCATGTATTCCTTTCTTTTACTAAAGGATAATTCACTATAAGGTTCAATTTATTAAATCCTCAAAATTTTATTTTCCTTAATTGCCATTACAACTTTGTGCTAAATTGATAATTCATTAATTATCTTATCCTTATAATAAGTTTAATAATTTAGTTAACTAATTTTGGTAATTAATTAACCCTCTTATTCATATACTGAGTCTACATAAGTTAGTTAATTAATCTTAGTAATTAATTAACTTCCTTAACCATATTCTAAGTCTTAGATAATTTAATTAATTAGTTTTAATAATTAATTAAATTATCATCCATAATACACTTTTAATAAACTTTACTTTACCTCACTTGATGGTCTCATGATAGTGTTGAGGTCCATATTTACCGTCGTAAAATTAAGGGTCTAGCGTATTGTTTCTTTACGATTTTCACTTACATGCTTATTTGAAAACCATTAAGTTTTATTGGAAAACTACATACGACGTTTAACATAAATATAAACCTAATTCATGAATCTCATAATTAACGTATTTCGTGAAAATCATACGCCTTATATGACTATCTTAATTAAACTATAAGCAAGGTTTGTACTTGCCTGAGTTCTGAGCTAAGCGATTCTGATAGTATCTCGCTTGTTGTGTCCTCCTGCGTATTCCTCAAAACTAATTATGAGAAAAGCTGCAAGCACTGTGAATGATCCTTGCGGAATGTCGTAGCATTAAACACTTAATTTTGATCTTCACTTGTTTAGTCTGAACCACCTTGATCCGCGTGTAACTAGTACCAAACCATTCTTATTAGAATTGAATTTGGTTGAACGGACGTCACCATTGTGTTCAGCACGTCGAAACGAGTCGGGATATGGTCCTGGATCATCAAACGGAGGTGGATAGCCTGAGAAACGACACCTCACCAGAATATGGCGGCAACGGCGGAGGCTCCCGGAGCATTTTTCCACACCGAACTTGGGTCCTACCCCCCCTAACTTGACCCTTCTGAGTCCGTTGGTGCAGTCAATTTCACACCATTTGGCCTGTAACAGTACCCATCGGGACCGGTAACGTCGGTAAAATCTGTTGACTCGAATCTCACATTTCCGGTCATGAAATCTTAAAATTGGTTGAGGGCTTTTCTTACCCGCTTCCTTCTGAGTGTTGTGACATGAAAGTTACGATGATCCAACGGTTAGATCGTCGGAACTACCTCTTCCCTCCACGGACGATGGCAGGGGCTCCGTTTTCCGGCCAAACTGCGACAGTGACGGTGGCTGCTGGTCAGGATCTAGTGGGTGTCAGCTTCTAAGTTGATTGGTGGGGGCGGTGGCATCCACGACGGCCGGGAGAGATAGAAACAACGGCTGCGGCGGAGGCGATTCCGGCCACCACGGACGGCGGTGCTCCGACCATCATTGAGCTATGAAAATGGATGGGTTTTCTTCGTCTCACTGCACTGAGTCCGTAGGGACTGGAATCATCTCAATCGGAGGTCGGATGGTGGAGATATCACAACGGGAAGAAATGGGTAATTTCGAAACTTCTGCCGGTGATTGCGGCTGATTCCGGCAGAGTTAGAGGTCGTGCCACATGTCGTTGAACTCAGCTCGTCGAGATCTTTATATTGACACTGGCGATGTCAAAAACGGAGGTCAAAATCTCAACTTGAGTATTTGGCCATTGATGGTTTTGTGAGAGAACGTGAGAGAAGAGAGAGAGAGTGAGCGGGAATAAGGAAAAGAAATGGCAAGAACCCTAAAAATTTCACTATATAAAGTATATGATTAAGGCAAGATTACGTGCCTGTTCTTATCCTCAATTATTTCCTCTAAACAGATTAAATTTATACTGATTAGAGGTAATTAATTTAGCTCACGTAATTTAATCTACTACTTACAGTCCAACATTAATTTCTGAATAATTCAATATTATTTTATATTCTTACTCGCGTAATATTTCAAATTGTTTCAAGTCTTGAAATTAATTCTAGACTGAACAAATTCTAAATCTAACTTCTCAGCATTCTATCTCGAGAATGACGTTGTTTCTGACGGTGTCAACTCCCGAGCTCACATTATACCCTTCTGCTGTGGGTATTTATCTTGTGACTTTAACCTAACTGTCTGGCAATTAAGGATCTTTTTCCTCTATTAAAATGTCAGTGCGTTTTTTTTATACGCCGCTAACATCGTGTTGTGCTTGGAGATTCTTGAAATTAAGATTCTCAAACTATACTTGTACTAAAAAATTTTCTGCCTTAAAATATAGCGAGAATTTATCGATCGAATTTACTTGATCGAAACATGAACTTAACATGAAATCTGCTATAGAATTTAGGAATACATATATTAATTCCATAAATCCTCCATTCACAATATAACATAATATTTTCTAAGAAAATCCTTAGCTTAAATACATGAATTGTATTATTTAAGGTCTGAAATTTTCTCAGTCATTACACGAACGACCATTTGGATTCCGTTTCAGGTAAAGCCCTTTCACCATGGATTCCGTTTCCATTTTAGGAACGGCCACCGCCTCAGTCCTCACACCTCTGTTTTTTTTTTGTTTTGATTCTTCGATTGTAGTTAGACTTGGCTGGTTTTCGATTTTTGTTCTCAGGAGTTGTTCGATTTTGGTTTTCAATTTTTGTTCTCAGGAGTTGTTCGATTTTTGATTTGAACTGTTCTCAGAGTCTCCAACACCGGATGTGGTCGCAAATTCTACATTTCTCCCGGTATGTTCTCCACTTCATTCATATGAAATTTTCATGTTTGATTTTTTTGTTATTCTGGAGAATCCAACCATTAAAAGGGGAAATTTTTGAACTTATTTGAAAGATTCAAACCCACGAACCGTTAGTTGTTGTGCTTAGGAATAATTACTTCTTGAGATGTTTTTTTTTTTTTTTTTTTTTTTTTTTTTTTTTTTCAAGTGTAATTCATTGAAATATGATATTTTGCATATTTCCTTTCTTGTAAAAATGTAAATTTACCCTAATTCATTACAATCCCGACTGCATGGCAAATGTCCGGTCGATTACAAAGCATTGCATATATAAGGCTCCCGACTGCCGAAGCATAAGGCACCTTCGCCATGTATTCTCTTTCTTCAGATTTCTTGGGATAGTCATTGTTTGAAAGAGTAATTCCAAACCTAGATGGTTGCCCACCTTTCTTGGATTCTGCATTGCATACTTCTCAAGAATTTTATCTATGTATGAAGCCTAAGAGAGAGCTATCATTTTGTTCTTTCGATCTCTTAAGATTCAAATGCCCAGAACATAATTAGATTCTCCTAAGTCCTTCATGTCAAACTGTTTGGTAAGCCAAACTTTGACTGATGATAAAGCCCCTACATCATTGCCAATAAGTAGAATATCATCAACATATAATAGTAGAAAAACCACTTTCCCATCTTGAATATGCTTATAAACACAAGGTTCATCCATATTTTGTTGGAATCCAAAAGTCTTGACCACTTGGTCAAATCTTTTGTTCCAAGAACGGGAAGCTTGCCTTAATCCATAAATGGATTTCAGCAACTTGCAAACTTTTCCCTCTTGACCCTTAGTCCCAAAGCCTTCTGGTTGTACCATATAGATACTTTCCTCAAGATGACCATTCAAGAACGCTGTCTTGACATCCATTTGCCAGCTCTCGTAGTCGAGAGTAGCCGCAATGGATAAGAGAATGCGGATGGACTTAAGCATGGCTACAGGCGAAAAGGTTTCCTCGTAGTCATTTCCCTCCTTTTGCGTGTATCCCTTAGCTACCAGTCTAGCTTTATAGGTTTCGACCTTTCCTTCTGCATTTCTCTTTCTCTTGTAGACCCACTTACACCCAATGGGTTTAATCCCATCAGGAAGATCTACAAGTTCCCAGACTAGATTAAAATCCATAGATTTCATCTCAGCTTTCATGGCTTCTGTCCAGAGGTTTGCATCAACATCCTCCATAGCTTCTTTGTAAGTATAAGGATCTCTGTCATGTTCCAGAGATTCTACCAAAACGGTTTCCCCATTAGCCATGAATCTCTCAGGTTCATGTCTGATCCTCCCACTACGCTGAAGCCCCTTAGGTTGTTGTTGGGTTCCTCTTCTACTCTGATTGGATTTGTTTCCAAAGGAACAGTTGGTATGACCAAGTCACTCGACATTTCCTCAAGCACCATTTTGCTACGAGGCTTAAAGTCGTTCATGTAACTTTCCTCAAGGAATGTTGCATTCATTGAAACCACGACTTTATTTTCCTTGGGATTATAGAAATAACCCCCTTTCGTCCCTCTTGGATAACCTACAAAAATGCACACTTCTGAACGTGCTTTCAACTTGTTCGCTTCCTTGTCCAAGACATGTGTAGGACATCCCCATATGCGAATATGGTTCAAGGATGTCTTCCTGCCCATCCACAACTCATGAGGAGTTTTAGGAACTGACTTTGTTGACACGTTGTTCAGAAGATAACATGCAGTTTGTAAAGCATACCCCCAGAAAGATATAGGCAATGTTGAATAACTCATCATGGAGCGTACCATGTCCAACAAGGTTTTATTTCTTCTCTCTGCTACACCATTCTACTATGGAGTGCCAAATGCAGTTAAATGGGATAGTATCCCATTCTCTAATAAGTATCTGGTGAACTCATCAGAGAGGTATTCTCCACCTCGATCGGATCGAAGTGCCTTTATGGGTTTATCCAGTTGCTTTTTCACTTCAGCCCGAAACTCCTTGAATTTATCAAAAGTTTCACTTTTGTGACGCAATAGGTACACATAACCATATCTTGAGTAATCATCGATAAAAGTGACGTAATACTCATACTCCTCTTGCCTTGATGTTCATGGAACCACAAACATCACTGTGCACAAGTTCAAGAACATCTTTAGCCCTATTGCCTTTAAACCCAAATGGTCTTTTGGCCATTTTGCCCTCCAAACAAGATTCACATTGGGGTAAGGACTCAACCTTTAAAGAACTTAAAGGCCCATCCTTTACCAACCTCTGTATCCTGTTAAGGCTAATGTGACCAAGTCACAAATGTCAAAGATATGTCTCATTAGAGTGAGAAGTTTTAAGCCTTTTAGAGTTATTAACAACTTCAGTGTTTAGCAGTGAGTCCATCTTAGGTTTGATAAAATATAGATTATTTTGCATCCATCCATCACAGATAAAAGACTTATTTTTATGAATCACAACTTTATTATTAAAAGAAACTGAATGAGAATCCTTAAATAAACAAGCAACAAAAATAAGATTCCTCTTAAATAGAGGAACATAAAAACAGTCTCGCAAAAATAAACTCCTATAGATATCAAAATAAAGATGGACGTCTCCCACTGCTTCAGCCAACACTAGTGTTCCATCGCTCATCCTCAACGTGAAGCTTTCATTTAGAAGACTTCTCGTTTGCTTGAACCCCTGCAGAGAAACACACACATGATTAGTTACTCCAGAATCTATGACTTAGTTGTCACTAGATTCCTCAACCAGACATGCTTCCACAATCAAAAGATCACACTCACCTCCTTTGACTTTAGCGGCTAGGTAGTCTTTGCAATTCTTCTTCATGTGCCCCACCTTCCCGCAATGAAAGCATTTAAGCTTGTTCAGGTTCTTCTTCTTCTTCTTCTTGCCCTTGTTTGGCGGAACTGAAGAACTCTCCTTCTTAGCTACTTGCTTCTTCTTTCCATTCCCTGAAGAGGGTTTAGAAGAAGACGCCTCAGCAAAGTTGGCCTCCACAATAGTCGACCCCTCTGTCAGGGTTATATTCTGTCTACCGCTCAAATTGAACGTTGCCCTAAACGGAATATATTCCTTCGACAAAGTTTCCAAGATCATGGTCAATTGAGACTCAGCATCGATGTCGGCCCCATTGGTCTGAACTTCAGCCAAATAGCCCATCACCTTCAGCATATGTTGCTTTATGGAAGACCCAACCTTCTGTCTGTAGTTAATGAGGTTACTAAGGGCTTCCCGACGTTTTTCAGCGGCTTGGCCACCAAACATGTCCTCAAGATTATCCATAATCTGACGAGCAGTTATGTAATCTTCATCTTGTGCCAGTTATGTAATCTTCATGTTGTGTTTGTAGCACAATGGACATGCTTGCCATCATATAACAGGGAGCCATATCGTCAGAGTCTGTCCAGCGTTGATACACTACGAAAACCTCATTAGGAGCATCAACAGGTGGCTCCGGAGGACAAGGTGTATTCAGTATGAAATTCAGTTTCTCAAAGGTTAGGACGATCTTTAGGTTCCTTTTCCAATCGGTAAAATTCTTGCCAGTTAAGTTGTGTTTATTAAGTATCGATGATAATGCGCTAGAAGACATTTTGATCTACAATAAACATCCATATATCTAGTATAAGCAAACTTGCATAAACATTTAGTAATCAAACATATATACATGTTATAATGCAACAAATATGTTTGTGTGTCAAAACCTTGAAAAAATCACAACCTCACAACGATAATTCCTAACTCAAAATTTTGTAAGTCTCCTAGGGGAGATCATGCAAAATTTAATTAGGAACATGGATCCCTTCCGATCAATATATAGCATCCGGATCAATCTCTGTCCAGCATATATTGATAATCGTTTTCTTTGGCCATTAATTTAATTATCAGAGCTCCTAGGGGAGATTAATAGTTAAATTAATCTTGAGTGTATAACCATAGTTTCAACTATTTGATCCATATTTTATAATTGTCACCTAGGGGTTACAACCATAAAATATGCTAAATAAATTATCCTCTCGGAGATCCACACCGGTACATAATGAATCCCTTCCTAGGGGTCGGTATCACCATGTGTTACCCGCAGACCAATGATGGAGACCACGGGTCTTTTCTTCAAAAACCCTCACCCACTCAATCTTTTGAAAAACAAGGTTTTATGTTAAGAAATATGCATGAACAATTTTAATGAGCGGCACTCCCTATTCTACATGACATGTTATCAGATATATAGCAAATCATATTATATGCAATCATACAAAGCAATTAAGCTAGGCAACAAGCATAATAATAATAATAACCGTAATATTATGGTTCCGTCCTAGAGAAAAGAAAAATAAAGATTACTAAGAATAATCGAGACTTATATCGATTCTTCATCTTGAATTTCCCGGTTGTCCTTGAATTCTTTATCACGATCAAATTCTGGTTATCATAAAATTATTTTTCATGTCTTCTTGAAAAAATCTCAAAAAACTGCAAAATCGTATTTTGTCCCGTTAGGTCCGGTCGACTGGTGACAGAGTAGTTATACTTAACCGGTCGACCGCCTTACACTAACCGGTCGACCGGTGCAGTCGATCAGTGCATGTGCGACAGTAACCCTAATTTTTAGAAATCAAAGCAGTTTTTCAATTTATTCAAAAAAAAAAACACAAAATAATTTTATAAACCAAGGAAAAAATTAAATACTTTCATATCCTTCATCTTCAAGATCAATGATAAATCTCCTCCAAGAGTTTTTATATAAAAATTCCAATACCGTTTTCTGGTTTACAAAATTTCTACTAAAGAAAATAAAATAAACTCTAACGGCGATGATAGGCCGCATATCTAATTACATTGCAAAGAATAAATTCCTATACAACCATTCTAAACTCTAAGGAACCATAACCGGTAAAAAATTAAATAATAAATAATCATTGATAATCTATAAATAATAATCAATAATAATTCTTTAATCATTCATTCACCATATATTCATGATAACAACATAATATAGAAACCCTAGAGTGCCAACTCTCTAAAATATCAATTCAAGCATAATAGAGATATTTTTAGATCACAAATCTACGTACATAGCATAATCATGAATAAATAACCATGACTCTGATACCAATTGTTGGAAAATAATGGCATCGAATGTGCAGTAGAATTTAAAAATTTTAATCAACGACAAAGCCAACCAAAAACATGTTCATGATGCTATATAGCATAAATACTAAAGATCTAAATCATACTTTGTGAGATTTCAGGAAACTGCACGTCTGACAGATCTAAGCGTTCTAAACAGCACCTGGAAAAGCCTCAACCAACTGGCCTTCTTTGCTATTCTCGTTTCCACGATCGGTATGCGGGTGGGCACACTTTGTTTAATCTCCTCTTGGTATTCTTGATCTCCTTCCAATCACAAGAGAGCCAAAGAAAAATTATTCTTGATAATTAAACAATTTTTCCTCTTGGAATCTTTTATCAATAGCCTCCAAAAAGCCTCTCAAGTGATCTAATGAGTAATATGACTTAATAGGCTATTCATAGCGTTTAGAAAGTCATACTTTCGTAACAATTAGGATTCCCAAAGTTCTAATCACATCCAGAGTCGACTTTGCCACGTCAACATGCATTTTACGTTGCAACCGGTCGACCGGTGACAGAGACATTATAGCTCACTGGTCGACCTGTCTTCACTAACTGGTCGACTGCTCTGCACTAATAAAAATTGTTTTCTTAGTTTTTCAATACGAGAAACTTGCATAGAGCCTTAGATTTGATTCAAGCAACCCAATAGAGAAATGACCTGATCAAAACAGTCATATAATAGTCTTCCCATATTAAACAACTCTTAAAACAATAATTCAACCAATTTATCTAGAATCAATTTATCAATTAATTCACCCGATAAATCACTCATGAATTAACTTTGAACATCTTTTACGGAAATAACACAAGTTACCAATATGTAGGAAATACTGTTGGGAATAGTGTCCTGAAAGCATGAGATGTAAAAGGATATTTATTATTTATTTAATAAAATAGTTTATTCATCATTTTATGTGCATATATTTATGAATATCAAATAAAATTCCTTGATTATTTATGTAACCTTAAACATGGTATATAAGTGTTATATATGAGAGGATAAATGTTTAAGGATAATAATCAAAAGTAATTGTTCATAATAAATTTAATTAAAGTTCGGAATCTTTAATTAAGATATTATAAATACATGTCATTCCCATTTAGAATGGAACGGTGTTATCCGCACTGTTAATATGGCGAGATATTGAATGAGTGTATTTCGCATAATGAGATTATGTGGAACATGGCCTTGAGACACAATATGAATTTCTAATAATTTTCCGTTAAGCATAGAAATTCTAATTGAGTCTACCGATGGTCATATATAGAATGATCTTAATCCACGAGTTCTTAACAAACTCCTATTTATGGATTTATGTCTTTTGATTTTACCGATGCACGGATTCCGAGACCCTGAATCCTATTCCTTGTATTTTAGAGACACATAATGAAATAGGTAGCTGGGAATGTTATTATACGAGATGGAATCCATTCCTTCTTGAGAGAGAAGCGAGATAAATAATTCTCTTGAGTGTTGATTCGGTACTTGGATTAGTAAGAGCGCTACGGTTCATGAATGTGTTTTATGAATCACTATCCTTTAGAGAATCAATGGTACTCAAGGATAAAGATGTAATTAGAGAGGTTAACGGATTCTACCCGACTCTAATTATGAATTATTTATGGAGGATCGATCTATATGCAATGACTATATCAAATGGACACTTCACGGTTTAGAAGTAATTAATATCTATAATTACGAGAGTGCAATTCCAAGTTTATAGTGGAGTAACTATTGGAATTAATAGAATTAATTAATTAATTAAAGTGTTTAATTAATTATTAATTTTATTGGAGCTCAGAATTATAGGTCCATTAGTCCCGCGTCGTCCTTGTAATTCTACCGGACACAAAAGGGCAAAATGGGAATTTTAGAATTACGGAATTCTAAAATTAAATACTTGAAGAATAATTAATTGAGAATTAATTATTATTTAAATAATGAGATTACTTAAATCTGAATTTGAACATATCTAGATTTATCCATTTAAACTTATTTGATAAGTTGTTCAATTTAGAATTCAAATTAATTTAAGTTTGACTTAAATTGAATTTGAATCAATTAAAATTGGACTCTTTGGATAATGGATAAAATATCTTCCTTCCTTATCTTATTTAGGTGCCACACACCTAAGGGATAAGGGGAAGGGATTTTTTGTTCCAAATTCAAAATTGGAGATAAGGATTTGATCATATTTTGAAGTTTGACTTCTTCTCTTTAAATATGAGATAAATGAAAAATTGTGAGACAATTTTTTAAAAACACTTTCAGCCCTAGAGAAAGTGTGTGGCCGGAATTCTCATATAGCAAAAAAAAGAGAGTGAAAATTTTTCTCTCCAAAAATTCCACATCGTGCATGCGTTGGTGTTTGTGGAAATTCGAGTGTTTTAGAAACCGTTTTGTCTCACGTGTGCCCACACACACGTCTACGTGGAATCAAAGAATTGACGTGGAAGACTTTGGTGTTCTAAACACAAAGCTTGGAGCTTGGACTGTTTGTGGTCAAAGAAAATCAAGATATCATCCGAGTCGGCTACAAGGTATTTTTTCGGTTGATCCTTGAATCTTATAAATTAATGAGATTAATTTATTGATGCATAAATTAATATAATCTATAGAGTATCTCAAAAGTTTTATGAAAATTTTTGTTATACACGATCCGCCTTTCGCTGCGTTTTCCGCCGAATTCGATTCGCAACCAACAATTGGTATCGAGGCGGTCTATAGAGGCGATATTAATTTATGCTTCAATTAAATATGTGATATTTAAATATGTATGTATGTGATGAGTAGGCACTTGCATTTATGGATGTTTACTTTTATTCATGATGATGAATGTATGGATGATGGATTTGGTCGTTAATTATATGGTTCCATGGATCGGTTATATTCATTCGTTAATAAATTATTTGTAATTTAATTCGGGATTAGAATTATTGTAATTCTAGGATTTGGGTAGAATTAGGGTTTATGATTTTGAATCAAGAAGGAGGCCATGAAGATCATATTTGAAGCCTTCAAAGAAGCCCAGAAAATGCCCAGAAAAATTCCAGAAATCGCGGCCCAGACGCGTCCCGGACGTGTCCCTGACGCTGCCCAGGCGCGCCGCCAGACGCGCGCCCAGCGCGCCCCGGACGCTGCCCAGCGCGCGCCAGACGCTGCCCCAGCGCGCCAGACGACGCCGGGCGTGTCAGTCCAGCCCCAGTAGCAAAGGCAGGCGGCCCGCTGCGCGCCATACTGGCGCCCAAGTTCGGGATTCGATCCCGAACGGGCCCGAAGGGTTCAAAAACCCTCGTGAAGCGTGCCGACGGCCCGGAAAAGTTCCGGATCCCAAGTAAGGTGAAATCCAACCCGGAGACAAAGAATGAAGTCAAGAATGAAGAATTCAAGAATCAAGTCCCATTGATGTAACGGAAGAATATAATTATTGTAATTATTTATTTATTCGATTCGATTGAGTTGTAATTTATTTTTCCATGGGACCCGGTCAAATCCATCTCAATAGTTGATCGCATATATTTATATTTTATGTTGATAATTATGTATTATATATGTCCATGCATATAACATGCCATGTAGATATAATGTGCCTACTCATATGTTTTTTATAACATGCCATGCATACACGCGCAATTGTTATTATTTATTTTATTTATTATAAAAGGGTTTTAGAAAAATAAAATAAAATAAGAACCATGCGCTGAAAATTGATTTAATATGATTAAATTGATTTAAGTTGCAAAATTGATTTGCAAAATAATGTTACATGTGAAATTGAATTTAAAAGTTAAATTTTTGAATTTCACATATCCAAAAAATAAATTGTTTATTTTTCGATTTGAAAATCATGAGATGTTTTTCAAACAAAATACATGTTTGCAAAATAATGAGTGGGAGAGGGTTGTATGACAATACGACCCACTAGTCTCCGCCCGTTAGCGCAACACCGTGAGATCCGGAAAGGGGCTTTGCGGCGACATTGAATCGCCCTCCTAAAGGAGAGTGTCCTTGCCGGATCAATAACAAGGTTGGCTTCCTAGAGATAAGATTTCAAGATGTATTTCGAATTGACTACCCAAAGGTAGCAATCCGGAGTTAAGTCTATGGGATGCGAAACGGTGGGTTACACTCATAAAATATAATCAAATCTGTTGGTTATATTTTTTGAAAATAACGGTAGTTAATAAATATGAAAATATGAGATATTTTGACTATATTTATTAACTGAGAAGAGTCTCGGTCTAATTGGCATATAACTTGACTACCCAAAGGTACACTTTATATGTGGAAAATTGGATTATCGTTGGCACCTAAAATTAAAACTTGATTTATGTATTTTCATGTGCATCATGCATCATATTTAATTGTGCCTAAATTAACATGCCTTGATATTCATGCACATAAATTAATTAGATGAATATTCTATTTATTTCCAGCAATATGTCGAATCCCATTATCACACTACTAGCGACTGAAAAATTAGACGGTGATAATTATGCTAAGTGGAAAAGTAACATGAACATACTATTGGTCTGCGAAAACTATAAGTTTGTCCTAGTGGAGGAATGTCCTCCCGAACCCTTGGCAATCGCATCCAAAACCGCAAAGGGAGCCTTTTGATCGCTGGATCAAGGCCAACAATAAAGCAAAGTGCTTTATCTTTGGCGACAGATGAGCGATAATAACCCAAGAAGAAGCATGAGGAGATGGAGACCCTTATGAGATAATGGAGTCTCTAGAAGCCATGTTCGGCTCCTCAAAAAAAAAAGGCTCGTTTGGATGTCGTAAGGGCTTTCATGAACGATAAGATGAAGAAAGGTTCTTCAGTGAAGGCACATGTTTTGAACATGATTGATCACCTCCATGATGCGGAGCTCAATGGTGCCAGAATCGATGAAGCCACCCAAGTTGGCATCATCCTGGAAAGCCTATCCCCTGACTTTCATGAGTTCGTGAACAACCTTGTTATGAACAAAAGGAAGTGCAATCTCACTGAACTCATGAATGACCTGCAAAACTTCGAATCCACTAACAAAAGAAGGGGATGAGAAGCAAATGTTGTAGTTGCAGGAAGTTCGATAAAAACAAAAGGAAAAACCAGAACCGTGGAAAAGCGAAGGAGAAAAAGAACAAGGTAAATCAGATTTACTAGTTCTTGAAACATGTTTAGTAGAGGGTGATACCTCAGCTGGATAATTGATTCGGGAGCAACTAATCATGTTTGTTTTTCTTTGCAAAGTCTTAGTTCTTATATCTTGAGTTAGCCGATGGGGACTACACGATGAAAGTAGGCAATGGCGCAAGAGTTTCGGCAAAAGCGGTGGGAGAAGTTAGACTTCGTTTTTAGGAAAATAAATTTTTAGTTTTGAACAATGTTTATTTTATTCCGGACATTCGCAGAAATTTGATTTTGGCCAAATTATTTGAACAATTATTTAAAGTTTATTTTGATAATGAATTTGTTCATATTTCTCGAAATGGTTTAAATATTTGTTCTAGACGTCTGGATGATGGTTTATATTGTATAAAACCAATCCCTAATTCATCGCTTAATCTTGAAATGTTCAGAGTTGCCGAACCTAAGAATAAAAAGCAAAAGATTTCTCACTAAAAAAATAACACATATCTGTGGCACCTTAGACTTGGTCACATTAACCTAAATAGGATTGAAAGACGGTAAAGGATGGTCCTTTGCGTGAGCTGAAAGTTGGCGAGCTTCGATCTGTGAATCTTGTTTGGAAGGTAAGATGACCAAGAGACCTTTACAAAGACAAAAGGAGTAAGAGCTACGAGAACCCCCTACGGTGATGATACATTCGGATGTATGTGGACCATTAAACGTCCAAGCTAGAGGAGGTTACGAATATTACGTCACCTTTATTGACGACTATTCGAGATATGGTTATGTTTATTCGATGCAACGGAAATCGAAACTTTTGGAAAGTTTAGAGAATTCCGGCGAAGTTGAAAAACAATTAGGTAAACCAATCAAGACACTTCGATCGGATCGAGGGGTGAATACCGGACCAAGAGTTCGGGATTTCTTGATTGAAGAAGGTGTGGTATCCCAATTGATCGCACCGGTACACCACCAAAGAGAATGGTGTGGCCGAAAGGAGAAATCGGACTTTGCTCGACATGATAAGATCAATGTTGAGTTATTCTTCTTGCCTACTTCTTTTTGGGGTTATGCCCAAAAACCGCTATGTATATTCTGAATCTAGTTCCATCTAAATCTATACCTAAGACACCCCTAGAGTTGTGGAATGGTCAAAAACCTAGTTTGAGACACATTCAAGATATGGGGAGTTCAAAGACACGTCTTTGAGGCAAAAGACCGGGAAGTTGGAACCAAGGTTAGAAGTATGCATCTTTGTGGGATACCCACAAGGGACAAGAGGAGGACTGTTTTATAGTCAAGCAGATCAAAAGGTGTTTGTATCGACAAATGCCACATTTCTGGAGCATGACTATATGATAGATTTCAAGCCCAGAAGTAAGATAGTATTAGAAGAGTTACTTTCCGATGAGATCGGACCACAATCAACAAGAGTTGTCAAACCACTCAGAGAAAAGACCACAGTTCCTAATCGGACTCCGTGCACCTCATCGTAGTGGGAGGGTAAGCACGCGTTACCCGACCGTTATTATCTGAGGAAGCCCAAATCGTCATCCTGCGATGACGGTAAGGAAGATCCATCGACCTTTAAGGATGCGATGGATGATTACGATAAGGAAGAATGGCAAGCGACTATGAAACTCGAGATGGAGTCTATGCACTCTAACTCGATCGGCAACTTGTAGATCTACCGAAGAAGGGTAAAACCCATTGGATGCAAGTGGATCTTCAAGAGAAAGAGAGGAGCGGATGGAAAAGTAGAGACTTTTAAAGCAAGGCTAGTGGCTAAGGGTTATACCCAAAAGGAGGAGTTGACTATGAGGAAACTTTTTCGCGGTAGCCATGCTTAAGTCCATCCGGATACTCCCGGCCATTGCAAAAGATATTTTGACTATGAGATATGGCGGATGGACGTCAAGACAGACTTTTTTGAATGGCTATCTTGATGAAACCATCTATATGGATCAGCCAGAGGGTTACATAGTGGAAGGCCAACAGCGAGAAAAGTCGCAAACCGCAAAGGTCCATTTATGGATCAAGCGAGCTTCTAGATCATGGAACATCAGGTTTGATGAGGTGTAAAGTCTTATGGATTTGATCAAAACATTGATGAACCATGCGTCTACAAGTACAAGAAAGAAAAGAAAGTGGTCTTCTTAATTCTTTACGTCGATGACATCCTACTCATAGGGAATGATGTGGGAATGATGACAGATGTAAAGGAGTGGTTAGCCAGCCAATTCCAAATGAAAGATTTGGGAGAGGCAAGCTATGTTCTTGGGATCAAGATTATACGAGATCGCAAGAAAAAGCTTTTGGCATTATCACAAGCATCTTATATAGACAAAGTGTTGTCTAGGTATTCGATGCAAAACTCCAAGAAAGGGAATTTGCCTTCTAGGCATGGTATTCATCTTTCTAAGGAGCAATGTCCTAAGACCCCGCAGCAGGAAGAAGATATGAGAAGGTATCCCTACGCTTACTGTGGGAAGCCTTATGTATGCCATGTTGTGTACAAGACCGGATATCGCTATGCGGTGGGAGTAGTCGATCGCTACCGGTCCAACCCGAGGATTAGATCATTGGGTTGCGGTGAAGTGTATTCTCAAGTATCTTAGGAGAACGAGAAACTATATGTTAGTATATTCGGAGAAGATCTGTCTCTCACCGGATACAGATTTCGATTTCCAATCGAGATAGAGATAGTCGATCGTCGACATCCGGATCCGTGTTCACTCTTAATGGAGGAGCCGTGGTATGGAGAAGTATAAAGCAAAAGTATGTTGTCGACTCTACCATGGAAGTGAATATGTTGCAACTTGTGAAGCCATAAAAGAAGCTACATGGCTCGGGAAGTTCTTAAGCGATCCGGAAGTTGTTCCGGATATGGATAAGCCAATTAAGCTCTCTTTGTGACAACGGTGGAGCGGTGGCTAATTCAAAAGAACCTAGAAGCCATAAGAGTGCGAAACATATAGAAAGGAAATATCACCCGATCGAGACATTGTGGATAGGCGATGTAAGCGGTTACGAAGATCGCGTCGGAGGACAACCTTGTCGACCCGTTCACCAAGACATTGCCATTGAATGTTCTTGATCGGCACTTAGATGGATTTGGGATTAGAGACATGACACACCTGCTTTAGGACAAGTGGGAGATTGTTGGGAATAGTGTCCTGAAAGCATGAGATGTAAAAGGATATTTATTATTTATTTAATAAAATAGTTTATTCATCATTTTATGTGCATATATTTATGAATATCAAATAAAATTCCTTGATTATTTATGTAACCTTAAACATGGTATATAAGTGTTATATACGAGAGGATAAATGTTTAAGGATAATAATCAAAAGTAATTGTTCATAATAAATTTAATTAAAGTTCGGAATCTTTAATTAAGATATTATAAATACATGTCATTCCCATTTAGAATGGAACGGTGTTATCCGCACTGTTAATATGGCGAGATATTGAATGAGTGTATTTCGCATAATGAGATTATGTGGAACATGGGCCTTGAGACACAATATGAATTTCTAATAATTTCCGTTAAGCATAGAAATTCTAATTGAGTCTACCGATGGTCATATATAGAATGATCTTAATCACGAGTTCTTAACAAACTCCTATTTATAAATTTATGTCTTTTGATTTACCGATGCACGGATTCCGAGACCCTGAATCCTATTCCTTGTATTTTGGAGACATAATGAAATAGGTAGTGGGAATGTTATTATACGAGATGGAATCCATTCCTTCTTGAGAGAGAAGAAGATAAATAATTCTCTTGAGTGTTGATTCGGTACTTGGATTAGTAAGAGCGCTACGGTTCATGAATGTGTTTTATGAATCACTATCCATTAGAGAATCAATGGTACTCAAGGATAAAGATATAATTAGAGAGGTTAACAGTTCTACCCGACTCTAATTATGAATTATTTATGGAGGATCGATCTATATGCAATGACTATATCAAATGGACACTTCACGGTTTAGAAGTAATTAATATCTATAATTCGAGAGTGCAATTCCAAGTTTATAGTGGAGTAACTATTGAAATTAATAGAATTAATTAATTAATTAAAGTGTTTAATTAATTATTAATTTTATTGGAGCTCGTAATTATAGGTCCATTAGTCCCCGCGTCGTCCTTGTAATTCTACCAGACACAAAGGGCAAAATGGGAATTTTAGAATTACGGAATTCTAAAATTAAATACTCGAAGAATAATTAATTGAGAATTAATTATTATTTAAATAATGAGATTATTTAAATCTGAATTTGAACATATCTAGATTTATCCATTTAAACTTATTTGATAAGTTGTTCAATTTAGAATTCAAATTAATTTAAGTTTGACTTAAATTCGAATTTGAATCTGAATTAAAATTGGACTACTGGATAATGGATAAAATATCTTCCTTCCTTATCTTATTTAGGTGCCACACACCTAAGGGATAAGGGGAAGGGATTTTTTGTTCCAAATTCAAAATTGGAGATAAGGATTTGATCATATTTTGAAGTTTGACTTCTTCTCTTTAAATATGAGATAAATGAAAAATTGTGAGACAATTTTTTAAAAGCACTTTCAGCCCTAGAGAAAGTGTGTGGCCGGAATTCTCATATAGCAAAAAAAAGAGAGTGAAAATTTTTCTCTCCAAAAATTCCATATCGTGCATGCGTTGGTGTTTGTGGAAATTCGAGTGTTTTAGAAACTGTTTTGTCTCACGTGTGCCCACACACACGTCTACGTGGAATCAAGGAATTGACGTGGAAGACTTTGGTGTTCTAAACACAAAGCTTGGAGCTTGGACTGTTTGTGGTCAAAGAAAATCAAGATATCATCCGAGTCGGCTACAAGGTATTTTTTCGGTTGATCCTTGAATCTTATAAATTAATGAGATTAATTTATTGATGCATAAATTAATATAATCTATAGAGTATCTCAAAAGTTTTATGAAAATTTTTATTATACACGATCCGCCTTTCCGCTGCGTTTTCGCCGCCGAATTCGATTCGGCAACCAACAAATACACCGTATCATTACAGGAAATTATGTGAGATAGCAAAGGGACCCGATGGACATATATAAATCAAGCTCCTATACTCACAATGCTACTTGTAAACCAACAAGTTCGTCTCATGATTGTAAAACTCTAGCGCTATTCCACTAAAAGCCTAAAGCTGCACTCTCAATTTATATAGCGTATTTACAAAGCTCTAATTAGCTCTAGTCCATGACTCAATATATTATTATATCATCCCCATAGGATATCCATAATCGACTTGAGGTCAAGTTCTGTTTTACCTTCCCGATTACATTTATCTTATGTTCCATTATCATACCATTGGAAAAATACTATTCATACTATTACAAACAGTAAACCATTAGATAACACAGAGTAGTCTAATGGCCGAGCGCTCATATCTTCCAATCCACTGATAATGCATAAGAGGATATCATTGACTCTTTATAGGAGCTATGGATTCCACTATCTATGAATAACGAATCTACACATACACGAGTCATACCCCCAATGCACCGGTAAGCGTACCTTTACATAATGCCAGGATGTCTCCCTTTAGTACATCAAAGAATACAAGTCAAGTATACGGGTTCATCATCCATCTCAGGATTAAGATGACAACATATAATTCATCAAAAGTGAATTGTTTTATTCAAACAGAATTATTAATTAAAACAATTCATCTTTGGTCCGATCCAATATAGATTTCACCATTAGAAACTATATTAATGTCTCTACCCATGGAGTCTCACCTCCGACGACCAAGAAAGCCGTCTCCCTTAGGAAGTACACAACGTAATAATCTTAACATGAATAAAGCGCCCAACTTTATTCCCTTGATTGTGGATCATAAGATTTAGACTATCATCTTTAGATTCTTGTCATCCGCATATTCTTCATATTACATGCATGATCTACAGATTTAGAATGACAGTCTCAGACTTTCAGTTTACTTATCATACATTCAACTATTATGGACATAAAGAGGACAATACATAGATATATGAAATAAAAAAATCTTTATTAATAGTCAAAATGTCTCAAAGAAAATTGTTACATTTATTCCTAAGGGCATAAACGCTAACAAGATTTTGGATGGACCATCAACAAGTGCCACCACTTCGAGAAGTAAGGAAGTTATCCCTGAGAAAGATGAGCTAAAGAATGTTCCGGTAAAGGTGCCTTTTCTCCAAGCTCTTCGTCCAACTAGAAACGTGTCGGAACACCAAAGTGAGATCCTAGAGTACTTGACTCAAGTGAAGATTAATCTTTCTTTGCTTCATGTTATCAAGCAAGTGCCTACTTATGTTAAGATTATCAAGGATCTGTGCACAGTCAAGAGGAAGCACCAAGTCAAGAAGACAACATTCTTGACAGAACAAGTAAGTGCGATGATCGAGCAGAAAACACTGCCCAAGAATAAAGATCCTGGTTATCCCACTATTTCTTGTCAAATTGGGACTCATAAGTTTAGCCAAGCTTTGCTTGATCTAGGAGTGAGTGTTAACCTTATGCCATCTTCTGTCTACTCATAACTTAGTCTTGGAGAAATTAAGCCTACATCTGTGGTTTTACAGCTAGCTGATAGATTAATCAAGAAGCCTCAGGGGATAGTTAAGGATGTTCTTGTTCAAGTTGATAAGTTCTATTATATCGCTGACTCTCTAGTCCTAGATACTCAATCCGTGGTGAGTATGGAGTCTAAGATTCCCATTATCCTTGGAAGACCTTTCCTTGCTACAGCCAATGCTCTCCAATTGTAGGAATGGTCTGATGAAAATATCCTTTAGGAACACGACTTTGGAGGTGAATGTATTTCACATTGCAAAGCAACCACATGATGATGATGAGTGTCACCAAACATTTCTAATTGACACACTGTCTCGAAGGAGATTCAGCTATATAACGATTTCGATGATCTTGACAATTTCCTCCACCTTTCTGAATCTAAGAGTTTTGGTCCTTGTGAGTTGTCCAACAACATTGCCATTTTCAAGGACTCACAAGGCAAAGGAATTAAGTTTTGGAAACCGCACTTTGAGGAACTTCCAAAAGAAAAAGAAAAGCCAAAACCATCCACTGAAGAGATCTCAACACTCAAGCTGGTGCAACTGCCTGATGATTTGAAATATGTCTACCTCAGAGCTAGTAATACATTTCCTATTATCATTTCATCTAAATTGGATGCATTCCAATAGCAGAGGTTAATTGATTTGCTTCGTGAACACAAGTCGACATTAGGTTGGACGATTGTTAACATTAAAGGTATTAGCCCTTTAATTTGCTCCCATCACATCAACTTGGAAGGCGGGTTTATTCCACGAAGGGATCCCCAAAGAAGACTAAACCTGACAATGAAAGAAGTTGTGAAGAATAAAGTCGTGAAGCTTCTGGATGAAGGAATCATCTATCCAGTCGCCAATAGCAAGTGGGCCAGTCGAACTTAGGTAGTGCCAAAGAAATCAGGAGTAATAGTGGTGGAGAATGAGAAAGGGGCACTTGTCCTTACAAGGATTGTGACAGGGTGGCACATATGCATTGAATACTGAAAGCTGAGCTCTACCACCCGCAAGGATCACTCTCTGCTTTCATTCATCGACCAAATCCTAGAACGAGTGGCTGGTCATCCTTATTATTCCTTTCTTGATGGCTACTCAGGCTACTATCAGACTAAGATCGCATTAGAGGATCAGGATAAGACAACTTTTACCTGTTCTTTTGTTACTTATGCTTTTCAGCGTATGCCATTTAGGTTGTGTAATGCACTAGCCACCTTCCAGAGGTGCATGATGAGCATTTTTAGTGACATGGTTGAGAAGTTTATGGAAGTGTTCATGGATAACTTGACCATCTTCGGTGACTCTTTTGACTCGTGCCATCTCAACTTAGAAGTTATTTTGATGAGATGTGAAGAGAAAGGTCTTGTGTTCAACTGGAAGTAGTGTCATTTCATGGTACCATCTGGTATAGTCTTGGGACATATTGTTTTTGAGAGAGGGATTGAGGTTGATCAGTCTAAGATTGAACTTATCTCCAATTTGCCCACACCAAGGACTGTCAAAGAAGTTCGGTCATTTCTAGGGCATGCTAGTTTTTATAGGAGGTTCATATAGAATTTTTCAATGATTTCTCATCAAATATGTAATCTCCTAGAAAAGATGCTACTTTTGAGTGGACACCTAAGTGTGAGAATGCCTTCTGAATGCTTGGAGCGAAACTAACTTCCGCCCCCACCATTTAGTCACAAAATTTGAGCTTACCATTCGAGATCATGTGTGACTTAAGCAACCATCCTGTTGGGGTAGTCCTAGGTCAGAGAAGGGAGGGGAAGCCCTTTGTTGTGTGCTACATTAGTCAAACTCTTAACAACGCTCAAATGAATTATTCAACCACTAAGAAAGAGTTGCTCATTGTAGTATTTGCACTTGATAAGTTCGGTGCATACTTGATCGGTTCACCAATTACCATCTTCACAAATCATTCTGCCCTTAAGTATCTCCTTTCCAAAAAAAAAATGCTAAGTAACGATTAATTTGGTGGATCCTTCTATTGCAAGAATTTGACTTGACCATTAAGGATAAGAAAGGTGTTGAGAATGTTGTGGCAGATCACTTGTCCCGATTGGACTTTTTAGATTCTACTGATGCCACTGCCATCCAAGATGACTTCCCTGATGAACATCTTTTTATGGTCACTAAGCTGCCTTGGTATGCTCACATCGTCAATTACTTGGTGACTGGTGAACTTCCTTCTTATTAGAGTGCACAAGATAAGCACAAGTTTCTAGTTAAGGTGTGTAATTTCTTTTGGGATGATCCGTACCTGATTAAGTACTACCCTGACAAAATCATGAGGTGTTGCATTCCTAATGACAAGATTTTTAGTGTTTTGAACTTCTGTCATAACGATGTCTGTGGCGGTCACTTCTCTGTGAAGAAGACTGCCGCAAAAATCTTACAGTGTGGTCTTTATTAGCCCACTTTGTTCAAGGATACTAATGAGTTTTATCATTCTTATGTGAGATGCTAAAAGTTAGGTGCTCTATTCTATTGCTACATGATGCCTTTGAACAAAATTCTTCTGTTCTATCCTGTTGAAAGAGAACGTGTTATCTAGGTTTGGTACTCTGCGTGCTATAATCAGTGATCAAGGCACTCATTTCTGCAATTGATCTTTTAAAGCTTTCATGCAAAAATATGGTGTCATTCATAAGGTTACAATTGCCTACCATCCACAGACTAATGGTCAAGATAAGTTGGCGAATAGGGAAATTAAATAGATTCTGAAAAAGACGGTAAATCTCGTTTGTAAGGATTGGTCCTCGTGTCTTCTTAACACTCTCTGGGCATACCGTACTACTTACAAGTCTCCCCTTGGAATGTCTCCTCACAAGCTTGTTTTTGGGAAAGCCTGTCATTTACCTATAGAGCTCGAGCATAAGGCTTATTGGGCTATTAAAGCCCTTAACTTTGATCTTAATGTTGTAGGTGTTCATCGCAAGCTCCAGCTGTCTGAAATTGAGGAATTGAGGAATGATGCTTATGACAATTCTAGGATCTACAAGGCAAAGATGAAAGTGACACATGATAAACTGATCCTGTGAAAGAACTTTGAGCCGAATCAGAAGGTGCATCTCTATAACTCCCGTTTGCATCTGCACCTAAGTAAGTTGAGGTTGCGGTGGACTGGTCCATTTGTGGTGAAACAAGTTTTTTCCAATGGTGCTATCAAGGTCGGGGACCCAAGCGATGGGAGAGTATTCAGAATTAATAGCTAGAGACTAAAGAAGTACATTGAGCGTGTGAGCCAGGCTGAAGAGATTATTCTCGAGGCTCCAGTTTACCAACGTTGACAAGTTTGCTTCCAACACTTTTGTATTATATTTTTGTTTCTTTATTTCGTTTGATGTGTTTTGTGTGTTTTTATTTTAAGTTTGTTTTTGTGTGCTTTTATATTTTTTTGTGTGTTTTGGTGAATCAATTCAGAAGGCTCGGCTTTGTTCCAATCTTCATCATCCAAGTGTTCTCTTTACCTATTTTCTTCATATTGCATATATTTTTAGACATTGAGGACACTGTGTAATTTTAGGTTAGGGGTGGTGAGCATATTCATGTGTGAGATTATTTTACAACACATGGTGTTATTTTTGGTCAAAATTTTTGAAAAATTATCTGAGTATGATTTCAAAATGTTCAGTTTGCGTCAGTTTTTGCTATCTTAATCACCAAGAAATGAACTCCAGAATTCTTTTTGAGCACATACCAAACCTTGTGGTAAGATGTTTGTTAACACATTTAGTTGAGAAAAATTTCTGAGTTTAAGTTTTTCATTTTTGGTGAGTTGTGAGAGTTAAGAAAACAGCTTTTTGAACTTTCATTGATCTTTTAAGTTGGTTAAATCATTATTAGAGTACCATTACTTGACTTGTGACATTTGCTTGAGGAATGATTTTTGGTTAGAAATAATCTTTAGAATTGAGCCATGCGTTATAAATATTTATCATTTTGTATTGTTTCATAAAAAAAATAAAAAGAAGAAAAAAAAAAAAAAAAAAAAGAAGGAAAAAAGGGCAAGAGCATCATTTTATCATCAAAGTTTATGTAGTTTGGTTGTACTCACATCTTGTGTTGTGTAGCAGTCAATCAAAAGAATGCTTTACTACATTAGTTTCATCAAATGTATGTTGTCTCTTGCCTTAAAAGAGGAGGAAAAGGAAAAAGAAGGAAAAAAAAAATTGTGTGTATAGAGGTTTGCATTTCTCACCTCCTTCTTTGTGTATGAGATTTTCTTTTTGACCAGAATGAAATCTCGAAAGCTTGTTTATGGTTTGAGTGATGGGTTGTTCTAGGTATTTAATTTGCCTATCATTTTATCAATGCTTGTTTAATAACTTGTCCTTAAATTGCCTTCTCACACTTGAGCGATGACTAATTGATTTCTAACTCCATGAGTGAAAACCCTTTACATTAAAATACTTCCGACACTCATGAGGTAAATGGAGTTGAGACTTTTTCTTGGAGAATTTTTCGATGCTATTTGTGTTCAGAACTGAGGTAAGAAGGATACGATTTGGTGCACACACACACAGCTCTGGAGTTATGACTGAAGTAGTTTTCATAACATTTTCTAATTTCTTACTAACGTTTTGTTTGATTGCTTAGGTGATTTTACCTGTTTTGATTTGAATTTTCAGCTTGACTTGATTTTATTTTCACTTGAATTGCTAGCCACTAGCAATAAACTCGGGGGTTGTGATAAGCACATGAAAATGCACCTAATTTCTTCATAATTGCTAAATAAATTAGGTTTTAATTAAATATTTTTATAGAATTAATTTCAAGCGGAAGTATTTAATTTTAAATTATTTGTTTTATTTTGTAGGGAAATAAGACATTTGGCTCAAAACTAAAAAGAAAAAAAAAAGAAGAAAGAGGCCCATCAAGAAGCCCATCAGCCGTTGAGCCATCAGCCGTCGCATCGAGCCGAGCCGAGCCACGTGATTTCCCATGCCACATGTGGAATTAATTTTATGTGGAAGTATTTAATTTTCAATTAATTTATTTTGTTTAGTAGGGAAATAAGACATTTGGCCCAAAACAAAAAAGAAAAAAAGAAGAAAGAGGCCCATGAAGAAGCCCATCAGCCGTTGAGCCATCAGCCGCCGCGTCGAGCCGAGCCGAGCTGTACGATTTCCCATGCCACATGTCGCTATCTGGCACTCCTCAAATCTGTAGGACCCAACCGCTCTCTCGCACCTGCATGCTTAGTGCGCATGGTTTCCTCCCTCAAGCGAGTACTCTCCACGCGCGAGTCAGGCAACCTTCTTTCCACTTCCGCGTGGGTCCCGCCGTGTAGCAGCTCTCCTTCTAGCGCTCACCACGTGTCCGTAGCTATCGACCATATTGCTCCTCTCAACCTTTCTTCATGTGACACGTGTTCCACCCACTTGAGATTTCTCAATTGATCCATTTGGTTCCGTTGATATCCTATGGTTAATTTCTACATTCATTCTCTGAAATAAAGCCTTGTAAATCCTATTTAATTGGATAAAACGTTTTTTCTCTTTGTTTTTATTTCTTTGTTTTCATTTCTTCTTTACTGAATTTTTTTCATATGCCCTAAAAACTCTATAAATAGGGGATTTGTTAACTGTATTAGGTTGTTCATTTTTAGCCTACGTTTAGATACTTTTTCTCTCATTGTCTTGCTCTTATTCTCATACTTTCTTCTTATAATTTTATGGAAATTATGTGCAAGCTAGGCTAGAGTTCTTGGGTGAGGCTAGAGATAATCCTATATGTGTAGTGAGCTTGTTTAGGTTTTGATTCTCTAATGGTTTGTAATATTTATACATTTGAGTAAATAATTTTCTTTTATCATATTTCTTCCTCACATCAATATATTTTATTGTCAACTTTTATATAAATCTAATCAAGTTGTTTTTATGTGATTGTTGCATAATACTATATTTGTAGGTATTATTTTATGAGTAATCTTTTACTATAATATCACCTCGAGGTGTTTGTCACTTTTAGATATCCCATAAGACAATTTTTTTATAGTTCTAAACGTAAGAATTTTATTTACTCGAATACATTTTCTATTCACAAGTTCTTCAAATCTTATTTTTTGATTAATTGATTGGGATGTGAAACTTTCAATTGAGAATTTATGAATCAAAATCTAAATAGGTGAACAAAGCATATAGAAGATTCTCAATGTCTTACTACTTTTACTTATTGAATTTTCTCCATTTTAAATTGCATAGTCTTAAAATTAAATTGGTATAAAATCACAAAAACACCCATTTCGTTTCTTTGTTTAATTGCTTACTTCTCTAATGTTTTTGTTCTGCTAATCTCTTTTATTTGTTTTAATTCCCTCCTCCTGGGATCGACCATCCTAATTGTTTAACCAAAAAGCAAAATTTTTTGCTATTGAACAAAATGACATTTCGTTTAAGCAAAAAGCAAAATATTTTCAACTTGTAAACGACACGTCATTTTTCATGTTAAGCAAAACAAAATGCCTCTTATATAGTTACCCAAATTGACACCATTTCCTAATTATAAATATACTAAAGGAGAGCTCCGGATTCTTTGTTCACGAGACTCGGTTCTTTGTTTTTTTCTGATAAAATGACGCTTTTTGCGCTTTGATTCCTTTGCTCACTTCTTAAATCGGCCCGGGGGCCTTTTGGTCTTTTCGGCTTCTTAGGTTATCCTTCCGTTTTCTCTCTCGATTCTCTCATTTCTCGATTCTCTACTTTCCTCTTCTCTCTCGATTCTCTCATTTCCTCTCGAAACCCTATTTTCCTTTTTCTTCTTCTTCGTGTGATTACGAGATTTTCCTTTCCTCTTCTCTCTCGATTCTCGATTTCTCGATTACGTGATTACGAGATTTTCCTTTCCTCTTCTCTCTCGATTCTCGATTTCTCGATTCTCTCATTTTCTTTGCCCTACTTTCCTCTTCTCTCTCGATTCTCTCATTTCCTCTCGAAACCCTATTTTCCTTTTTCTTCTTCTTCGTGTGATTTTGAGATCTGCCTCTCTCAATTCTCTCATCTCCTTGGCCTTGGTTTCCTTTTCTCTCTCGATTCTCTTATTTCCTTGGCCCTCTTTCCTTTGAGATTTGGGTGGAAATCTGGGGATTTTATCTCTTTTATTCGGTAATTTGTCGTAAATGGAGTCTTGACCTTTTTTGGTTTCTCGGTTTCCTTATTCTTCCTCTTGGCGATTTCTCCGTAAATGGATTTGCAGTTTTTTATTTTTTTTTTTTATTTTTTTTTTATTTTTTATTTCTTTGTTTGGACGCTCCTTCTGCCATTTTGGACAATTTTTGTCCTTTTTTTTGCCCTCTTTTCTTTTTTTTTTCTTCTTTTATGGTTTTTATTTATTTTTTTCCCTGTGATTTTGGCAAATCTTTGTCCTCATTTATTTGGATCTGGTGCAGGTTTTTTTTTTTTTACGATTTTTCCTCTCTCATTCATCCGGGTTTGGATTTCTTTTTCTTTCTTTTTTCTTTTTTTTTTTTTTTTTTTTTCCTGTGATTTTGGTTCTTCTTTGTCCTCATTTGTTTTCGTTTTGATGCGGGGCTTTTCGATTTATCCACATTTTGGCCCTGTGTTTCTTCTATTTTCTTTGGTTTGTCTTTATATTCGTTTAAATGTTGATTTTAGCTTCCGCTTTGAGTTTTTTTTTTTTTTTAATTTATCTTGATTCTTTTTTTTTTCCTCTGTTTATTATGTTCATGATCTGTGTTTTGGACGGTAATTATTTATCTTGCCATTTTGCTTAATTGTACTCATTTTTGTGCGGATGTGTTAAATGAATCTTAAAAAATAAAAAATAAAAAATAAAAAATAAATAGAAAAAATGTATCCAGATGGTTCTACATATATCTATATTGTTCTTTTTTTCTTTATTCTCCTATTTATTGACTTGATGGTACGTGTTATGGAATAAAAAAAAAATTGTATCCAGATGGTTCTACATATATCTATATTGTTCTTTTTTTTCTTTTTTTCCCTATTTACTGAGTTGATGATACGTGTTATGGAATAAAAAAAAAATGTATCCAGATGGTTCTACTGTCTTCTACATATATCTATATCGTTCTTTTTTTTTTCCTCCTATTTACTGACTTGATGATATGTGTTATGGATGGCAGTGATTTGTCCTACCACCTTGCTTAGTTGTATTTATTATCTTTGCGGATGTATTAAATGAAACCCCCGAAGTTAATCATGACTTTTTTTTTTTTATTTATTCCGTTTCTCTTTCTTTGTCTCTCTCATTGTTAAATTTCTGCCCCATTATTTTTATTCACCGACTTACAACTTCTTTTGCAGATGTATTAAATGAAACCCCGAAGTTAATCATGACTTTTTTTTTTTTATTTATTTATTCCCGTTTCTCTTTCTTCTTGTCTCATTGTTATTATAATATTATATTTATTTCTGTTTTTCTTATTGTAAATTGCCCTCTCTCTCTCATTGTTAAATTTCGCCCCATTATTTTTATTCACCGACTTATAACATCTACGTGTAATGTTATTATAGGGCTGTGAACTGTTTTATTTCTTCTTTCTATTCTTCATCTATAAATACTCCTGCACCTCAATTTATTGCCTATGCCTTTGCCCTTCTTTTCCTCTACACCGAGTTGTCATCTACCCCTCTATTCGCCCCTTCCTTGCATTTCACGTCTTTCCTTCCCTATTTCACTTTCCATCATTTACTACGTTGTTTTCTCATTTCTTTGCCTGTTTATTTGTCTCATGCGTTTTTTACTCTCTCTGTTTATAGTGGTTTGGTGATATCTCGGAAATAAGACAAAGACTGTTTCAGTGTATTATTTATAAACCCTATCCGTAACTCTTTAATTTCTCATCTTGATATTAAATATATTGTTTTTCCTCTGGTGGCATTAATTTTTGTCCTTTGCATTTTATTAACTATGTTTACCTCTCTTTGTAGTTCCTTACTCTATAATATGCTAATATGTTTACCCTTTTTTTTATTTGTTTTCATGAGACTTATATACATACATACATACATACATACATATATATATATATACATGTTTATGTCACATATTCTATTCTGGTAAGTTCTTTTTGGTGGCGATGATGAGTATAATCAATATTTATATATTGAGTTCTATGTAATTTGTTCAAAGATTCTTTGTGAATATCCATTTGCCTCTGTTTTTCCTTTGTTGAGCCCTGGTTTTTCATTTTGTTCTTACCATCTAGGGGAAAAAAAAAAAGTTTTATCTTGTTCTTTCTTCTTCTTCTCTTTTTTTTTTTTTTTCTTCCCCACCCCTCTTATCGCAGATTTGATTCGGGACCTTTTTCTATGTGTAATACCTTTCTTTTTCTATTACTCACCTTGGCTTTCTTATTCCATTCCTATTATTTTACGGAAAAATCTCCCTGCAGAGAGGGAAAAAAAAAAAAAAAAATAAACACACCCCCACAAACACACGTAATGTAGGCTTTGTTATTTCACTCTCCTCTCCTTATTCTATTGATCACGTTTTTATTTTTCTATTTTCTATTGCTTACAATCTCTTTTTTCTTTAGTCTTCCTATTCTAAGTCGATCATATAATTTATATTATACTATCCTCCTTACATTGTTTTTTCCTCCTTTTGGGTTTTGTATTTAATTCACCTGGTAGTCTTTGAACAATTTCATATCTTACTCAAGTTATCTATCTTCCGTTACATCAAAATTATAATCTGTGTGACAGATACAATGTGTTACCCTTTGTGCAGTTGCCTTAGCAGGAAGCCATTATGTATTTGTCACACATTCTTTGAAAAAAGATTAAATACACGAGCCACCGTTTTTATTCATTATGTTATTCTTTCATGAATATTGTTGGTGATATTTCATGCTCATATACACCAATTTACTCAAAAATCGAGTACTTCACCTATTAGTATCAATCTCGCCAATAATTTTGTTATGTCTATATATCATTATTTTTTTTTAAATTTATTTCTCCTGCTATTTACTTAATTCATTTGTTTACTTGATTATTTGTATTTTCTAAGGTCCGCTATTGCACACGGTCCTATTCTGTTGCCTTTATATTGGTTATTGCTCGACGACCTTGGTTCGTTGACATTCCATATTTAACGTGAGATTTATAACATCACTTGAGGTATTTCCTACATCTTCTATCATACTCAGTATTATATTGTTCCTTTATTTTTTTTTTTTTTTTTTTTTTTTTTTTTCTTTCCTCTCTCTTTTGCCTTTTTTTTACGTATAAATATTTTGATTTGTTATTCACACTTAATTTTTTCCCTCATGTTTAACGAGAAAACACAATAATGAAGTCATTGAAGGCGACTAATGGTTTATCTGATTCATTTATTTACTTAGTGTTTACTAATAAATTTAGCCTATTTAATGTTAATATGTAATTAATTTTTTGCCCTTCAATAATATCGATGTTGTAAATTTATTGCTTTCTATCTTTCTAGGTAGTTTTGTACTATCATATTTATTTAAAAATGTTATAATCATAACTTAAGAGCAATTCACATGGCAAAAAAAATTGAAAAATCCTTTACCATAAATAAGAGATAATGAAAACAAGGATAAAACAATAAGTACAATAATACAAAGGCAATAACACTTAAAACCTCATCATAAACGGGAAAAAAAAAAAAAAAAAAAAAAAAAACGACAAGATTGATCTTTATGTATTAGGAACAAAAAAAAAAAAAAAAAAAAAGAGAAAGATTCATCTTCAGATTAAAAAAAAAATTACCAAATTCTTGTCATATAATACTTAAAAAATCTTCACCATAAACGGCAGAACCAAAAAAAAAAAAAAGAGAGAGAGAGAGAAAGAGAGAGAGACAAAAAAAATAAAACAACAAGATTAATTTTTATGTATTTTTTTCGGCCAAAAAAGCTATACTGTACTTTGCAAATTTAAGGATAAAATAACTTAAAAAATTTTCATCTTCACCGTAAATAAAAGGAAAAAAAAAAAAGATAACTATTGTGACACTATGTGAATTTTATTAATAAAAAAGTTTATATTTTAAGAATAGAAATAATTGTGTATAAATTTAAATTGTCATTTACATTAAAAAGATAATAATTTTCTATTAAAATTTACTATCTAATAATAATAAATAAAAATCAAAGACAATTTTTGAATAAAATAAAATTATATCTAAATATCAAAATTTTTACTCATAGAAAATAGCATAAAAATCTTCATCTTCACTATAAACAAAAGAAAAAAAAAAAAAAAAGAGATAATCATTGTAACACTATATGAATTTCATTAGTAAAAAAGTTTATATTTTAAGAATAAAAATAACTGTTCATAAATTTAAATTATCATTTACATTAAAAAGATAATAATTTTTGTTTTCTTTACCTATAACTTAAGAAATTAAAAACTATTAACTATTCATATAGATTTATTTATTTATTTACTATTTATTAATAAATCCATTTTATTCGAATAAAAATTTGATGAATTTATTTTCCTTTGAATAACACCTAATGTTGTAAGTTTATTATCTTCTATCTTTGTAAATATATTTACACCACCTATTTTATTTCAAAAGGATACAAATATATATATGTATTTATTACCTTATATATCATTTGTTTACCAATTTAATCAATAAATTATTTATACTTTATCAATTAATTTTGCCTATAATTAGCATTAATCTTATCATAAAGTTAGCATTATCAATATTATTATTTTAATATTATTAATACTACTACATTTTATTTTCCTTCCAATAAATTCATAATTAAAATAATAGAATATCACAAATATTATTACAAATTCTATTTTATTAATTCATTTTTACCCATAATTATTGTTGTCATGAGAATTAATATTGTTAATAATATTGTTTTAATACTATTAATATTACTATATCATTTTTCTACCCATAAATCATAATTAAAATAACAAAATATGATAAATACTATTATGAAAAAATTATTTGTTTAATTTCCTATAAGTAATCTTATAATAAAAATATTAATTACATATAAATTATTTACATAAATATATTTTGTTCTCTTTTCTAATCAAATTAACCTTCTATCGTGAGAAACAAATGGACAAGAGAAAAACTCAACAAAAAAAAACAACACAATCAAACAAGCGTATGCGCTGTATCATTTCTCAGATGAATCAAAATTACTCTGGCATAAGAGAACAAGATTCAATTGAAATAAATGAAATAGCTATACCTTGGCGGGCAAGAGCTTCTCACCTCAATCTTCAAACAACACAACTTACACAGTCTCGAGATGAGAATTTTGAATCATCGATGCCATCAACATCTGAAAACCATGATAGAGAATGTAATTCTCTCATCCATTCTAGCTATTCTTTTTTAAAAACTAAAAAAAAAAAAAAAAAAAAAAAATTCATACGATGACAATACTAATTTTTTACATATTGTTGTTATTTTTCTTAAAACTTTTTTTATAGGCATTGCTAATCTCTACATCGATCTCGGACCTGCTCCTATATCTGTCAACATTGTAGCGCTCTCTTTTGGCTTAACGAACAAATTAGCAATAGTACTATTCCTAAATACAATCTTTCTTTGCAAAGATGGAAAAATAACCTTGCCCTTAATTAAAAAAACACCTCGAACACTTGATACACTTCTTAATTATCATGGAGGATTAATAAGTACACATTTTCGAAAAAACATTCGAGCGTATAACTCTATGTTTGCATTTACATCATTTGGTGCTAATATAGACATAAGTGCACAAAATTCAAATGGACCAAATATTTTTAAAATAAGTGGGCATGTACATCATCTTATAGGGTCTCTATTGCCAATTAATAATAATCCTCCAAAATTTGCACAACTCTATATATATGACACACAAAATGAAGTCCAAAACCGAATGGCATTATTCTCATTTGATAATGAATCCAAAAACATAAGACAATTTATAATTGAAAATCTTATTAGGATGCTTGATAAAACAAATAAATTAGTCAAAATTTTTGAACGATAAGAGATAGATATCAACAAGATGAGATACCATCTATGAAACTAAGACTCATAGAACAAAGAAATACAGATAGTAACCAATATAACTTACCCACATCAAACGATATAGCTGCATTAATTGTTAGAGACATTGGTGAACATGAACAAGGAAGAGACATTATTATCCAAGATAGAACAGATAGCTTGCAAGAGAATTACAAAACTACACCCATGTTATATGGCCCTTCAATATCCTTTATTATTTCCATATGGAGAAGATGGTTACACAATAAACTTAAAATATAATATAAATAACTTAAGTAATAAATATAAAAGAAAAAAAAAAATCTCTATGCGAGAATTTTATTGCTATCAATTACAAGAACGTAGAACTCAAGGCAATACACTTTTTTTTTTCGGGGGTAGATTATTTCAACAATATATAGTTGATGCATATGTACGTAGAAGAAGATAGACTAGATTATATTTGAAAAAATCAAAAAAAAATTTGCGATCCGAAATTTATCAAAGGAATTCAAGACGCCATTACAAGAGGAGATACAAATGCACAAGCAATAGGAAAAAGAATTATCCTTCCTTCAAGCCATACTGGAAGCCCTAGATATATGATTCAAAATTATCAAGATGCAATGGCAATTTGCAGACGCTATGGAAATCCTGATTTATTTATAACATTTACATGTAATCCAAAATGGCCTGAAATTACTAGAGCCTTAGCAAGAATACCCGGACAAAAACCTGAAGATAGACCAGATATTATCACCAGAATTTTTAAAATGAAATTAGATAGTCTTCTATCCACTATTAAAAATAAAAACATTTTTGGAGTAATCATAGCAGGTTAGTTTTCTTTTCCTAAAGCTTTTTTAGTTTCCTAATAAAAAAAAAAATAACACTCTTTTTTTTTCCAACACTACAAAAAAAAATTATGATAAAATATTTTTTTGATCTTGCAGATTTATATGTTGTTGAATTTCAAAAACGAGGCCTACCACATTCTCATTTCCTTTTTACGGCTTCACCATGATGACAAACTACGTGAGCCATCACAAATAGACAAATTTATTTTCTGCAGAAATACCTAATCCTCATAATAATTTCTTTGGAATACAACATTATAACCGAATTTATGATGCATGGGCCATGTGGCATAGCTAGGACAAATTCTCCATGTATGAAAAATTCAGAATGTTCAAAAAAATTTCCTAAAAATTTAATAATGAAACAACAATTGCGAAAATGGATTTGTTAATTATAAGCGAAGAAACACACCCTTCTATGTTGAAAAACAAGGCATTAAATTAGATAATAGATATGTAGTTCCATACAATAAAACTTTATGCCTAAAATTTCATGCTCATATTAATGTAGAACTTTGTTCGTAATCTATGCTTATAAAATATTTATTTAAATATTTAACAAAAGGACGAGATAGAATAAGAGCGATAATAGAAGACAATATGCCTCTGAAATAAGCTGCAGAAACCAATTATCAAGAAATAGATGAAATAAAAAACTATATTAATTGCGGTACATAACACCATATGAAGCAATCGGAGACTATTTGAATTTTCAATACATCATAGAAATCCAATTTGTTCAAAGATTATCAATACATTTACCAAAAATGCAAAACATAACATTCAATTCAAATCAACGTCTAAATAACATAATAAGACAACCGGTATTGATAAAACAACTCTTCTTGAATGGATGGAAATAAACAAATATGATACTAACGCAAGAGAATTAACTTACACGAATTCCCTATTAAATATGTATGGAATAATAAATATAAATATTGGTCTCCAAGACAGATGGGACATACAATTGGACGAACTTTTCATGTCCATCCAAGCTCTGGCGAATTATATTATCTTAAATTATTATTAAATCATCAAAAAGGCGCAACAAGTTCTGAAGCTCTTGAGCGATTAATGACATAATATATCCAACAAATCAAACAAGCATGCTATGCACTAGGCCTATTAGGAGATGATCGAGAATGGGATCAATCTATACAAGAAGCTTCATTTTGGTCAACAACAACTCAACTCGACAATTATTTGTCGTAATTTTATTATTTTGCAATGTAAATAACCCAATAAAATTCCTTGAAAAACATTGGAAGCTTATGACGGATGATATATTATACAAAATTAAAACTTTATTTAACAACCCCAATTTTCAAGTACGAACCGAATTATACAATTTTGTACTATATGAACTAGAAAAAATATTAAACACAAATTCATCAACCTTAACACATTTTAACTTACCTCTTCCAACTGGATCATTAATAGATGATTTAAATAATAAGTTCTTAAGAGAAGAACTTGATTATGATATACACAAATTAAAAGAAGAAAACATTAAATTAGTGAATAATCTAAACAATGAACAACAATTTATTTATCAACAAATTTTACAATCACTCCATGAAAAAAAAGAATAATCTTTTTTTTTTATATATGGTCATGGTGGGCCGGAAAAACATATTTATGGAATGCAATAATCACAAAAATTAGATCAAATAACGAAATAATTCTAGTACATCGCATCTTTCGGAATAGCATCATTGTTATTGCCTAAAGGAAGAACAACTCATTCTAGATTCGAATACCCTTTGTCAATAGATAAATTTTCTACCTGCCATATTAAAAAAGGAACTCAGTTAGCAAAATTAATTGATAAAACATCACTTATATTATGGGATGAAGCACCTATGATTAATAAATATTGCTTTGAAGCATTAGATAAAACACTTCAAGATTTAAGAAATAACTTTGAACAACCATTTGGTGGCATGACAATTGTGCTAGGAGGTGACTTCCGACAAATTTTACCAATTATTCCTCTGAGGAACAAAGGAAGATATAATCAATGCAACTATAAATAATTCTTATTTATGGCCATATTTCAAAATTTTAAAATTGACAGAAAACATGAGATTAAACGATACAATCATAGAGAAGAAAAAAAAATGAAATTGTAACATTTTTGAAATGGATATTAAATGTTGGAGATGGTATTCTTTGAAGGAATAAAAGATTTAGAAAATGAAGATGCTACATGGGTAAAAATACCAAAAAAAAAATACATACTACATTATGAATCAAATCCAATTGAAAAAATTTCAAGTTTAGTATATGGTAATTTAAACATTTACTTTAACAATATCGAATACTTGAAAGAGCGAGCAATAATAACACCAAGAAATAAAAACAGTGATGAAATTAATAATTACATATTATTCTTAATCCTGAACAAGAAAAATGTTATTACTGACTATGACACCATTGCATCCTCATCCGAAAACATAGATGAACTTAATCTTTTATATCCTCAAGAATTTTTGCACACTCTTAATTTTAATGGAATACCACCACATGAACTAAAACTTAAACTAGGAACACCTATAATGTTATTACGAAATCTAAATCAATCAAATGGATTATGCAATGGAACAAGACTTATTATCACCCAATTAACAAATAAAATTATAGAAGGACAAATCATAAACTCAAGCAACATTAATGAAAAAGTCTATATCCCAAGAATAGAAATATTTGTACATGAATCTAAATGGCCATTTACATTAAAAAAACGACAGTTTCCTATTAAAATTTGCTATGCAATGACAATAAATAAAAGTCAAGGACAATCATTAAATAAAATAGGATTATATTTAGATAGTGAAATTTTTACTCATGGACAACTATATGTTGCTTTATCAAAACTACAACTCAAAGGGATTACATATACTAATTCATGATTCAATAAATAAATATACAAATTATGTAAAAATATTGTTTACAAAGAAATTCTACATAGTATCAAATAAAAAAATAAAACACTATATAAAAATATAAATATTATAATAAATCGAATATTAGATTCATAATTTTTCCCTTATAATCAAAATTATTTATCATTAATCTATCAAAAACACATCAACTATACCTTTTTATTTTTTATACACTAAAGCGATTACCTTCTTTTATAAACAATTAGCCAAAATAGCGACATTAATTGGCGCTAAAGCCAAATGAAGTTTATGAAACTATCGAGCGAATATACGGACTATGGACAAATAATGATTTAAGCCTTTGGACGTTTGATCAGCCTTATTTGTGTTTTAGTTGACGAAGAGGTAATACTTTTTACGGATACAATATTTTATTATCCTCATTTAATACCAAATATTATAAATAAAATAACAATACCACCATTTATATCTGACATGAAGCAATTCAAGGATCAATTCAGACACGAGACTCGGATACTATCTACCAAAAAAATTCAATTAGGCAATATATATGATATCAACAACTTCTTTCGTCATGGAAAACAAACCAACATACAAAGTTGTCCCCACATTGCAATGCTACAATTTGCCAGCATAGCGGTGTTTGCTCGATCACGGAAGAGGCACCACCTATTCCATATCATAGATTTTACTTCATTGAATTCGATCGGCTCGACCCGAAATTCAATCAAGCGATATCCTAAGTGGTAAGATAACATTACTTTCTAAAAAAAAAAAAAAAAAAAAAAAAATTACATCATCAATATTTTAATTAATGCCATTAACATTTACTATTTATTTTTCAACGAGATGTTATTGGTGTCATCACAAAATCTGAACAATTGAACAAACAAATATCGGTGGCAAACAAACATCTCGACGGACAATAATGATACAAAATATAAGGTAAATGAACTTTTCATAATCACTACTATAATCATATAAAAAAATTTTATTTAAGAAAAATATAAAACTATTACCTCATTTAAAACCCTTTATTCTAACTTTTTTGTTTTACCACTTTTTCTCACGAAATGAACGACGAGATCACATTATGGGGACACAAAGCGGATCAATTTGATGAAAATATCGTTAGATCAATGAAAGGACCGATAGTTGCGGTTTTTGCGGCAATGTTAGTGAAACAATACCTAGGTATTTCTTTTAACAACTTATAAAAATAATAACAAATAACATAAACTATTGACATCTAATAAATTAAAATATTAACCACTTTATTGTTCATTTTTAAGGTAATGCATATGTATCAAATCTTCTGCAACAATCTTCTACCTTGATCGGAGATACGAAATGCAAACATTGAAAACAAGGTAAGAATCAAATCCCAAAACTTTAAAAACAATAAATTTTATGAAAATTTTTTCATAATAATAATTAATAACACACACACACACACACACATATATATATATATATATATATATATAGGTTCTCAAGCAACCTCAAGAAATTGAGTTCTCAACGGCACCAACAACACCAATACAATCTATTGAAGAACAAAAAAACTTTGAATAGAAGAACAATTGATGAACTAAAGACATTAGATCAAGAAAATAACCGGTTAGTATCATAATATTCTATCTATTTCTTTTCCTTTAATTATATCATTTAATCTAAACATCTTCCCATGTGTATATCAAATTTAATGTAAAAAATCTTTCTACATGTATATAGGAAACTAAATTCACGGTAAAAGCCACTATAACTACATTCTCAACAAATCAAATTTGGTATTATAATTCACGCCCCGGATATTATCGACAACTCAAACAAGCGAGGAACCAATTGGTGATACGATAGCCATGGACACATAAAGACAACACCATCCCCATGGTAATCAAAATTATGAATAAGCAATAACTAAAACTTATTCACTTTGACTACCAATAATAAATATTTTATAACCTAAATTATCTATTATGTTATAAATTACGGTATAAACTAAATGCAACTATTGAAGACCATCTGGGCAACATGGACATCATCATATTTGGCGAGCGGCCACGGGCCCTAATAAAAAAAATCACTGCTCGGCACTAACAATCGACGAAGGATTTTACGGATCCATTCACAATCCCACTAGCCATCAACCAATTCGGTGAAACAAAGATCTTCCAAAGATATTTTCAAAGAAAAGGGCCCCAAATTGCCACAATTGTCTCAAAATATTTGTGGCCGGAGTTCATACTTGGCGCCACCACAAATATATTTTTGCAATATCAACAAGGTAAAACATATTTAATCATGTTTATTAATTATATAAAAACAAACATATATCTTACTTTAAATACATATTCAAACAACATTTCACGGGTGTAGCCCCGCTCAACCACAACATCATCAATAGATCGCATACACGGACCCAAAAAAAATCAACTACCGGGTAATACATATTTAACAATTTACATTATTTATAAATTAAAAACAATACTTAAAATTTTAAATTCTTTGAAATTTATCAACTTTGTCTTATTCAGCTCAAAGGCAAGGAAATAGAACAACCAAAAAAAAAAGCGTCCACGGACCGGGTAATATAACTACATCTAAATCTTATTATATTAAATTTTTCAACTACTAATACTAACATTTTTAATATTTACATTTTTTAATTTGAAAAAAAAAAGCAGTGAACTATGACAAAAAAAGAAGGAAAAAAATTGTAAATATATTGTAAATAACTTTATATAGTATCTGAGATGTATATGTAAATAACTTCATATAACAATATCTTATGTATATATTCATATATAAATAAATTATTATCTTCTTCTAACATACAAAATTATCATCTACTGCAATGCGCGCAAACGCGCGCGTTCATCACTAGTTTAAGCAAAACGATATGTCATTTTATGTGGGTAGAAAAATGACACGTCGTTTCTTATGTGGATTAAAACGACAGAGTCGTTTTAGTGTTCACAAAAATGACACATCGTTTATTAGGAGAATCAAAACGACTAGCGGCTTTTCATGTTAACCAAAACAAGAAGTTTGTTTCTCATGATAAAAAACGACACATCATTTCTAATAGGAACAAACTAGTGATGAACGCGCGCGTTTGCGCGCATTGCAGTAGATGATAATTTTGTATGTTAGAAGAAGATAATAATTTATTTATATATGAATATATACATAAGATATTGTTATATGAAGTTATTTTATATACATCAGATACTATATAAAGTTATTTACAATATATTTACAATTTTTTCCTTCTTTTTTTGTCTAGTAGTTCACTGTTTTTTTTTTTTTCAAACTGCAAAATGTAAATATTAAAAAATGTTAGTATTAGTAGTTGAAAAAATTTAATATAATAAGATTTAGATGTAGTTATATTACCTGGTCCGTGGACGCTTTTTTTGGTTGTTCTATTTCCTTGCCTTTGGAGTCGAATAAGACAAAGTTGATAAATTTCAAGAATTTAAAATTTTAAGTATTGTTTTTAATTTATAAATAATGTAAATTGTTAAATATGTATTACCCGGTAGTTGATTTTTTGGGTCCGTGTATGCGGATCTATTGATGATGTTGTGGTTGAGCGGGCTACATACTGTGAAATGTTGTTTGAATATGTATTTAAAGTAAGATATATGTTTGTTTTTATATAATTAATAAACATGATTAAATATGTTTTACCTTGTTGATATTGCAGGTGCTGATATTTGTGGTGGCGCCTGTTATGAACTCCGGCCACAAATATTTTTGAGACAATTGTGGGCAATTGGGGCCCTTTTTTTGAAAATATCTTTGGAAGATCTTTGTTTCACCAGAATTGGTTGATGGTGGTGGGATTGTGAATGGATCTGTAAATCCTTCGTCGATTGTTAGTGCCGAAAGGTGATTTTTTATTAGGGCCTCGTGGCCGCTCCCGGCCAAATATGATGATGTCCATGTTGCCAAGATGGTCTTCAATAGTTGCATTTAGTTTATACCTGTAATTTATAACATAATAGATAATTTAGGTTATAAAATATTTATTATTGGTAGTCAAAGTGAATAAGTTTTAGTTATTGCTTATTCATAATTTTGATTACCATGGGGATGGTGTTGTCTTTATGTGTCCATGGCTATCGTATCACCAATTGGTTCCTCGCTTGTTTGAGTTGTCGATAATATCCGGGGCGGGAATTATAATACCAGCCTTGATTTGTTGAGAATGTAGTTATAGTGGCTTTTTACTGTGAATTTAGTTTCCTATATACATGTAGAAAGATTTTTTACATTAAATTTGATATACACATGGGAAGATGTTTAGATTAAATGATATAATTAAAGGAAAAGAAATAGATAGAATATTATGATACTAACTGGTTATTTTCTTGATCTAATGTCTTTAGTTCATCAATTGTTCTTCTATTCAAAGGTTTTTTGTTCTTCAATAGATTGTATTGGTGTTGTTGGTGCTGTTGAGAACTCAATTTCTTGAGGTTGCTTGGAGAACCTATATACATATATATATATATATATATGTGTGTGTGTGTGTGTGTTATTAATTATTATTATGAAAAAATTTTCATAAAATTTATTGTTTTTAAAGTTTTGGGATTTGATTCTTACCTTGTTTTCAATGTTTGCATTTCTGGTATCTCTGGATCAAGGTAGAAGATTGTTGCAGCAGTACTTGATACATATGCATTACCTTAAAAATGAACAATAAAGTGGTTAATATTTTAATTTATTAGATGTCAATAGTTTATGTTATTTGTTATTATTTTTATAAGTTGTTAAAAGAAATACCTAGGTATTGTTTCACTAACATTGCTGCAAAAACTGCAACTACTGGTCCTTTCATTGATCTAACGATATTTTCATCAAATTGATCTGCTTTGTGTCCCCATAATGTGTGATCGAAAGTCGCTCATTTGTGGAGAAAAAAAAGTGTAAAAAAAAAAAAAGTTAGAATAAAGGGTTTTAAATGAGGTAATAGTTTTATATTTTTCTTAAATAAAATTTTTTATATGATTATAGTAGTGATTATGAAAAGTTCATTTACCTTATATTTTGTATCATTATTGTCCGTCGAGATGTTTGTTTGCCACCGATATTTGTTTGTTCAATTGTCTGTATTTTGTGATGACACCAATAATAACATCTGTTGAAAAATAAATAGTAAATGTTAATGGCATTAATTAAAATATTGATGATGTAATTTTTTTTTTTTTTTTTTTTTTTTAGAGAAAGTAATGTTATCTTACCACTTAGGATATCGCTTGATTGAATTCGGTGGTCGGAGTCGATCGAATTCAATGAAGTAAAATCTATGATATGGAATAGGTGGTGCCTCTTCCGTGATCGAGCAAACACCGCTATGCTGGCAAATTGTAGCATTGCAATGTGTGGGACAACTTTGTATGTTGGTTTGTTTTCCATGACGAAGAAGTTCTTCGATATCATATATATTGCCTAATTGAATTTTTTGGTAGATAGTATCCGAGTCTCGCGTCCGAATTGATCCTTGAATTGCTTCATGTCTGTAGATATAAATGGTGGTATTGTTATTTTATTTATAATATTTGGTATTAAATGAGGATAATAAAATATTGTATCCGTAAAAGTATTACCTCTTCGTCAACTAAAACACAACCAAGGCCGATCAAACGTCCAATTGCTTAAATCATTATTTGTCCATAGTCCGCATATTCGCTCGATAGTTTCATAAACTTCATTTGGCTTTAGCGCTCGAATTAATGTCGCTCATTTTGGCTAATTGTCGATAAAAGAAGGTAATCGTTTTAGTGTATAAAAATAAAAAGGTATAGTTGATGTGTTTTTGATAGATTAATGATAAATAATTTTGATTATAAGGGAAAAATTATGAATCTAATATTCGATTTATTATAATATTTATATTTTTATATAGTGTTTTATTTTTTTTATTTGATACTATGTAGAATTTCTTTGTAAACAATATTTTTTACATAATTTGTATATTTATTTATTGAATCATGAATTAGTATATGTAATCCCTTTGAGTTGTAGCTCTTGATAAAGCAAATATAGTTGTCCATGAGTAAAAATTTCACTATCTAAATATAATCCTATTTTATTTAATGATTGTCCTTGACTTTTTATTTATTGTCATTGCATAGCAAATTTTAATAGGAAACCGTCGTCTTTTTAATGTAAATGGCCATTTAGATTCATGTACAGTCATTTCTATTCTTGGGATATAGACTTTTTCATTAATGTTGCTTGAGTTTATGATTTGTCCTTCTATAATTTTATTTGTTAATTGGGTGATAATAAGTCTTGTTCCATTGCATAATCCATTTGATTGATTTAGATTTCAGTAATAACATTATAGGTGTTCCTAGTTTAAGTTTTAGTTCATGTGGTGGTATTCCATTAAAATTAAGAGTGTGCAAAAATTTTGAGGATATAAAAGATTAAGTTCATCTATGTTTTCGGATGAGGATGCAATGGTGTCATAGCTGTAATAACATTTTTCTTGTTCAGGATTAAGAATAATATGTAATTATTAATTTCATCACTGTTTTATTTCTTGGTGTTATTATTGCTCGTTCTTTCAAGTATTCGATATTTAAAGTAAATGTTTAAATTACCATATACTAAACTTGAAATTTTTTTCAATTGGATTTGATTCATAATGTAGTATGTATTTTTTTGGTATTTTTACCCATGTAGCATCTTCATTTTCTAAATCTTTTTATTCCTTCAAAGAATACCATCTCCAACATTTAATATCCATTTCGAAAATGTTACAATTTTTTTTTTCTTCTTCTCTATGATTGTATCGTTTTAATCTCATGTTTTTGTCAATTTTAAAATTTTGAAATATGGCCATAAATAAGAATTATTTATAGTTGCATTGATTATATCTTCCTTTGTTCCTCAGAGGAATAATTGGTAAAATTTGTCGGAAGTCACCTCCTAGCACAATTGTCATGCCACCAAATGGTTGTTCAAAGTTATTTCTTAAATCTTGAAGTGTTTTATCTAATGCTTCAAAGCAATATTTATTAATCATAGGTGCTTCATCCCATAATATAAGTGATGTTTTATCAATTAATTTTGCTAACTGAGTTCCTTTTTTAATATGGCAGGTAGAAAATTTATCTATTGACAGTGGTATTCGGAATCTAGAATGAGTTGTTCTTCCTTTAGGCAATAACAATGATGCTATTCCAGAAGATGCGACAGCTAGAATTATTTCGTTATTTGATCTAATTTTTGTGATTATTGCATTCCATAAATATGTTTTTCCAGTTCCACCATGACCATATATAAAAAAGATTATTCTTTTTTCATGGAGTGATTGTAAAATTTGTTGATAAATAAATTGTTGTTCATTGTTTAGATTATTCACTAATTTAATGTTTTCTTCTTTTTAATTTGTGTATATCATAATCAAGTTCTTCTCTTAAGAACTTATTATTTAAATCATCTATTAATGATCCAGTTGGAAGAGGTAAGTTAAAATGTGTTAAGGTTGATGAATTTGTGTTTAATATTTTTCTAGTTCATATAGTACAAAATTGTATAATTCTCGTCGTGTACTTGAAAATTGGGGTTGTTAAATAAAGTTTTAATTTTGTATAATATATCATCTGTCATAAGCTTCCAATGTTTTTCAAGGAATTTTATTGGGTTATTTACATTGCAAAATAATAAAATTACGACAAATAATTGTCGAGTTGAGTTCTTTGTTGACCAAAATGAAGCTTCTTGTATAGATTGATCCCATTCTCGATCATCTCCTAATAGGCCTAGTGCATAGCATCTTTGTTTGATTTGTTGGATATATTATGTCATTAATCGCTCAAGAGCTTCAGTAACTTGTTGCGCCTTTTTGATGATTTAATAATAATTTAAGATAATATAATTCGCCGAGCTTGGATGGACATGAAAAGTTCGGTCCAATTGTATGTCCCATCTGTCTTGGAGACCAATATTTATATTTATTATTCCATACATATTTAATAGGGAATTCGTGTAAGTTAATTCTCTTGCGTTAGTATCATATTTGTTTATTTCCATCCATTCAAGAAGAGTTGTTTTATCAATACGGGTTGTCTTATTATGTTATTTAGACGTTGATTTGAATTGAATGTTATGTTTTGCATTTTTGGTAAATGTATTGATAATCTTTGAACAATTTGGATTTCTATGATGTATTGAAAATTCAAATAGTCTCAGATTGCTTCATATGGTGTTATGTACCGCAATTAATATAGTTTTTTATTTCATCTATTTCTTGATAATTGGTTTTGCAGTTATTTCTGTAGGCATATTGTCTTCTATTACTGCTCTTATTCTATCTGGTCCTTTTGTTAAATATTTAAATAAATATTTTATAAGCATAGATTGCGAACAAAGTTCTACATTAATATGAGCATGAAATTTTAGGCATAAAGTTTTATTGTATGGAACTACATATCTATTATCTAATTTAATGCCTTGTTTTTCAACATAGAAGGGTGTGTTTCTTCGTTTATAATTAACAAATCCATTTTCGTCAATTGTTGTTTCATTATTAAATTTTTTAGGAAATTTTTTTGAACATTCTGAATTTTTCATACATGGAGAATTTGTCCTAGCTATGCCACATGGCCCATGCATCATAAATTCGGTTATAATGTTGTATTCCAAAGAAATTATTATGAGGATTAGGTATTTCGCAAAAATAAATTTGTCTATTTGTGATGGCTCACGTAGTTTGTCATCATGGTGAAGCCGTAAAAGGAAATGAGAATGTGGTAGGCCTCGTTTTTTGAAATTCAACAACATATAATCTGCAAGATCAAAAAAAATATTTTATCATAATTTTTTGTTGTAGTGTTGGAAAAAAAAAGAGTGTTATTTTTTTTTTTATTAGGAAACTAAAAAGCTTTTAGGAAAAGAAAACTAACTCGCTATGATTACTCCAAAAATGTTTTTATTTTTAATAGTGGATAGAAGACTATCTAATTTCATTTTAAAAATTTCGGTGATAATATCCGGTCTATCTTCGTGTTTTTGTCGGGTATTCTTGCTAAGGCTCTAGTAATTTCAGGCCATTTTGGATTACATGTAAATGTTATAAATAAATCAGATTTCCATAGCGCCCCGCAAATTGCCATTGCATCTTGATAATTTTGAATCATATATCTAGGGCTTCAAAGATGGCTTGAAGGAAGGATAATTCTTTTCCTATTGCTTGTGCATTTGTATCTCCTCTTGTAATGGCGTCTTGAATTCCTTTTGATAAATTTCGGATCGCAAATTTTTTTTTGATTTTTTCGAATATAATCTAGTCTATCTTCTTCTCTGAAGCATATGCATCAACTATATATTGTTGAAATAATCTACCCCCCTCGAAAAAGTGTATTGCCTTGAGTTCTACGTTCTTGTAATTGATAGCAATAAAATTCTCGTGATAGAGATTTTTTTTCTTTTATATTTATTACTTAAGTTATTTATATTATATTTTAAGTTTATTGTGTAACCATCTTCTCCATATGGAAATAATAAAGGATATTGAAGGGCCATATAACATGGGTGTAGTTTTGTAATTTCTCTGCAAGCTATCTGTTCTATCTTGGATAATAATGTCTCTTCCTTGTTCATGTTCACCAATGTCTCCAACAATTAATGCAGCTATATCGTTTGATGTGGGTAAGTTATATTGGTTACTATCTGTATTTCTTTGTTCTATGAGTCTTAGTTTCATAGATGGTATCTCATCTTGTTGATATCTATCTCTTATCGTTCGAAAAATTTTGACTAATTTATTTGTTTTATCAAGCATCCTAATAAGATTTTCAATTATAAATTGTCTTATGTTTTTGGATTCATTATCAAATGAGAATAATGCCATTCGGTTTTGGACTTCATTTTGTGTGTCATATATATAGAGTTGTGCAAATTTTGGAGGATTATTATTAATTGGCAATAGAGACCCTATAAGATGATGTACATGCCCACTTATTTTAAAAATATTTGGTCCATTTGAATTTTGTGCACATATGTCTATATTAGCACCAAATGATGTAAATGCAAACATAGAGTTATACGTTCGAATGTTTTTTCGGAAATGTGTACTTATTAATCCTCCATGATAATTAAGAAGTGTATCAAGTGTTCGAGGTGTTTTTTTAATTAAGGGCAAGGTTATTTTTCCATCTTTGCAGCAAAGATTGTATTTAGGAATAGTACTATTGCTAATTTGTTCGTTAAGCAAAAGAGAGCGCTACAATGTTGACAGATATAGGAGCAGTCTCCGAGATCGATGTAGAGATTAGCAATGCCTATAAAAAGTTTTAAGAAAAATAACAACAATATGTAAAAAATTAGTATTGTCATCGTATGATTTTTTTTTTTTTTTTTTAGTTTTTAAAAAGAATAGCTAGAATGGATGAGAGAATTACATTCTCTATCATGGTTTTCAGGATGTTGATGGCATCGATGATTCAAAAATTCTCATCTCGAGACTGTGTAAGTTGTGTTGTCCGAAGATTGAGGTGAGAAGCTCTTGCCCGCCAAGGTATAGCTATTTCATTTATTTCAATTGAATCTTGTTCTCTTATGCCGAGTAATTTTGATTCATCCGAGAATGATACAAAAGACACGCTTGTTTGATTGTGTTGTTTTTTGTTGAGTTTTTCTCTTGTCCATTTGTTTCTACGATAGAAGGTTAATTTGATTAGAAAAGAGAACAAAATATATTTATGTAAATAATTTATATGTAATTAATATTTTTATTATAAGATTACTTATAGGAAATTAAACAAATAATTTTTTCATAATAGTATTTATCATATTTTGTTATTTTAATTATGATTTATGGGTAGAAAAATGATATAGTAATATTAATAGTATTAAAACAGTATTATTAACAATATTAATTCTGCGACAACAATAATTATGGGTAAAAATGAATTAATAAAATAGAATTTGTAATAATATTTGTGATATTCTATTATTTTAATTATGAATTTATTGGAAGGAAAATAAAATGTAGTAGTATTAATAATATTAAAATAATAATATTGATAATGCTAACTTTATGATAAGATTAATGCTAATTATAGGCAAAATTAATTGATAAAGTATAAATAATTTATTGATTAAATTGGTAAACAAATGATATATAAGGTAATAAATACATATATATATTTGTATCCTTTTGAAATAAAATAGGTGGTGTAAATATATTTACAAAGATAGAAGATAATAAACTTACAACATTAGGTGTTATTCAGTGGAAAATAAATTCATCAAATTTTTATTCGAATAAAATGGATTTATTAATAAATAGTAAATAAATAAATAAATCTATATGAATAGTTAATAGTTTTTAATTTCTTAAGTTATAGGTAAAGAAAACAAAAAATTATTATCTTTTTAATGTAAATGATAATTTAAATTTATGAACAGTTATTTTTATTCTTAAAATATAAACTTTTTTACTAATGAAATTCATATAGTGTTACAATGATTATCTCTTTTTTTTTTTTTTTTTTTTGTTTATAGTGAAGATGAAGATTTTTTATGCTATTTTCTATGAGTAAAAATTTTGATATTTAGATATAATTTTATTTTATTCAAAAATTGTCTTTGATTTTTATTTATTATTATTAGATAGTAAATTTTAATAGAAAATTATTATCTTTTTAATGTAAATGACAATTTAAATTTATACACAATTATTTCTATTCTTAAAATATAAACTTTTTATTAATAAAATTCACATAGTGTCACAATAGTTATCTTTTTTTTTTTTTTTTTTTCCTTTTATTTACGGTGAAGATGAAAATTTTTAAGTTATTTTATCCTTAAATTTGCAAAGTACAAGATAGCTTTTTTTTTTTAAAAAAAAAATACATAAAAATTAATCTTGTTGTTTTATTTTTTTTTTTCTCTCTCTCTCTCTCTCTCTCTTTTTTTTTTTTTTTTTTTTGGTTCTGCCGTTTATGGTGAAGATTTTTTAAGTATTATATGACAAGAATTTGGTAATTTTTTTTTTAATCTGAAGATGAATCTTTCTCTTTTTTTTTTTTTTTTTTTTGTTCCTAATACATAAAGATCAATCTTGTCGTTTTTTTCCCTTTTTTTTTTTTTGTTTTCCCGTTTATGATGAGGTTTTAAGTGTTATTGCCTTTGTATTATTGTACTTATTGTTTTATCCTTGTTTTCATTATCTCCTATTTATGGTAAAGGATTTTTCAATTTTTTTGCCATGTGAATTGCTCTTAAGTTATGATTATAACATTTTTAAATAAATATGATAGTACAAAACTACCTAGAAAGATAGAAAGCAATAAATTTACAACATCGATATTATTGAAGGGCAAAAAAAATTAATTACATATTAACATTAAATAGGCTAAATTTATTAGTAAACACTAAGTAAATAAATGAATCAGATAAACCATTAGCTGTCTTCAATGACTTCATTCATTGTGTTTTTCGTTAAACATGAGGGAAAAAATTAAGTGTGAATAACAGTCAAAATATTTATACAGAAAAAGGCAGCGAGAGGAAAGAAAAAAAAAATAAAAAAAATAAAAATAAAAAAATAAAGGAACAATATAATACTGAGTATGATAGAAGATGTAGGAAATACCTCAAGTGATGTTATAAATCTCACGTTAAATATGGAATGTCAACGAACTGAAGGTCGAGCAATAACCAATATAAAGGCAACAGAATAGGACTGTGTGCAATAGCAGACCTTAGAAAATACAAATAATCAAGTAAACAAATGAATTAAGTAAATAGCAGGAGAAATAAATTTAAAAAAAGTAACAGATATAGACATAACAAAATTATTGGCAGAGATTGATACTAATAGGTGAAGTACTCAGATTTTGAGTAAATTGGTGTATATGAGCATGAAATATCACCAACAATATTCAGTGAAAGAATAACATAATGAATAAAAACGGTGGCTCAGGTATTTAATCTTTTTCAAAGAATGTGTGACAAATACATAATGGCTTCCCGCCAAGGCAATCGCACAAAGGGTAACACATTGTATCATCACACGATTATAATTTTGATGTAACGGAAGATAGATAACTTGAGTAAGATATGAAATTGTTCAAAGACTACCGGTGAATTAAATACAAAACCCAAAAGGAGGAAAAAAACAATGTAAGGAGGATAGTATAATATAAATTATATGATCGACTTAGAATAGGAAGACTAAAGAAAAAAGAGATTGTAAGCAATAGAAAATAGAAAAATAAAAACGTGATCAATAGAATAAGGAGAGGAGAGTGAAATAACAAAGCCTGCATTCGTGTGTTTGTGGGGGTGTTTATTTTTTTTTTTTTTTTTTTTTCCTCTCTGCAGGAGATTTTTCTGTGTAAAATAATAGGAATGGAATAAGAAAGCCAAGGTGAGTAATAGAAAAGAAAGGTATTACACATAGAAAAAGGTCCCGAATCAAAATCTGCGATAAGAGGGTGGGGAAGAAAAAAAAAAAAAAGAAGAGAAGAAGAAGAAAGAACAAGATAAAACTTTTTTTTTCCCCCGGATGGTAAGAACAAAATGAAAAAACTAGGGCTCAACAGTGGAAAAACAGAGGCAGCAAATGGATATTCACAGCAATCTTTGAACAAATTACATAGAACTCAATATATAAATATTGATTATACTCATCATCACCACCAAAAAGAACTTACCAGGAATAGAATATGTGACATAAACATGTATATATATATATGTATGTATGTATGTATGTATGTATGTATGTATATAAGTCTGCGAGAAACAAATAAAAAAAGGGTAAACATATTAGCATATTATAGAGTAAGGAACTACAAAGAGAGGTAAACATAGTTAATAAAATGCAAAGGACAAAAATTAATGCCACCAGAGGAAAACAATATATTTAATATCATTATGAGAAATTAAAGAGTTACGGATAGGGTTTATAAATAATACCGAACAGTCTTGTCTTATTTCGAGATATCAGCCAAACCACTATAAAAGAGAGAGTAAAAACGACAGAGAGACAAATAAAAGCAGGCAATAAATGAGAAAACAACGTAGTGAATGATGGAAAGTGAAATAGGGAAGGAAAGACGTGAAATGCAAGGAAGGGGCGAATAGAGGGGTAGATGACAACTCGGTGTAGAGGAAAAGAAGGCAAAGGCATAGGCAATAAATTGAGGTGCAGGAGTATTTATAGATGAAGAATAGAAAGAAGAAATATAAACAAGTTCACGACCTATAATAACATTACGTAGATGTTATAAGTCGGTGAATAAAAAAATAATGGGGCAGAAATTTAACAATGAGAGAGAGAGGCAATTTACAATAAGAAAAACAGGAAATAAATATAATATTATAATAACAATGAGATGTAAGAAAGAGAAACGGGAATAAATAAATAAAAAAAAAGTCATGATTAACCGGGGTTTCATTTAATACATCCGACAAAGAAGTTGTAAGTCGGTGAATAAAAATAATGGGGCGAAATTTAACAATGAGAGAGAAGAAAGAGAAACGGGAATAAATAAAAAAAAGTCATGATTAACTTCGGGGTTTCATTTAATACACATCAAAGATAATAAATACAACTAAGCAAGGTGGCGGGACAAATCACCGCCATCCATAACACATATCATCAAGTCGGTAAATAGGAAAAAAAAAAAGAACGATATAGATATATGTAGAAGACAAGAGAACCATCCGGATACATTTTTTTTTTTTTTTTTATTCCATAACACGTATCATCAACTCAATTAAATAGAAAAAAAAAAAAAAAAAAAAAGAACAATATAGATATATGTAGAACCATCGGATACAATTTTTTTTTTTTTTATTCCATAACACGTATCATCAAGTCAATAAATAGGAGAATAAAAAAAAAAGAACAATATAGATATATGTAGAACCATCCGGATACATTTTTTTCTATTTATTTTTTATTTTTTATTTTTTAAGATTCATTTAACACATCCGCACAAAAATGAGTACAATTAAGCAAAATGGCAAGATAAATAATTACCGTCCAAAAACACGGATCATGAACATAATAAACAGAGGGAAAAAAAAAAAAAAAGAATCAAGATAAATAAAAAAAAAAAAAAACTCAAAGCGGAAGCTAAAATCAACATTTAAACGAATATAAAGACAAACCAAGCAAAATAGAAGAAAACTGGGCCAAAATGTGGATAAATCGAAAAGCCCCGCATCAAAACGAAAACAAATGAGGACAACAAAGAACCAAAATCACAGAAAAAAAAAAAAAAAAAAAGGAAAAAGGAAAGAAGAAAGAAAAAGAAATCCAAACCCGGATGAATGAGAGAGGAAAAATCGTAAAAGAAAAAAAACCGCACTGGGATCCAAATAAATGAGGACAAAGATCGCCAAAATCACAGGAAAAAAATAAATAAAAACCATAAAAGAAGAAAAAAAAAAAAAAAAAAAAAAAAGGGACAAAAATTGTCCAAAATGGCAGAGGAGCGTCCGAAACAAAGAAATAAAAAATAAAAAATAAAATAAAAAATAAAATAAAAAAACTGCAAATCCATTTACAGAGAAATCGCCAAGAGGAAGAATAAGGAAACCGAGAAACCAAAAAGGTCGGGACTCCATTTACGCACAAATTACCGAATAAAAGAGATAAAATCCCCAGATTTCCACCCAAATCTCAAAAGGAAAGAGGGCCAAGGAAATAAGAGAATCGAGAGAGAAAAGGAAACCCAAGGCCAAGGAGATGAGAGAATTGAGAGAGGCAGATCTCAAAATCACACGAAGAAGAAGAAAAGGAAAATAGGGTTTCAGGAGAGGAAATGAGAGAATCGAGAGAGAAGAGGAAAGTAGGGCAAAGAAAATGAGAGAATCGAGAAATCAGAGAATCGAGAGAGAAGAGGAAAGGAAAATCTCGTAATCACGTAATCGAGAAATCGAGAATCGAGAGAGAAGAGGAAAGGGAAAAATCTCGTAATCACAAGAAGAAGAAGAAAAGGAAAATAGGGTTTCAGAGAGAGGAAATGAGAGAATCGAGAGAGAAGAGGAAAGTAGAGAATCGAGAAATGAGAGAATCGAGAGAGAAAACGGAAGGATAACCTAAGAAGCCGAAGACCAAAAGGCCCCCGGCCGCATTTAAGAAGTGAGCAGTGAATCAGGGGCAAAAGCGTCATTTTACTGTAGAAAAAACAGTGAACTGAGTCTGCGTGAACAGTAATCCGGAGCTCTCCTTTAGTATATTTATAAAATGACACATCGTTTATCATGAGAATCAATACGACTGGCGGCTTTTCATGTTAACCAAAACGACAAGACGTCTCTCATGATAAAAAATGACACGTCGTTTCTAATATGAACAAAAATGACATGTCATTTTCGCTAGAAGAGAAACTACACCACCATCGACGTGAAGCTTCACAAACTCTCCAATGGCGTCACTGGTGATACCATTGCAGAGATATCCGCTATCCCCATCATCCTCTCCGACCTCTTCCTCCTCCCCACTCAAATGCCTTTCCACCGTCAAATCCGCCTCTGACGTCACAATCACCACTAGAACCACTGCTTCCATATTGCCTCTCGACTCCTTCTCATCGGATCCAATTTTCTGGGCCTTTCTCTCCCCAGACTTCTCCTCCGTCGCTCTCTCATTTGGTTCTCCAGCCTCCCCCGCCAAGAAGCTCCACAACGCCATCCGCCTCCTAAACTCTCAGCTCCGCTCTGAAGTCCTCTCCCGCCACGATGAGCTCCCATGCACCCTACGCGCTTCATTTTTTTCACTATTGATCAAAATGACATTTAGTTAGTTAAGCAAAATGATATGTCGTATTATGTGGGAAAAAAACAACACGTCATGTGGAACAAAACGAAACGTCATTTTAATGTTCACAAAAATGACACGTCGTTTATTATGAGAATCAAAACAACTAGCAGCTTTTCATGTTAACCAAAATGACAAGTCGTTTCTCATGAGAAAAAATGACCCGTCCATTATAATAGGAATAGAAACGACACGTCATTTTTCCTAGGAGAGAACAAAACCCCCACTGACCTGAAGCTTCATAAACTCTCCAATGGCGTCGCTGGCGATACCATTGCAAACGCCTCTCCACTGTCAAATCCACCTCCGACGCCACAACCACCACTAGATCCACCGCTTCCATATCGCCTCTCGACTCCTTCGCATCGGACCCAATTTTCTCGGCCTTTCTCTCCCCGGACTTCTCCTCCGCCGCTCCCTCCTCCAGTTCTCCGGCCTCCCCCGCCTAGAAGCTCCACAGCGCCATCTGCCTCCTCGAGTCTCAGGTCCGCTCCAAAGTACTCTCCGGCCACGATGAGCTCCCACGCACCCTACGCGCTTCATATTTTTGGCTATTCATCAACACGACATATCGTTTCACCAAAATGCAATAATTTTTCAACTTGTAAACGACACGTCAGTTTTCATGTTAAACAAAATGAAACGCTGTTTATATAGTTACGCAAAACGACACGTCTAGTTAGTTAAGCAAAACGATAAGTAAAATGACACGTCGTTTCTGATGTGAAACAAAATGACACTTCGTTTTAATGTTCACAAAAATGGCACGTCGTTTATCAAGAGAATCAAAACTAGAGATGCAAGCACGGGCCGGCCCAGCCCATTCTCCTTAGGCCCACGCGTGCCGCGGGCCGGGCTGGCCTAGCCCACGAATTTTGTGGGCCGGGCCGTATAGTGATGACCTCGGCCCAACCCACACCACGTGCCAATTTTACGTGGGCTAGGCCAGGCCGTGCCGCGGGCCTTGATTGGGCCGGCCCACTCAAGGCCCATCTTGGCCCATCATGAGTCTAGATGGACCAACCCATCTAAACATGTAATTTTAAATTTTTTTATTTTTTATTTTTGAATTTTTAAACAAGTTAATAAATATATAAGTTTAAAAAAATGATATTTTATTTATGATTACCTTATTAAATAAAAATATTTATAAGGAAAACTAGTGGAACAAAACCTTGATAAGGAGAAATAGTACAATAAGGATAATTATACATAAGATGTTTACAAAATTACTAAAAAAAAATAAAATAAAATAAAAATATTATGGGCCTAGATGGGTTGGGCTGGGACGGGCCATTATGGGCCTAGATGGGCCAGGCTAGGTCGGTCCATCATGGGCCTAGACGGGCCAGGTTGGGCCGGCCCAGCCAAACCCAAGCCCGGCCTGGCCCATGATTTTTCATGGGCCGTGCCATGCCGGCCCACGGGTCGATATATGTTGGCCCAGCCCAGCTCACCAATATTTTATGTGTTGGGCCGTGCCTTGAACAGTAACGTGCCGATCCGGCCCGGCCCGTCACTATGTCAGGATGGGCCTGGCCCGACCCACGGGCCCCGGCCCATTGTTGCATCTCTAATCAAAACGACTAGCGACATAACCAAAATGAAAAGTCATTTTTCATGAGAAAAAATGACACGTCATTTTTAATAGGAATAGAAACGATACGTCATTTTTCCTAGAAGAGAAACGAAACCACTATCGACCCGAAGCTTCACAAACTCTCCAATGGCGTCGTTGGCAATACCATTGCAGAGATCTCCGCTAAACCTATCATCTTCTCTGACTTTTTCCTCCTCCCCTCTCAAACGCCTCTCCGTCGTCAAATCTGCGTCTGATGACACAACCACCACTAGATCCGCCGCTTCCATATCGCCTCTCAACTCCTTCGCATCGGACCCAATTTTCTCAGAGTTTTTCTCCCCAGACTTCTCATCTGCCTACTTCTCCTCTGTCGTTCTCTCCTCTAGCTCTCCGGCCTCCCCCATCTTATTGCTTCACAACTCCATTCGCCTCCTCAAGTCTCCGCTCCGTTCTGAAGTCTTCTCCCGCCACGATGAGCTCCCACGTGCTTCATTTTTGTTTGGCTATTGATCAAAACGACATATAATTTTACCAATAAACAACAATTTTTCAACTTGTAAACGACACGTCATTTTTCATGTTAAGCAAAACAAAATGCCGTTTATATAGTTACCCAAAACAACACGTCGTTTAGTTAGTTAAGCAAAATGATACTTCGTTTTATGTGGGAAGAAAAATGAAATGTCATTTCTGATGTGAAACAAAATGACACGTCATTTTAATGTTCACAAAAATGATACATCTTTTGTCAAGAGAATCAAAATGACTAGCGACATTGGATGTTGACAAAAAAGGCAAGTCATTTCTCATGAGAAAAAATGACACGTCGTTTCTAATAGGAACAGAAACGACATGTCATGTTTCCTAGAAGAGAAATGAAACCACCATTGACCCGAAGCTTCACAAACTTTCCAATTACGTCGCCGGCAATACCATTGCAAACGCCTCTCCACCGTCAAATCCGCCTCTGATGCCACAATGATACGTGGGAAGGTCTAAAGTTGGAGGAGGATTGGATCCAAAAGAGAATAAATGAATGGGTTGGGCCTCTGGCTCCAGAAGACTCGTGGGCTGCTGAAACATATCAAGCCCAGGCCCAAGGCAACTCTTCTTCAGCTCAAGCTCAACAGACTGGATCAAAAGGGAAGTTCGAGAAGACTCAAGAAGATGAGGTAGTCGCAACACGCAAGAGAAGGACGCATAAGAAACCAAGCTGGTTTGAGGATTTCAAGATGGGGAAAAACCGTTAAGAAGTTGCGGAGCATCGGGGGCGAGAGGTGGAGTAGCCTCAGCCGGTTTGTTGGCAATCTGTTATTTTGTTGCTTTATTCAATAAATCGAGGTTGGGAATTTGGGCAATGGAGAACAGGTATAAAAGACACCATTGTTTGTATGGGGAGGTTTTATGTGAATTTTGGCATTAACTCAAAGAGTGCACTCTGTAATACAAACCATTTACGTTTGTATCATTGGTGCTTTCATTGAGAGGATGAGGAATGAAGACATAGCTGAGCTTATGAAAGCCATGGAGGTGAGTTTTAAGCAGCATTCTGACGAACAGTTGGTGAAGTTTTCATCGATATTGGAGCAACACATAACTATCACCAACCAACGACTTTCTCAGCTTGCTCAGCCACAACAGAGCTCAGGACCAGCATTAGAGGTCACGGCGGGGCAATCTAGTGCTAAGGCAGATGACGGGCCGTACAAGGGACACCGGCCAGACTTTGGCACTCAGCATGCAGACATGAACTCGCTCCTCAAGACGTTGCGATTGGATGTACCCCGGTTTAACGGAGCCAACGTGGAAAATTGGATATATAAGATTGAGAAATTTTTTTCCCTACACCGCGTCGACCCAGACCTGCGCCTTGCAGTTGTTGCATTCCACCTAGATGGAGAGCCCGCGACGTGGTACCAGTGGATGGAGAGGGGAGGAGGATGAACGAGCTCGAGTTATTTCCTATCTGAGCTGAAAAAAAAGGTTTGGCGCATCCATCTACGATGATCCATTGGGGCGGATCTCTAAACTGGTTCAAACCAGCACCGTGGCGAAGTTCAGGGCTGAATTCGAGGAATTAATGACCCGCATCATAGTTATGACTCAGCCTATATTCATGAATTTTTTTTATGGGGATTGAAGATGGAAATTCGTCGGGAATTGTTGATGGAACCACCGCAGAGCTTGGCGAAAGCCATGGCCAAAGCTTAGCTCTATGAAGAGTGAAATGATGACATGTTCCAGCGACAACGACAGGAGGGTTACCGCCACTACGAGGGCCAGTCCCGGACTCCTACAACGAGACACACGGGAATTAGAGACAACGCGATGACCGCTGTTCTAGAAACTCCACCACCTCACGGTGACCAGACACTGCTGGGAAGCTTGAAATTGCCACTTAAGTGGCTCTCACCGGCAGAGATTCGGGAAATGCGGGAGAAAGGCCTCTGTTTCAGTTGTGATGAGAAGTATAACATTAATCATCGCTGCAAGAATAGGGTGCTACTCATGTGCGGAGAGGATGAAATAGAGGAGAGTCAGGAGGAGGAAGCGCCTACCGTGGACGAGGGATTTCCTGAGGAGGAAATAGAGGTTAGTTTAAATACCCTATCAAATTCAGTAAACCCCAGGATTTTTTGAATTATGGCCAAACATGGAACAGAGTCTGTAGAAGTTCTCATTGACATAGGAAGTAACAATAACTTTATTCAAGAGACATTGGTAACTAAACTAGGATTGCCATTAGAGGCATCCAAACGATTCAAAGTTTATATGGGAAACGGGCAGTATTTGACTTGCAATAAGAAATGTGCAGATGTGGAGTTAGAGTTGCAGGGGACTAGTTTTACTGTAGACCTGTTTGTATTACCTATCTGGGGATTGGATGTAGTATTGGGAATGCAATGGTTGATGACATTAGGGCCCTGCCTACATGACCACAACGAACTTACCATGGAGTTCCAATGGAAGGGTAAGAAAGTGACACTGGCAGGGAACAAAACGGCAGCAGCTACCCAAGTAACATTTTCCTAACTCAACACCATACTTCAGGCGGGCAGTGTGAGTGAGTTATTTTCTTTGGCCCCAGCCACTCTAGCTACGCAGGGCATAAGGAGGCTAGCAGAATGGACAATCGCTCTTTGGGGGCAACCTTGCCGAGTATAGCTAGACACTTGCTTCACCGGTTTAGGGTCGTATTTGAGGAGCCCATATCACTTCCTCCCGTACGCCATATCGATCACAGGATACACCTACAACCGGGTAGTACACCAGTCAATGTTAGACCCTACCGTTACCTTTATTTCCAAAAGGATGTCATGGAGAAACTGGTTAAGGAAATGCTCGAGAATGGTTTCATTCGCCACAGCAACAGCCCCTACTCTTCCCCTGTGTTGTTGGTAAAAAAGAAAGATGGGACATGGCAGTTTTGTGTCGACTATCGGGCCCTCAATGCGATTACCATTAAGGATCGGTTCCCAATTCCAACTATTGATGAGCTACTGGATGAACTTGGAGGGGCGGAGGTTTTTTCCAAGTTGGACCTGCGGGTGGGATATCACCAAATCAGAATGGATTGCAGGGACGTGCACAAGACGGCTTTCTGAACTCACGACGGGCATTATGAGTTTGTTGTCATGCCATTTGGGCTCTCGAATGCGCCTTCCACCTTCCAAGCGACCATGAATCAGGTTTTCAAACCATATTTGCAGAAATTTGTTATTGTTTTCTTTGACGATATCTTAGTTTACAGTAAAAGTGAGGCCGAACATGTGCAACACTTAGAGATAGTGTTGAGTTGCCTCCAGTCTAACAGTTTCTTTGCCAAGGAAAGCAAATGTACCTTTTTTCAGGGGACCATTGAGTATTTGGGCCATTTGGTGTCTCGGAATGGAGTGCGGGCAGACCCGGCAAAGGTACAAGCAATGACATAATGGCCACAACCATAGAATTTGAAGCAGTTACGTGGATTTTTGGGACTCACCGGATACTACCGGAGGTTCATTGCCCAATACGCAGTCATTGCTAGCGCCCTCACGGAACTCCTCAAAAAAGACAATTTCAAGTGGGGAGAGGCAGCTACGGAGGCCTTTGATAGGTTGAAGAAAGCTTTGACTCAAACACCGGTGCTACATTTGCCCGATTTCACAAACACCTTTGTGGTAGAAATGGATGCCTCGGGTGTTGGAATAGGAGGGCTGTTGATGCAGGACGGGCACCCAATAGCATTTTTTAGCAGAAAATTGGGCCCAAGACTAATGGGAGCTTCAGCTTATATGAGGGAACTCCATGCCGTGGCAGAAGCCATCGCTAAGTGGCACCAATACCTACTAGGGAGACATTTTGTTGTTAGAACAGACCACAAAAGTCTGAAGGAACTCCTCACACAAGTAATCCAGACTCCGGTGCAGCAACAATACCTTTAGAAATTGATGGGGTACAGTTTTTCGATTGAATATAAGGCAGGAACCTTGAATTCGACAGCCAATGCTCTTTCCTGCCGTATGGAGGAGCCCCACACTGAGCTCAATGTTGCGGTCTCCTCAGGGCTATTTGATTTCCTGTTGGACTTGCGTAAGGAGAACCAAACGTTTCCTGAACTGATGAAGCTTCACCAACAACTGGAAATCGAGGTCCTTAATACGGATTAGGAATGGCGAGACAGGGTCCTCTTATACCGGAACAGGTTTTACCTCGGTAAAGAATCCAAGCTTAAGCAACAAATGCTGAAGGAGTTCCATGACACGCCAGTAGGGGGACATGCGGGAATCGAATGGTCCTACATCCGACTCAGTGCTAATTTTTACTGGCCAGGCATGCGTAGGGATGTCAAAGAATTTGTGGGGAGGTGCGTCACTTGTCAGACCGTGAAGTACTCCACTTCGGTCCCCTATGGACTGCTACAACCATTGGAGATGCCTGATAGAGTGTGGGAGGACTTAACTTTGGACTTCATTGTTGGGCTGCCAAACTCGAAGGGGAATACGTCTGTCTTGGTGGTTGTTGACAGATTAACAAAATACACCCACTTTGGGGCACTACCATCCAACTATATGACTTCCAAGGTTGCCGAACTCTTTACTGGGATGGTGATTAAATTGCATGGAGTACCACGGACGATGGTTTCGGACAAGGACCCAATTTTCACAAGAAAGTTTTGGTCCAAGTTGTTTGAGCTAATGGGAACCCGTTTGAAGATGAGCTCAGCCTACCACCCTCAAAAGGACGGGCAGACGGAGGTCCTGAATCGATATTTGGAACAGTACCTGCGTGCATTTGCTGCCGACAACCCGAAATAGTGGTTAGCCTTCTTGGGGTGGGCGGAGTGTCATTACAACACTAGCCACCAGACCGCCATAGGGATGTCGCCATTCCAAGCCGTGTACGGATGACCACCTCCTACTATTCCTGCTTACACTAGGGGATCCTCAACCATCTAGGCTGTAGATGATTGCCTACGCACTAAGGATGACATCCTTCAACGATTGAAGGTTAATCTACACCACGCTTGTAACAGGATGCAGCAGCTCGCCAATAGGAAAAGACAAGATAAGCAATTCAACCTTAGGGATCTTGTCTTGGTTAAACTCCAGCCCTACCGTCCGACAACTGTAGCTCGGCGTTTACATTTGAAGTTGGGCATGCGTTACTTTGGGCCGTTCAAAATCATAGCCAAGGTTAGGCTGGTGGCTTACACTTTAGAATTACCTCTGGGAAGCAAAATTCACTCCACTTTTCATGTGTCCCTGTTAAAGGAGTTCAAGGGCGATGGTTCTACAGCTTCCTTTCCCTTACCAGATCAGAGCCATACTAACAGACCCCTTATTTATCCCACAGCCATCTTGGCAGTCCGAGAAGCACAGCAGCATGGAAAGACCATCACGCAGGTGCTAGTTCAGTGGTCACACAGCCTCCAGGAAGATGCAACCTGGGAAGCACTCGAGCCTTTCAGTCAGCTCTATGACATGCCTGACCTTGAAGACACGGTCAAAGTTGATGGGATGGGAAGTGATACGTGGGAAGGTCTGAAGTTGGAGGAGGATTGGATCCAAAAGAGGATAAATGAATGGGTTGGGCCTTAGGCTCCAAAAGACTCGTGGGCTACTGAAACATATCAGGCCCAGGCCCAAGGCAACTCTTCTTCAGCTCAAGCTCAATGGGCTGGATCAGAAGGGAAGTTTGAGAAGACTTAAGAAGATTAGGTAGTCGCAACACGCAAGAGAAGGACACGTAAGAAACCAAACTGGTTTGAGGATTTCGAGATGGGGAAAAACCGTTAAGAAGTTACGGAGCATCGGGGGCGAGAGGTGGAGTAGCCTCAGCCGGTTTGTTGGCAATCTGTTATTTTGTTGCTTTATTCAATAAATCGAGGTTGGGAATCTGGGCAATGGGGAACAGGTATAAAAGACACCATTGTTTGTATGGGGAGGTTTTATGTGAATTACAAACCATTTATGTTTGTATCACACAACCACCACTAGATCCACCACTTCCATATCGTCTCTTGATTCCTTTGCATCGGACCTAATTTTCTTGGCCTCTCTCTCCTCGGACTTTCTCCTCTGCCGCTCTCCTCTGGCTCTCCAGCCTCCCCCGCCTAGAAGCTCCACAACTCCATCCGCCTCCTCGAGTCTCAGCTCTGCTCTGAAGTACTCTCCTGCAACGACAAGTTCCAACGCACCCTATGGGCTTCATGTCTTTTGCTTTTGATCAAAATGACATATCATTTATACCAAAATGCAGCAATTTTTCAACTTGTTAACGACAAGTCAGTTTTCATGTTAAACAAAATGAAACGATGTTTATATAGTTACCCAACATGACACATCATTTAGTTAGTTAAGCAAAATGATACGTCATTTTGTTTGGGAAGAAAAATGATAGTCGTTTCTGATGTGAAACAAAACGACACGTCATTTTAATGTTCACAAAAATGACACGTTGTTTATCATGAGAATCAAAATGACTAGCAGCTTAACCAAAATGGAAAGTCATTTCTCATGAGAAAAAATGACACGTCGTTTCTAATAGGAACAGAAATGACACGTCGTTTCTAATAGGAACAGAAACAACATGTCGTTTTTCCTAGAAGAGAAATGAAACCACCATCGACCCGAAGCTTCACAAACTCTCCAATGGTGTCACCGGCGATACCATGGCAAACGCCTCTCCACCGTCAAATCCGCCTCCAATGCCACAACCACCACTAGATCCACCGCTTCCATATCACCTCTCGACTCCATCGCATCAGACCCAACTTTCTCGGGCTTTCTCTCCCCAGACTTCACCTCTGCCGCTCACTCCTCCGGTTCTACGGCCTCCCCTGCCTCCCCCGCCTCCCCCGCTTAGAAGCTCCACATTGCCATCCACCTCCTCGAGTCTCAGCTCCACTCTGAAGTACTCTTCTGCCATGATGAGCTCCCACGCACCCTATGCGATACATTTTTTTTCGCTATTAATCAAAACGACATATCATTTTACTAAAATGCAGCAATTTTTCAACTTGTAAATGACACGTCAGTTTTCATGTTAAACAAAATGAAACACCGTTTATATAGTTACCTAAAATGAAACGTCATTTAGTTAGTCAAGCAAACGATGTGAAACAAAATGACACGTCATGTGGGCTTACCGGACGACCAGTAGGACAACCACGGGGGAAACACCATTTTCGATGGCGTACGGAATGGAAGCAGTCCTACCAGTCGAGATATCAATCCCAACGAGCAGAGTTACTGAGTATGAAGAAGAGCGCAACGTCGAGCGAATGGGCTTAGAGCTCGACCTCCTTGAGGAAAGGAGCACTGATGCTCAGCTAAGGCTCGCCTCTTATCAGGCTAGGACGGCTAGGTATTACAATAGGAGGGTCAAACACAAGCAATTCAAGGTAGGAGATCTCATCTTGCAAGCAGTAACGCCCAACACCAAACCTAAAAACTCGGGCGTACTGGGCCCGACTTGGGAGGGACCCTATCGGATAAAGGAAGTTGTGGCAAGCGGCTCCTATCGACTCTCCGAGATTAGCGGTCGAGACATCAAGCACACTTGGAATGCCGACCAGCTGAAACTCTACTATCCTTAGTAAAGTTATCGCTCGACTTTGATGTAACTTCAACACTTAGATAATTTTTGGTTCAAATTTTGTATGCCTCTACGGACTAGAGGGTCGACATGTATTATACGAGAATAAAGTTTGAACCTTTTCACCCATTATTTGTGATGTTCTCCTCGACCATTGTAAGTTAATGTATGTCGACCAATGCAACTGGCTTACTCGGCGTCGAAGACATGTCTCAACTATCTTCGACAAGGGGGTAGTAAGGCCAAGGCTAAAGTCCACTCGAAGCCTCTAAAGGCGGAAGAGCCTGGTAAGCCTATCTAAAGCGCGTTCAACGAATAAAATTTTCTAAGGCATTCATCAATATGCATTAAAAAAAAAAAAAAAACAAAACAACAACATGCGCAGAAATGCATATATGTATAAATAATAATAATAAGCTGTCTCGACCTTATGGCCGTTACAAAACAAAAATCAATGTCTCGACCTTACTGTCTTAAAAAAAAAAAAAAAAAGATCTCATGGTGTGGCCTCTCCCCTCGGCGTCCCCTTGACTTCCGCTTCCGGCTCCGCCGCCGCCGCCTCCTGCCCCTGTTCACCGCCGTCAGCCGCCGTCTGCTCCGCAGGTCCCCCGACGATTGGTGCACTCTCGAGAGGCACCACTTCCTCGCTGTCAGAATCGTCGAGGAAGGCCAAGTCGACGTCCGGTCGCTTCTTTCGGAAGCGGTCGAGAATCTGCTCGCCTGCTGCCTTCATAAGGTTAAGCTGAAGCTCCTCGAACTCGGCAGAGTCTTGATAGTCTTCAAGCCTCTGGGAGACCAGATCCTCGAAAGCCTCCGAGGACTTGAACTTCTCGACGTCCTCGGCGACCGCATCCTTGAACTCCTGGGACGACTTGAAGGATGCGATCAGAGAGTCGATCGATCGACGGTATTCCTCAGACCTGAGGAAATCCTCGACCGCCTCCCTCCTCTTCTGCTGGAAAGCATCGGAGGCCAGGAAGTTCTCGACCCCCTTTGAGCATCCCTCCTTGAAGCTGTCGCTCTTTTCTCTGGCTATCGCCTCTTCCAAGGATTTGACCTTGGTCTTCTCAAGGTCCAGCGACGACTGGAGCTCATCCCGAAGGATCCCCAAGGAAAGAATCTCCTCCTGGGCAGCCCTCGACGGCGTTCCCTTCTCCAGAAGGGCGGCGACCTCCACGTAGTTCAAAAGCGTGGCCTCGAGAGCCTGCAGAGTGTAGGATCTTGTTGTGATTTATAGATGAAAAATCAATTGAACAACAACAATATTGTAGGCGGAATTTCAAAAATTTTATCATATCCATTTAATTCAAAATTAAACGTAAACCACAACGAGAGATGCATGCATGATATATGTTTATAGACAAAGGATTAGAATATCACACATACCTTTGTGACGATTAATTAAATGACCGCAAGGATCTTGCCTCACTATCTCACGTTCCAAGATGGAGAATTGCCGTGAAACAAGATCGTTGTTTTACTGCCACGATCACACCAAAAACCACTCGTTGATTCAAAGCTATGACTCTATGGTATTTGGGATGTGAGAGTGGGCTCTTTTTCAAAAACCTAAGAAAATTATTTCCTTCTATTTTATCTCTACAAAATCCGGCCACCCTAAGGAAAAATGTGATATATTTTTTCTTCTCTCAAAAGAACTCTCTTAGGGTTTTCAATAAAATATCCTTATATAGGAGGAAATTCAAAAACTCAAACCCTAGATGGGATTTTCGAATTTTTTCTTAACCCTTGGATTGAAATCTGAAAATCCCTACATGGCTAGGGATTTCTAAATTTTCCTTCCCCTTTTGGTGCAAAATTCGAAATCCCCTTATGGCAAGGGATTTCCGAATTTTTTCCAAAATAATATATCACCTTTCTCTTTCCTTTAGTTGCCAAATCAAATCATGTTTAAATTTTATTTTGAATTTTAAATTAATCTCTATTAATTTCGAAATTCAAAACTCATTCCTTTTATTTTTCAATTATCGAATAAATGAAAAATAACACAATGAATTTAAACATAATTATGTATTGAACATCATTTCTGTTTTTCCCATTTATTAGAGCTAGCCTTGAGACTGAATGGACCCACATGAACAAAGCTATGGAATTACAATATTCGACTAACTCATCTCTATAAGTTATCGACATATTTAATTCTGACATCGTACAACTCCACTAAAAGTTCGATGCCGAATAATCTCTCGATTCATGTGCGCTAATTTTTTTTTTGGTGTTGATACAATTTATCACACGGTCCACAGTGTAAATGCATTATTATCCTTCGTAAATATCAGTGATCAGAATGGTATATAATATTACCGTTTTACCATTCCAATCATTATTTCCTCAACTCCTTTATATGACTGTGAACAAGAAAGACAAACGTTCGTAAGATGTCTCGCACATGTCACGATGTCTTAATCAATGAATATCAGAATGGTTTATTTATTCACACACCCGTCAATAAAGCATGAGGTGATATTATTTCTTACGAATTCCATATCTGTGAATCACACAACTCCAATTTAATAATGTCATGATCCCAATAACCGAGATGTCGTTCAATAATTGTGAACTAATCTCATTGGTGAATCAAAGATCATGAGATACTAAGTTGAGCTATGCATTCACTTCAGGATTAAGATAATTATACAAATATACTTAAGTTGTGATGATTAGGTTTAGAGTTGTGTAAACGGTTTTTACTCTAACCTAATCAGTCACATGGTCTATTCAACATGTTACGAGCATGTCTAGATCAACCACGAGTCCTACTCCCATGCCCCGAGACCCGGCATCACATGGTTCGATCTATTGATCGTAATCGGATTCGATTGTCCAATCAATCCTAAGGCTGCGAATATATATTTTAAATCAGTATCGGAAGAGTTTGTCCGTGAGGGTTCCCGACTCTTCTTTCGTTGGTAACAGTTTATGGACTAAGCAATATTACTAACACTCTTGAGTATGTGTCAAAACATAACTTTATCTTATTTTATAAAATCAGCAAAATAATAATGTCTTACATTTGTCATTTCATAAATAACAAATTACATCCCACTTTATGGACACATTTCCAACACAGAGAAGGAGAAAAAGTGAGCCGGGGGTAAGCACGTGCCGCGGACACGGTCGACCACAAAACAAACAAAGAAAGAAAGAATACAACTTACAGAAATTTGGCGGATGACAGCAACGCGGTGGCGGTCGAGCAGGTCCATCTTCGTAAACTTCTCCCAGGAGTCCGGGTTGAAGTGCGAGTAGATGGCCTGGATGGGCAGGCTGAAGCGATTGGGAAGGCGCAGGGCGCTGCTCAAGTGGCAGTCGGCAACGTCCGTCACCAGGAACGTGGGGTCATTTATCTTTGACCCCGGCATCTGGAGGGGGCCCCCAGTCAGAGGTGAGACCTCCTTCCCCTTGTCTCGACGCCGGGGCTGTCGAGAGGACCCCTCGGCCACAGTAAGGTCGATCGGCTCCTCGACCCTTGGCCTTTTTTTCCCGGGCGTGATGACGAAAACGCCCCGTGATTGGGCCTCGAGACCCCCCCCCCCGTAGGGTCGGGGCTGGTATCGGGCTGGCTCGTCGACTTCGAGCTCACGCTACCGCTCCTCTTCCTCGGCCTGGGGGGGACGTTGTACTTCATCTCTGCAGGGACAGCTGTTAGACAACAAAGAAAACATTAGAAGACGGTGTCTCTCGACGCATATGCAGCAATGCCCAGAGATAACCCGTGTAAATTAGCGCTCGACTCACCGCTGAGAAGGTATGCAGGCGGGGCCACAGATTTGACCGGAGGCTAGAGCAGGACCGACAACCCGTAGAGGAGGTGGTTCTGGGCGGTGTTCAAGACGGCCGTGCTCCGAAAGGACTCGTCGAGAGAGAGAATGCGCTCGATATGTCCGAGCTTGGCTGTCGAGAGAGTCGGTCGGTCCACGGTCTCACCTGCACAACACACCTATCATATGAGATCGGCGTCAATTAACTGGGTGGTGTAGGGTGATAACACAAATGCACCTATAGTATTTGCTGAAAAGGGTCAGTGTCCCTGAAGGACGCCCAACGTCGAGCGGGTGATTGTTGAAGTTGCCACCAAGGAAGAAGAACTACGGCTTCTATCCGTGGCAACTCAAGGTCTTCTCGACCACGACGGTAGGAACTGGTGGTTTGGACTTGGAGTTAGCCTCGAGGTAGAAAAAACCCCGCTGACTGGGAGACGCCCTGAGGGAATAACAGTACAAAAACTCCTCGACACTTAGGTCGAGGCTCAAGTACTTCCTCCACAGAATGACCATGGAGTTTATTACGGCCCAGCAGTTCGGGGACAGCTGGACGGGAGAGATCCTATACAGGTTACAGAGGGCCTTCACAAAGGGATGGAAGGGCACCGTCTCTCCTAGAGTAAGTGACCGCGTGTAAACGGTCATGTGGCCAGGGGGCTGTGGGCTCTGTCGCTCGGCGTCGGAACGACGAGGTAGAAGTGGTGGGCATCGATCCCCGCCTCTCTGAAAGCCTTTAGGGCGGACGAGGGTCTAATCTTCGACGGGTTGACGTCCGTCGCCATCTCTACGATGTCGTCCGATGGCGCCTGGTGATAAGCGCGCCTCCCAACGGCGTCAACCTTCGGATCTTCCTCCTCCTCAGCGGGAAGAACCAGGCCGCCCGACTGTGACGCAGACGCCGACACCTCAACGTACTCATCTACCTGGGGGATGAGTGAGTCACCGCTGTCGATCAACGAGTCGCTCGACATCGTAGCATCCCCCGGGTCTTCCCTGACCCTAGACGTAGAAGCTTCTCGACCCCTAACCTTCCTAGGCGGCATGATCTGGAAACAAGAAAAGGAGGGCCGAGGTGAGAACCTAATGGTCGAGAGGCCAACGGAAAAATAGGGGAATAAAAGCCCCAAATCAGGGGCCAGAGCCCTCGACGCCGAGCCCACAAGGCCGGAGAAGGATTCAGCCCACAGAAGAAGGGGAAAGCTTGTAGGGTCCCCCGGGACCCAGGCGCGAGCTTGATAACCCCGGCATGGTCGACTCAACCCGGACGGTTGATACCACGGCGGGGTCATCTAAGCCGGCACACTTCAGAGAGGTAAGCATATCATTTTTACTTTTCTTTCCTAACCCCTTTATTATGTAGGTTCACAAGGACAAACCAGATTCACACCGGAAAAAGCAATGGGATTTTGAGAAACTTACCAGTACTCTCGGGAAGCTTGGGAGACCGAGAAGGAAGAGTGGCAAACATGGAATGTGAGCGGTGGTCGGAGTCTCAAGCGGCGAATACTGGCGGAAATCCGGCAGAGTAACAGCGTAAACAGAAAAAGGTAAACTGGAGAAATGCGATGGAAGGGGGTATTTATAGGCCCAGATGAGGGGATTCGAAAGGCCTCAGAATCCAAAGGACGCCAGATCTCAGCCGTCGAATTTGAATTGCCTCGATCCAACAGCGTATCCGAATAGGCGTGATCCAACGGCTGGGATAAGAGCCGAATTAGTAAGTACAATCAGACGGTCACGGCTCTTCCCTCGACTGCCATGTGTCAACCAGATGTGGAACGTGACTGTTGACATGATCGACGCGACCTCTCCATAACCCGAGGTCCCTGCAGTAATGATGGCACAGTAATGATGACATCGTACCCCTCAACGGCCGCTACAGCTTGCATAGGGAACCTTCCACGTGGACGCCTCGACTACTGCATAGCCTAGGGTGTCGCCACATGGCACCCCAGGCTAGGGGGTAATTGTTACACCACGGTCGAGGTATCAACCGTCCCTCGGGTGACAAGCGCCAAAAGATTCCTCACGGAGGACCGGTCGCTGATGCCGAGGGAGCCACGTGTCAAAAGTGCCCATTGCACGCCGAGACATAGCGTGTGCTGATATGCGCCGAGGAAATGGCCGTGTGCCGGTGAATCGACGCCGAGGCATGACCAAAGTCAACTCTGCTGTCAGACCTTGGGAAGACGCACTATTCCACCTACCCCCACTGTCATGATCAGAAGCTCAGACGTTGGGTAGAAAGTGGTTGGTCTGACCGAGGATTCACAATCAGAGATATCCGACTGTCAAATCCCAAAAGTGAAAGGTAAAAGCTGACTGCCTCGGGATACGCGGAGGCTCTCTCATGTGTAAAAGGCCTATAAATAGGGTCAAAAAGCTCCATACATTTTTTAGAAAAACTAAGACCGGAATTTCTACAAGATTTGTAATCTACAGCATATTAATGCAAATACAAGTGGATGTAGGCAAAAAATATTTCTTGGCCGAACCACTATAAACCCTTGTCTTCTTTACTGTTTTTTGACTACTACTCCGTGATTATTTCTGAGAGATTAACGCGAGTGTCCTTGGAGAAAAATAATTCCTTGTTGATTAAAATTCACCATCAACATGAAACAAAATGACACATCATTTTAATGTTCACAAAAATGACACGTCGTTTATCATGAGAATCAAAACGACTAGCGACTTTGGATGTTAACCAAAATAGCAAGTCGTTTCTTATGAGAACAAATGACACGTCGTTTCTAATAGTAACAGAAATGACATGTCATTTTTCCTAGAAGAGAAACGAAACTACCATCGACCTTATGCTTCACAAACTCTCCAATGGCGTCGCCGGTGATACCATTATAGAGATCTCCGCTACCCCGATCATCCTCTCTGACTTCTGTTAGAGATTCTCCTCTTGACTCGGCAAACCAATCTTCTTCAACAGAATCTACTACAACAGTCTCCCCTCAAGCTTCGGATATCAGAAGATCTTCTCCTCCAAATCAGCATAATTTGATGTAGCAGTTTTATAAATCTTTGTATTCAAATTGCCTATATTTCAGCTAACGATTTTATTATCTTCTGTATATATGTATCATCTTGTAAACATCATTAAATGAATGAAAACCAGATTCACGTTTCAAATCTTTATATTGTATCAGAGCACTATCTCTAACGAGAACTTGATTCTGATTTTTTTTCTCTCTTTCCAAATGGCCACAGATTCCTCCACTAGTGACACCGCTGTTGTCAATATCACCTCCCAAAATTCCTCCCAGACCCTCATCACCATTAATGCTGCTTCTCAAATTCCTTTGAAACTCACCTCTGCCAATTATTTTTCCTGGCGTGCTCAGTTCAATGCTCTTCTTTATGGTCTGGATTTATTTCGTTTCCTTGACGGTACTACTCCGCCTCCTTCTCAAACAATAACCCATGATGATCAATCTGTCTCGAATCCTGCCTATATATTCTGGCGTCGTCAAGATCAACTCATTCTTCATGCTATCCTAGCCTCCGTAAGTGATGGTGTAATTCCTCTGATTTCGTCAGCAACTTCCAGCCGTGATGCTTGGGATCGTCTATCTCGCCTTTATGCCAAGCGATCCAATCAACATATAATCCATCTGAAGGACAAACTTTCAATGCTCACTCGTGGCACATCCTCTGTTACAGATTTTCTAGTGTCCATCAAACGCATCGCTGATGAACTGACTGTCCTTGGGGCACCTCCAAGTGATGCAGATTTGCTTCTATACAACACTCGTGGTCTTGGTTCTGCTTATAAGGAACTCATTGCTGCTCTACGAACTAGAGACTCTGTGGTACCTTTTGAAGAATTGTTTGACAAGATCATTGATCATGAAACTTTTCTCCTTCATAGTGAAAAACAAAATTCTGACTCCCTTCCACCCACTGCCCATCTCGCCAAAAATACTCGTTCGTTTTTTCGCCCACCTAAACAACATTTTTCCTCCCCTACTCCTGGTTTACTTCCCACTCCTACCTCTGCCAATAAACAACCAAAACCAGATAGTTCTCTACTCCCGATTCCTACTTGTCAATTCTGTGACAAACGTGGTCATGATGCTAAGAAATGCTTCAAGTTATTTCCTCACCTTCGTCCTCAACGACCTTCTGCCAATCATGTCACCACCTCTCCCTCTGCTCAAAATCCTTGGATTGTAGACTCAGGTGCCTCTCATCATGTTACCTCGCAGCTATCAAATTTGTCTCTTCCTCAATCTTATGAGGGTCCTGATGATATAATTATTGGTGATGGTTCAGGTTTGCAAATCACACATACTGGTTCTGTGTCCTTTTCTCCTTCTTTTACTTTATCAAACGTTTTATGTGTTCCATCCATACATCAAAATATGATTTCTGTTTCTAAATTTTGTCGCTCTAATAAAACTTCTATTGAATTCTTTCCCTCTCATTTTGTTGTTAAGGATTTATGCACCGGGAAGCCTCTACTTCACGAAAGGAACAGGCATGATCTCTATGAATGGCCAAATGCTACTCCTACAACCTCCACCTCTACCGTGGCCCTTTCTACCACTGTTGCTGCTACAGACTCTCCAACTATATGGCATGGGTGCCTGGGACATCCATCTTTAAAAATCTTCAAATCTCTCATTAGTTATGGTCTAGTTTCATGTTCACACTCTATTCCCTCTGATTTCATTTGTGAGTCTTGTTTTTGTAATAAAAGCCAACGTCTTCCGTTTGGTGAATCTAGTTTAGAGAGTCGTGGACCACTTGATCTTGTCTATACTGATGTTTGGGGTCCTGCTCCGGTTCAATCCATTAATGGTTTTCATTATTATGTGATTTTTGTTGATCACTTTACAAAATATGTTTGGCTCTATCCTTTACGCTTGAAATCTGATGTTTTCTCTATTTTTCGCCAATATAAAGCAGTCGTCGAAAAATTTTTCAATCGTCCCATTATTTCAGTTTATTCTGATGGCGGTGGTGAATATACTGCTTTAAAAAATTTCTTATGCACATTGGGTATTCAACATCTCAAAACACCTCCTCACACCCCACAACATAATGGTACTGCCGAAAGATGCCACAAACATATTGTTGAAACTGGTTTAACTCTCCTTCATCAATCTAAAGTCCCTCTAAAATATTGGTCATATGCTTTTCAAACTGCAGTCTATTTGATTAATCGTCTTCCCACTCCAATTCTTGATTTTTCCTCTCCTTATGAAAAATTACTCCACAACAAACCGAACTATAACAAACTCAAAGTGTTCGGTTGTTTATGTTTACCTTGGCTTAAACCCTATGCTGCTAATAAATTTGAACCCAAATCCACTCCTTGCATCTTTCTTGGTTATTCTCTTAATCAAAGTGCTTATTTTTGCCTTGATCTTAAAACCAATAAAATCTACACTTCTCGACATGTTCGTTTTCTCGAATCTGAATTTCCCTTTTCAAAATCATCTTCCACTGATTCACTGATTTCTCCTAGCTCCTGGTCTCCTCCTATTACTTGTTTTCCTGCCCCGGTGCCTATGCCTCCGACTGAACAACAACCATTGGTAATCAATGCCACGGCTGATTCAACAAACACCCTGCATTGGCCATCCACAAGATCATTGCTGGTGCCTTCCGCAGAGTTAGGTAACTCACATCACTCTTCAAACTCTCTTCCTAGCTCCACCACTTTATCTTCACCTATTACGTCACCTTCCCCCTCTCCTCTAGCATCTCAAACTGAACCTGTTCCTCCCATTGTACATCCTCCTCAACCTCCTAATATCATTGTCACTCGCTCTAAAAACAACATTTTCAAGCCTAAACGTCTATTCACCACAACTCATCCTTTACCTGATTCTATTGAACCTACATGTGTAACTCAAGCCATTAAGTATGCAGAATGGAGGCAAGCTATGTCCGATGAACTTACGGCTCTTCTTCGAAATGGTACCTGGGAACTAGTTCCACCATCTTCTTCTCAAAATGTTGTCAGTTGTAAGTGGGTGTTTCGCATCAAAAGAAATCCAGATGGTTCCATTTCTAAATACAAGGCTCGTCTTGTTGCTAAAGGTTTTCATCAACGGCCTGGCGTGGACTTTCATGATACATTTAGCCCGGTCGTTAAACCTACAACCATCCGTCTTGTGATCACTCTTGCTCTGTCGCATGGTTGGCCTCTTCGACAACTTGATGTTAATAATGCTTTCCTTCATGGCACTTTATCTGAAGACGTGTTTATGCAGCAACCCCCTGGCTATGTTGACCATAATCATCCCACCTTTGTGTGTAAGCTTCACAAGGCTATTTATGGTCTTAAACAAGCACCGCGAGCATGGTACAATGAGCTCAAGAACTTCTTATTATCCTATGGATTCGTTAATTCGCGCAGTGACACCTCTCTTTTCATCTACCATACCACCACTGTCACCGCCTACTTCTTGGTCTATGTTGATGATCTACTTGTCACTGGCAACAACAATGCTTTTCTTACTCAGTTTCTGCAGACCTTAGCTAGAAGATTCTCCGTCAAGGACTTGGGTGATCTTAACTATTTTCTTGGTATCGAGGTTCTACCTACTACATCCGGTTTACTCCTGACACAACACAAGTATATTCGTGATCTTTTGGAAAAAGCAAATATGTCAGGTGCCAAAGAATGCTCCACACCGATGTCCTCTTCACAGTCATTGTCAGTTCATGATTGTTCTCCACTGGCTGATGCTACAAAATATCGGCAAGTCATTGGTGCACTTCAATATCTCTCCCTTACTCGACCAGATATATCTTATGCCGTCAACAAATTGGCACAATTCATGCATTCTCCATCTGAGACCCACTGGTCCGCAGCAAAGCGTGTTTTAAGATATCTCAAGTCTACCATTCATCATGGATTGTTTTTGAAAAAGAATCAGCATCATCATGTCACTGCATTTACTGATGCAGATTGGGCTGGAAACCGTGATGATCGTACCTCCACTTCCGCTTACATTGTCTATCTCGGTGGCAATGCTATTTCTTGGTGTTCGAAAAAGCAAAAGTCCGTTGCACGTTCATCAACTGAGGCTGAGTACCGAGCTCTTGCTTCTTGTGCTGCAAAAGTACTATGGATTACAAATTTGCTTGCCGAACTACATGTTTCATGCTCTGCCTCTCCTCAAATATTCTGTGATAATATTGGGGCCACTTATCTCTCTGTTAATCCTGTTTTTCACTCGCGAATGAAGCACATCTCCATCGATTATCACTTTGTTCGTGATCACGTTGCTCGAGGATCATTTCGGGTCTCTCATATTTCATCTAAGGACCAGCTTGCTGACACTCTAACGAAGCCATTATCTTCCGCTCCTTTCCGACATTTGCGATCCAAGATCGGTATCTCCAATGGGAGCACCGTCTTGCGGGGGCATGTTAGAGATTCTCCTCTTGACTCGGCAAACCAATCTTCTTCAACAGAATCTACTACAACAGTCTCCCCTCAAGCTTCGGATATCAGAAGATCTTCTCCTCCAAATCAGCATAATCTGATGTAGCAGTTTTATAAATCTTTGTATTCAAATTGCGTATATTTCAGCTAACGGTTTTATTATCTTCTGTATATATGTATCATCTTGTAAACATCATTAAATGAATGAAAACCAGATTCACGTTTCAAATCTTTATAACTTGTACCTCCTCCTCTGTTAAATGCCTCTCCACCGTTAAATCCATCACCGACGCCAAACCACCACTAGATCTGCTGCTTCCATATCGCCTCTCGACTCCGTCGCAACAGACCTAATTTTCTCAGCCTTTATCTCCCCAGACTTCTCATCCACCTACTTCTCCTCTACCGCTCTCTCTTCTGCCTCTCTGGCCTCCCCCGTCTAGAACCTCCACAATGCTATCCTCCTCATCGAGTCTTAGCTTCGCTCTGAAGTCCTCTCCTGCCACGACGAGCTCCCACGTGCTTCATTTTTTTTTGGCTATTAATTAAAACGACTCAGTTTTCCAAAAAGCAGCAATGTTTCAACTTGTAAATGACACGTCGTTTTTCTTGTTAAGCAAAAAAAAAGGCAGTTTATATAGTTCCCTAAAATGAAATGTCATTGAGTTAGTTAAGCACAACGACACGTTGTTTTAATGTTCACAAAAGAACACGTCGTTTATCGTGAGAATCAAAATGAATGGCGAATTTTCATGATAACCCAAATGACAAGACGTTTCTCATGAGAAAAAATGACACATCGTTTCTAATATGAACAAAAATGACACGTCATTTTTCTTGGAAGAGAAAGGACACCACAATCGATCCAAAGCTTCGCAAACTCTCCAATGGCCGCTGGCGATACCATTGCAAAGATCTCCACTATCCCTATCATCCTCTCCAACCTCTTCCTCCTCCCCTCTCAAATGCCTATCCACCTTCAAATCTGCCTCCGACGCCACAACCACCACTAGAACCGCAGCTTCCATATCACCTCTCGACTCCTTCATATCAGACCTAATTTTCTTGGCCTTTCTCTCTCCGGACTTCTCATCCAACTACTTTTCCTCTATCGCTCTCTCCTCTGGCTCTCTAGCCCCCACCTAGACGCTCCACGACGCCATCCGCCTCCTCAAGTCTCAACTCCACTCTGAAGTCCTCTCCCGCCACGACGAGCTCCCACGCGCTTCATTTTTTTGGCTATTGATTAAAATGACAGATCGTTTTACCAAAAAGCAGCAATTTAAACTTGTAAAAGACATGCAGTTTTTCATGTTGAGCAAAAAAAAAAATGTCGTTTATATAGTTCCCTAAAATGGCACGTCGTTTAGTTAGTTAAGCAAAATGATACGTCATTTAATGGCAGAAGAAAAAAGACACGTCGTTTCTGGTGTGAAACAAAATGACACATCGTTTTAAAGTTCACAAAAATTGACATGTCATTTCTAATAGGAACTAGAAGGACACGTCACTTTACCTACAAGAGAAACGACACCACCACCACCATCGACCCGAAGCTTCACAAACTCTCCAATGGCGTCGCCAGTGATACCATTGTAGAGATCTTCGTTACCGCCGTCATCTTCTCCGACCTCTTCCTCCTCCCATCCCAAACGCATCTCCACTGTCAAATCTGCTCCCGATGCCACAACTACTGCTAGATCCACCGCTTCTATATCGCCTCTCGACTCCTTCGAATTGGACCTAATGTTCTCGGCCTTTCTCTTCCCGGACTTCTCATCCACCCACTTCTCCTATGCCGCTCTCTCCTCTGGCACTCCGGCACCCCCTGCCTAGAGGCTCCATAACGCCATCTGCGTCCTCGAGTTTCAGCTACGCTCCTAGGTCCTCTCCCTCCACAATGAGCTCCCACGTGCTTCATTTTTTTTTTTTTTTTTGGCTATTGATCAAAACGATATATCATTTTACCAAAAAACATCAATTTTTCAACTTCTAAACGACACGTCATTTTTCATGTTATGCAAAATAAAACGTCATTTTTATAGTTACCCAAAATGACATGTCATTTAGTTAGTTAAACAAAATAATACGTCATTTTATGTGGGAAGAAAAATGACACGTCGTTTCTAATGTGAAACAAAACGAAACGCCATTTTAATGTTGCTAAAAATGACATGTCATTTATCATGAGAATCAAAACGACTAGCGACTTTTCATTTTAACCAAAATGACAAATCGTTTCTCATGGGAAAAAATGACATCTCGTTTCTAATGGGAACAAAATGTCACGTCATTTTACCTAGAAGAGAAACGATACCACCATCGACCCGAAGCTTCACAAACTCTCCAATGATATCGCCGGCAATACCATTGCAGAGATCTCCGCTACCTCCATCATCCTCTCTGACCTGTTCCTCCGCCCCTCTCAAACACCTATCCACCGTCAAATTCGCCTCCGACGCCATAACCACCATTAGAACCACCGCTTCCACGTCGCGTCTCGACTCCTTCGTTTCAAATCTAATTTTCTTGGCCTTTATCTCCCCGGACTTCTCATCCACCTACTTCTCCTCTACTGTTCACTCCTCTGGCTTTCCAGCCTCGCCCACCTAAAAGCTCCACATCACCATCTGCCTCCTCCAGTCTTAGCTCCGCTCTGAAGTCCTCTCCTGCCACAACGAGCTCCCACGCACCCCACCCGCTTCTTTTTTTTTTTTTCTTTGGCTATTGATCAAAATGACATATTATTTTACCACAAAGCAGCAATTTTTCAACTTGTAAACGACACATCATTTTTCATGTTAAGCAAAATAAACGCCGGTTATATAGTGACTCAAAAGGACACGTCATTTCCAAAGTTAAGTAAAATGATATGTCATTTTATGTGGGAAGAAAAACTACGTCGTTTCTGATGTGAAACTAATCGACACGTCATTTTAATGTTCACTAAAACCATTTATCATGAGAATCAAAATAACTAGCGACTTTTCATGTTAACCAAAATGATAAGTCGTTTCTCATGAGAAAAAATGACACTTCATTTCTAATAGGAACAGAAATGACACGTCATTTTTCCAAGACCATCGACCCGAAGCTTCACAAACTCTCTAATGGTGTCACCGGTGATACCATTGCATAGATCCCTAGTACCCCCATCATCCTCTCCGACCTCTTCCTCCCCAACCCCGCCCCCCTCAAATGCCTTTCCACTGTCAAATCCACGTCCGACGCCACAACCACCACTAGAATCACCACTTCCATATCGCCTCTCAACTCCGTCGCATCAGACCCAATTTTCTCGGCCTCTCTTTCCCCGGGCTTCTCATCCACCTACTTCTCCTCAGCCGCTCTCCGGCCACCCCCGCCTAGAAACTCCACAATGCCATCTGCCTCCTTTAGTCTCAACTCCGCTACGAAGTCCTCTCTCGCCACGACACGCTCCCACGCACCCCCACGCGCTTCCTTTTTTTGTCTATTGATGAAAATGACATAACGATTTACCAAAAAGCAGCAATTTTTCTTCTTGTAAACGACACATCATTTTTCTTGTTAAGCGAAATGACACTACGTTTATAAAGTTACCCAAAACAAGGCGTCATTTTGTAAGTTAAATGAAATGATACGTCATCTTATGTGGGAAGAAAAATGACACGTCGTTTCTGATGTGAAACAAATTGACACGTCGTTTTAATGTTCACAAAAATGACACATCGTTTATCATGAGAATCAAAATGACTACCGGCTTTTCATGTTAACCAAAATGACAAGTCGTTTCTCATGATAAAAAATGAGACGTTGTTTGTAATAAGAACAGAAATGACACGTCATTTTTCCTAGAGGAGAAATGTCACCACCATTGACCCGAAGCTTCACAAACTCTCCAATGGCGTCGCCGGCAATACCATTGTAGAGATCTCTGGTACCCCCATCATCCTCTCCGACCTCTTCCTCCTCCCCTCTCAAACACCCTCCATCATCAAATCCACCTACGACCCCATAGCCACCACTAGAACCGCCGCTTATATATTGCCTCTCGACTCCTTCGCATCGGACCCAATTTTCTCGCCCTTTCTCTCTCCGAACTTCTCATCCACCTACTTATCCTCTGTCGCTCTCTCCCCTGGCTCTCCGACCTCCCTCGCCTAGAAGGTTCACAGCGTTATCCACCTCCTCGAGTCTCAGCTCTGCTCTGAAGTCCTCTATCGCCATGACGAGCTTCCATGCACCCCACACACTTCATTTTTTTGGCAACGACATATCATTTTACCAAAATGCAGCAATTTTCAACTTGTTAATGACACGTCATTTTTCATGTTAAGCAAAATGAAATGTCGTTTATATAGTTACCCAAAATGACACGTCATTTTCTAGTTTAATTAAAATGATACATCATTTTATGTGGGAAGAAAAATGACACGTCATTTTTTATACGAATCATAATGACACGTCATTTTAATGTTCACAAAAATGACACGTTGTTTATCATGAGAATCAAAATGACTAGCGACTTTTCATGTTAACCAAAATGACAAGTCATTTCTCATGATAAAAAATGACACGTCGTTTCTAATAGGAACAAAAATGATACATCATTTTTCCAAGAAGATAAATGACACCACCATCGACCTGAAGCTTCACAAACTCTCCAATGGCGTCGCCATCAACCCAAAGCTTCACAAACTCTACAATGGCGCGTCGGCGATACCATTGTAGAGATCTCCACAACCCCCAACATCCTCACCGACCTCTTCCTCCTCCCCTCTCAACCGCTTCTCCATCATCAAATCTGCCTACGATGGCACAACTACAACTATAATCGCCACTTCTATATCGCCTCTCGACTCCTTCGCATCGGACCCATATTTCTCAGCCTTTCTCTCCCCGGACTTCTCATCCACATACTTCTCCTCTACCGCTCTCTCCTCTCGCTCTCCGGTCTCCCCCCCTAGAAGCTGCACAATGCCATCCGTCTCCACGTGTCTCAGCTCTGCTCTGAAGTCCTCTCCCGCCACGACGAGCTCCCACGCACTTCATTTTTTTTTTTTTTTTGGGTGTTGATCAAAATGACATATCATTTTACCAAAAAGCGCAATTTTTCAACTTGTAAAAAACACGTCATTTTCCATGTTAAGCAAAATGAGACATCATTTATATAGTTACCCAATACAACACGTCGTTTTATAAGTTAAGCAAAATGATACGTCATTTTATGTGGGAAGAAAAACGATTCATTGCCAAACAAAATGAAACATCGTTTTAATGTTCACAAAAATGACACATCTTTTATCACGAGAATTAAAATGACTAGTGCCTTTTCATAGTAACCCAAACCACAAGTCATTTCTCATGGGAAGAAATGACACGTCGTTTCTAATAGGAACAAAAATGGCACGTCATTTTTCCTAGAAGAGAAACAACACCACCATCGACTTGAAGCTTCATAAACTCTCCAATGGAATCGCCAGCGATACCATTGCAGAGATGTCCGCTACCCCCATCATCCTCTCCAATCTCTTCCTCCTACCCTCTCAAACGCCTCTTCCCCGTCAAATCTGCCTCTGACATCACAACCACTGTTAGGAATAATGTCCTAAAAGCATGAGATGTAAATTGATATTTATCATTTATTTAATAAAAGAGTTTATTCATCATTTTGTGTGCATATATTTATGAATATTTTATGAATATCAAATAAAATTCCTTGATTATTTATGTAACCTTAACCATGGTATATAAGTGTTATATACGAGAGGATAATGTTTAAGGATAATAATCAAAAGTAATTGTTTATAATGAATTTAATTAAAGTTCAGAATCTTTAATTAAAACATTATAAATACATGTCATTCCCATTTAGAATGGAACGGTGTTATCCGCACGGTTAATATGGCGAGATATTGAATGAGTGTATTTCGCATAATGAGATTATGTGGAACATGGACGCAAACACAATATGAATTTCTAATAATTTTCGTTAAGCATAGAAATTCTAATTGAGTTTACCAATGGTCATATATAGGATGATCTTAATCCTGAGTTCTTAACAAACTCCTATTTATAGATTTATGTCTTTTGATTTACTCGGTACGAATTCTGAGACCCTGAATCCTATTCCTTGTATTTTGGAGACATAATGAAATAGGTAGCTGGGAATGTTATTATACGAGATGGAATCCATTCCTTCTTGAGAAAGAAGCAGATAAATAATTCTCTTGAGTGTTGATTACTTGGATTAGTAAGAGCGCTCTGGTTCATAAATGTGTTTTATGAATCACTATCCATTAGAGAATCAATGGTACTCAAGGATAAAGATGTAATTAGAGAGATTAACATATTCTACCTGACTCTAATTATGAATTATATATGGAGGATTGATCTATATGTAATGACTATATCAAATGGACACATCGCAGTTTAGAAGTATTTAATGTCTATAATTTCGAGAGTGCAATTCCAAGTTTATAGTGGAGTAACTATTGGAATTAATAGAATTAATTAATTAATTAAAGTGTTTAATTAATTATTAATTTTATTGGAACTCAGAATTATAGGTCCATTAGTCCCCGTGTCGTCCTTGTAATTCTACCAGACACAAAGGGCAAAATAGGAATTTAAGAATTATGGAATTCTAAAATTAAATACTCGAAAAATAATTAATTCAGAATTAATTATTATTTAAATAATGAGATTATTTAAATTTGAATTTGAACATATCTAGATATATCCATTTAAACTTATTTGATAAGTTGTTCAATTTATAATTCAAATTAATTTAAGTTTGACTTAAATTCGAATTTGAATCGGAATTAAATTGGACTACTGGATAAAGGATAAAATATCTTCCTTCCCTATCTGAGATTGGTGCCACACATAGGGATAAACCCTAGAAGGGTGGCCGGCCATTAAGTGGATAAGGGGAAGGGATTTTTTGTTCCAAATTCAAAATTGGAGATAAGAATTTGATTCTATTTTGAAGTTTGACTTCTACTCTTTAAATATGAGAAAGATAGAAAATTGTAGACACAATTTTGAAACATATTTTTAGCCCTAATTAGATGTTGGTTGCCGAATCGAATTCGGCGGCGGAAACGCAGCGGAAAGGCGGATCGTGTATAACAAAAATTTTCATAAAACTTTTGAGATACTCTATAGATTATATTAATTTATGCACCAATAAATTAATCTCATTAATTTATAAGATTCAAGGATCAACCGAAAAAATACCTTGTAGCCGACTCGGATGATATCTTGATTTTCTTTGATCACGAACAGTCCTAGGTCCAAGCTTTTGTGTTTAGAACACCAAAGTCTTCCACGTCAATTCCTTGATTCCACGTTAGACGTGTGTGTGGGCACACGTGAGACAAAATGGTTTCTTAAACACTCGAATTTCCACAAACACCAACGCATGCACGATGTGGAATTTTTGGAGAAAAAATATTTTTCACTCTTTTCCCTATGAGAAATTTCGGCCACCACCTTTCTTAGGGCTGAAAATATGTCAAAAATTGTCCTACAATTTTCCATTTATCTCATATTTAAAGAGAAGAAGTCAAACTTCAAAATAGGATCAAATCCTTATCTCCAATTTTGAATTTTGGAACAAAAATCCCTTCCCCTTATCCCTTTGATGTGTGGCACCTAAATAAGATAAGGAAGGAAGATATTTTATCCATTATCCAGTAGTTCAATTTTAATTCAGATTCAAATTCGAATTTAAGTCAAACTTAAATTAATTTGAATTCTAAATTGAACAACTTATCAAATAAGTTTAAATGGATAAATCTAGATATGTTCAAATTCAAATTTAAATAATCTCATTATTTAAATAATAATTAATTCTCAATTAATTATTCTTCTAGTATTTAATTTTAGAATTCGTAATTCTAAGATTCCCATTTTGCCCTTTGTGTCCGGTAGAATTACAAGGACGACGCGGGGACTAATGGACCTATAATTTCGAGCTCCAATAAAATTAATAATTAATTAAACACTTTAATTAATTAATTAATTCTATTAATTCCAATAGTTACTCCACTATAAACTTGGAATTGCACTCTCGGAATTATAGACATTAATTACTTCTAAACCGTGAAGTGTCCATTTGATATAGTCATTGCATATAGATCGATCCTCCATAAATAATTCATAATTAGAGTCGTAGAACTGTTAACCTCTCTAATTACATCTTTATCCTTGAGTACCATTGATTCTCTAATGGATAGTGATTCATAAAACAAATTCATGAACCAGAGCGCTCTTACTAATCCAAGTACCGAATCAACACTCAAGAGAATTATTTATCGCTTCTCTCTCAAGAAGGAATGGATTCCATCTCGTATAATAACATTCCCGACTACCTATTTCATTATGTCTCCAAAATACAAGGAATAGGATTCAGGGTTTTGGAATCCGTACCGAGTAAATCAAAAGACATAAATCCATAAATAGGAGTTTGTTAAGAACTCAGGATTAAGATCATTCTATATATGACCATCGGTAGACTCAATTAGAATTTCTATGCTTAACGGAAATTATTAGAAATTCATATTGTGTCTGCGTCCATGTTCCACATAATCTCATTATGTGAAATACACTCATTCAATATCTCGCCATATTAACAGTGCGGATAACACCGTTCCATTCTAAATGGGAATGACATGTATTAATAATGTTTTAATTCAAGATTCCGAACTTTAATTAAATTCATTATGAACAGTTACTTTTGATTATTATCCTTAAACATTATCCTCTTGTATATAACACTTATATACCATGTATAAGGTTGCATAAATAATCAAGGAATTTTATTTGATATTCATAAAATATTCATAAATATATGCACATAAAATGATGAATAATCTATTTTATTAAATAAATAATAAATATCCTTTTTACATCTCATGCTTTTAGGACACTATTTCCAACAATCTCCCACTTGTCCTAAAGCAGGTGTATCATGTCTCTAATCCCAAATCCGTCTAAGTGCCGATCAAAAACATTCAATGGCAATGTCTTGGTGAACGGGTCAGCAAGGTTGTCCTCTGACGCGATCTTTAGAACCGCTACATCACCTCTATCCACAATGTCTCTGATCAGGTGATATTTCCTTTCTATATGTTTCACACTCTTATGGCTTCTGGGTTCTTTTGAATTAGCCACCACTCCACTGTTGTCACAGTAGAGCTTAATTGGCCTATCCATATCTGGAACAACTTCCAGATCAGTTAAGAACTTTCTGAGCCACGTAGCTTCTTTTGCGGCTTCACAAGGCGCAACATATTCAACTTCCATGGTAGAGTCAAGAACACACTTTTGCTTTATACTTCTCCATACCACGGCTCCTCCATTAAGAGTGAACATGGATCCGGATGTCGACTGTCGACTATCTCTATCGATTGGAAATCGGAATCTGTGTATCCGGTGAGAGACAGATCTTCTCCGGAATATACTAACATATAGTTTCTCGTTCTCCTAAGATACTTGAGAATACACTTCTTTGCAACCCAATGATCTAATCACAGGTTGGACCGGTATGACCCGACTACTCCCCTTTGCATAGCGGATATCCGGTCTTGTACACAACATGGCATACATAAGGCTTCCCACGGCCGGCGTAGGGATACCTTCTCATATTTTCTTCCTGCGGGGTCTTTGGACATTGCTCCTTAGAAAGATGAATATCATGCCTAGAAGGCAAATTCCCTTTCTTGGAGTTTTGCATCGAATACCTAGACAACACTTTGTCTATATAAGATGCTTGTGATAACATCAAAAGCTTTTTCTTGCGATCTCGAATAATCTTGATCCCAAGAACATAGCTTGCCTCTCCTAGATCTTTCATTTGGAATTGGCTGGCTAACCACTCCTTTACATCCGTCATCATTCCCACATCATTCCCTATGAGTAGGATGTCATCGACGTAAAGAATTAAGAAGACCACTTTCTTTTCTTTCTTGTACTTGTAGACGCATGGTTCATCAATGTTTTGATCAAATCCATAAGACTTTCTGACCTCATCAAACCCGATGTTCCATGATCTAGAAGTTCGCCTTGATCCATAAATGGACCTTTGCGGTTTTGCGAGACTTTTCTCTTTGTTGGCCTTCCACTATGTAACCTACGGCTGATCCATATAGATGGTTTCATCAAGATAGCCATTCGAGAAAAATTTGTCTTGGCGTCCATCCGCCATATCTCATAGTCAAAATATTTGCAATGGCCAGGAGTATCCGGATGGACTTAAGCATGGCTACTGGCGAGAAAGTTTCCTCATAGTCAACTCCCTCCTTTTGGGTATAACCCTTAGCCACTAGCCTTGCTTTAAAAGTCTCTACTTTTCCATCCGCTCCTCTCTTTCTCTTGAAGATCCACTTGCATCCAATGGGTTTTACCCCTTCGGGTAGATCTACAAGTTGCCAGACTGAGTTAGAGTGCATAGACTCCATCTCAAGTTTCATAGCTGCTTGCCATTCTTCCTTATCAGAATCATCCATTGCATCCTTAAAGGTCGATGGATCCTCCTTAAATCATCGGCGGTGACGATTTGGGTTTCCCAGCATATAGCGGTCGGGTAACTTTTGCTTACCCTCCCACTACGACGAGGTGCCCTTTGGAGTCGATTAGGAAGCGTGGTCTTTTCTGCGAGTGGTTCGACAACTCTTGTCGATTGTGGTCGATCTCATCGGAAAGTAACTCTTCTAATACTATCTTACTTCGGGCTTAAAATCTATCATATAGTCATGCTCGAGAAAAGTGGCATTTGTCGATATAAACACCTTTTGATCTTGAGGACTATAAAAGAAACCTCCCTTTGTCCCATCGGGATATCCTACAAACATACATACTTCCCGACTTGGGTTCCAACTTCCCGATCTTTCCCTTCACAGACATGTGGACGACCCCTATATCGCACGTGTCTCAAACTAGGTTTTCGACCGCACCACAACTCTAAGGGTGTCGTGAGGTACAGACTTAGATGGTACTCTATTCAGAATGTAAGCGGTTGTTTTTAGGGCATAACCCCAGAATGAGGTAGGCGGTGATGAATAACTTAACATTGATCTCATCATGTCAAGCAAAGTCCGATTTCTCCTTTTCGGCCACACCATTTCTTTGTGGTGTACCGGGTGCGATCAATTTGGATACCACACCTTCTTCAATCAAAAATCCCGGAACTCTTGGTCCAGGTATTCACCCCCTCGATCTGATTGAAGTGTCTTGATTGGTTTACCTAATTGTTTTTCAACTTCTGCTCGGAATTCTCTAAACTTTCCAAAAGTTTCGGATTTCCGTTGCATCAGGTAAACATAACCATATCTCGAATAGTCGTCAATAAAAGTGACATAATATTCGTAACCTCCTCTAGCTTGGACGTTTAACGGTCCACATACATCTGAATGTATCAACTGAAGGGGTTCCGTAGCTCTTTCTCCTTTTGCTGTAAAAGGTCTCTTGGTCATTTTACCTTCCAAACAAGATTCACAGACTGGAAGCTCGCCAACTTTTAGCTCACGCAAAGGACCATCCTTTACCGGTCTTTCAATCCTATTTAGGTTAATATGACCAAGCCTAAGATGCCACGAGATATGTATTGTTATCATGAGAAATCTTTTGCTTTTTATTCTTAGGTTCGGCAACTCGAACATTTCAAAGTGTTAAGCGATGAGTTAGGTATTGGTTTTATACAATATAAACCATCATCCAGACGTCGAGAACAAATATTTAAACCATTTCGAGAAATATGAACAAATTCATTATCAAAATAAACTTTAAATAATTGTTCAAATAATTTGGCCACGTAAATCAAATTTCGCGAATATCCGGAATAAAATAAACATTGTTCAAAACTAAAAATTTATTTTCCTAAAACGAAGTCTAACTTCTCCCCCACGCTTTTGCCGAAACTCTTGCGCCATTGCCTACTTTCATTGTGTAGTCCCCATCGGCTAGCTCAAATGTAAGAACTAAGACTCGCAAAGAGAAACAAACATGATTAGTTGCTCCCGAATCAATTATCCAGCTGAGGTATCACCCTCTACTAAACATGTTTCAAGAACTAGTAAATATGATTTACCTTGTTCTTTTTTTTCTCATTCGCTTTTCACGGTTCGGGTTTTCCTTTTGTTTTTACGAGAACTTCCTGCAACTTCAACATTTGCTTCTCCTCCCCTTCTTTTGTTGGTGGATTCAAGTTTTGCGGGTCATTCATGAGTTCAGTGAGATTGCACTTCTTTTTGTTCATAACAAAATTGTTCACGAACTCATGAAAGTCAGGGGACAGGCTTTCCAGGATGATGCCAACTTGGGTGGCTTCATCGATTTTGGCACCATTGAGCTCCGCATCGTGGAGGTGATCAATCATGTTCAGAACATGTGCCTTGACTGAAGAACCTTTCTTCATCTTGTCGTTCATGAAAGCCCTTACGGCATCCAAACGAGCCTTTTCAGAAGGAGCGCCGAACATGGCTTCTAGAGACTCCATTATCTCATAAGCAGTCTCCATCTCCTCATGCTTCTTGCGGGCAATATCGCTCATTCTCGGCGGCATAAAGCACTTTGCTTTATTGTTGGCCTTGATCCAGCGATCAAAAGGCTCCCTGCGGTTTTGGATGCGATTGTGCGGGTTGAGGAGGACATTCCTCCACTAGGACAAACTTATAGTCTTCGCAGACCAATAGTATGTTCATGTTACTTTTCCACTTAGCATAATTATCACCGTCTAATTTTTTCAGTCGCTAGTAGTGTGATAATGGGATTCGACATATTCTTTGGAAATAAATAGAATATTCATCTAATCAATTTATGTGCATGAATATCAAGGCATGTATTTAGGCACAATTAAATATGATGCATGATGCACATGAAAAATACATAAATCATGTTTTAATTTTTAGGTGCCAACGATAATCCAATTTTCCACATATAAAGTGTACCTTTGGGTAGTTAAGTTATATGCCAATTAGACCGAGACTCTTCTCGGTTAATAAATATAGTCAAAATATCTCATATTTTCATATTTATTAACTCATCGTTATTTTCAGTCAAAATATAACCAACAGATTTGATTATATTTTATGAGTGTAACCCACCGTTTCAGATCCCATAGACTTAACTCCGGATTGCTACCTTTGGGTAGTCAATTCGGAAATACATCCTGAAATCTTATCTCTAGGAAGCCAACCTTGTTATTGATCCGGCAAGGACACTCTCCTTAAGGAGGGCGATTCAATGTCGCCGCAAAGCCCCTTTCCGGATCTCACGGTGTTGCGCTAACGGCGGAGACTAGTGGGTCGTATTGCCATACAACCCTCTCCCACTCATTATTTTGCAAACATGTATTTTGTTTGAAAAACATCTCATGATTTTCAAATCGAAAAATAAACAATTTATTTTTCGGATATGTGAAATTCAAAAATTCAACTTTTAAATTCAATTTCACATGTAACATTATTTTGCAAATCAATTTTGCAACTTAAATCAATTTAATCATATTAAATCAATTTTCAGTGCATGGTTCTTATTTTATTTTATTTTTCTAAAACACTTTTATAATAAATAAAATAAATAATAACAATTGCGCGTGTATGCATGGCATGTTATAAATAACATATGAGTAGGCACATTATATCTACATGGCATGTTATATGCATGGACATATATAATATATAATTATCAACATAAAATATAAATATATGCAATCAACTATTGAGATGGATTTGACGGGTCTCATGGAAAATAAATTACAACTCAATCGAATCGAATAAATAAATAATTACAATAATTATATTCTTCCGTTACATCAACGGGACTTGATTCTTGAATTCTTCATTCTTGGCTTCATTCTTTGTCTCCGGGTTGGATTTCACCTTCCTTGGGATCCGGAACTTTTCCGGGCTCGTCGGCACGCACGAGGGTTTCGAGGGTTGGCCCATTCGGGATCAAATCCCGGGGCCCATTCGGGATCAAATCCCGAACTTGGGCCGCCAGGCCGCTGGCTGGGCTGGGCGGCCTGGCCCTGGGCGGCGCTGGCCGCGCTGGCGGCCCTGGGGCCCTATTTGGGCGGCGCTGGGGCAGCCCCTGGGGCGCAGGGGTCCACGGGGCGCGCGTCACGGGCCGCGATTTCAGAATTTTTCTGGGCGGTTTCTGGGCTTCTTTGAAGGCTTCAAATATGATCTTCAAGGCCTCCTTCTTGATTCAAAATCTTAAACCCTAATTCTACCCAAATCCTAGAATTACAATAATTCTAATCCCGAATTAAATTACAAATAATTTTATTAACGAATGAATATAACCGATCCATGGAACCATATAATTAACGACCAAATCCATCATCCATACATTCATCATCATGAATAAAAATAAACATCCATAAATGCAAGTGCCTACTCATCACATACATACATATTCAATTATCAAATAATCGAAGCATAAATTAATATCGTCTATAGACCGCTCTGATACCAATTGTTGGTTGCCGAATCGAATTCGCGGCGGAAACGCAGATGGAAAGGCGGATCGTGTATAACAAAAATTTTCATAAAACTTTTGAGATACTCTATAGATTATATTAATTTATGCACCAATAAATTAATCTCATTAATTTATAAGATTCAAGGATCAACCGAAAAAATACCTTGTAGCCGACTCGGATGATATCTTGATTTTCTTTGACCACGAACAGTCCTAGGTCCAAGCTTTTGTGTTTAGAACACCAAAGTCTTCCACGTCAATTCCTTGATTCCACGTAGACGTGTGTGTGGGCACACGTGAGACAAAATGGTTTCTTAAACACTCGAATTTCCACAAACACCAACGCATGCACGATGTGGAATTTTTGGAGAAAAAATATTTTTCACTCTTTTCCCTATGAGAAATTTCGGCCACCACCTTTCTTAGGGCTGAAAATATGTCAAAAATTGTCCTACAATTTTCCATTTATCTCATATTTAAAGAGAAGAAGTCAAACTTCAAAATAGGATCAAATCCTTATCTCCAATTTTGAATTTTGGAACAAAATCCCTTCCCCTTATCCCTTTGATGTGTGGCACCTAAATAAGATAAGGAAGGAAGATATTTTATCCATTATCCAGTAGTTCAATTTTAATTGATTCAAATTCGAATTTAAGTCAAACTTAAATTAATTTGAATTCTAAATTGAACAACTTATCAAATAAGTTTAAATGGATAAATCTAGATATGTTCAAATTCAAATTTAAATAATCTCATTATTTAAATAATAATTAATTCTCAATTAATTATTCTTGAGTATTTAATTTTAGAATTCCATAATTCTAAAATTCCCATTTTGCCCTTTGTGTGCGGTAGAATTACAAGGACGACGCGGGGACTAATGGACCTATAATTCGAGCTCCAATAAAATTAATAATTAATTAAACACTTTAATTAATTAATTAATTCTATTAATTCAATAGTTACTCCACTATAAACTTGGAATTGCACTCTCGGAATTATAGACATTAATTACTTCTAAACCGTGAAGTGTCCATTTGATATAGTCATTGCATATAGATCGATCCTCCATAAATAATTAATAATTAGAGTCGGGTAGAACGTTAACCTCTCTAATTACATCTTTATCCTTGAGTACCATTGATTCTCTAATGGATAGTGATTCATAAAACAAATTCATGAACCAGAGCGCTCTTACTAATCCAAGTACCGAATCAACACTCAAGAGAATTATTTATCTGCTTCTCTCTCAAGAAGGAATGGATTCCATCTCGTATAATAACATTCCCAGCTACCTATTTCATTATGTCTCCAAAATACAAGGAATAGGATTCAGGGTTTTAGAATCCGTACCGAGTAAATCAAAAGACATAAATCCATAAATAGGAGTTTGTTAAGAACTCAGGATTAAGATCATTCTATATATGACCATCGGTAGACTCAATTAGAATTTCTATGCTTAACGGAAATTATTAGAAATTCATATTGTGTCTGCGTCCATGTTCCACATAATCTCATTATGCGAAATACACTCATTCAATATCTCGCCATATTAACAGTGCGCGGATAACACCGTTCCATTCTAAATGGGAATGACATGTATTAATAATGTTTTAATTAAAGATTCCGAACTTTAATTAAATTCATTATGAACAGTTACTTTTGATTATTATCCTTAAACATTATCCTCTTGTATATAACACTTATATACCATGTATAAGGTTACATAAATAATCAAGGAATTTTATTTGATATTCATAAAATATTCATAAATATATGCACATAAAATGATGAATAATCTATTTTATTAAATAAATAATAAATATCCTTTTTACATCTCATGCTTTTAGGACACTATTCCCAACATTAGAGTGGTGGCTGAAATTCTCATAGAGGAAAAAAGAGTGCAAAATATTTTTCTCCAAAAAAAATTTCACATCGTGCATGCGTTGGTGTTTGTGAAAATTCGAGTGTTTAAGAAACTTGTTTTGTCTCACGTGTGCCCACACACACGTCTACATGGAATCAAGGAATTGACGTGGAAGACTTTGGTATTCTAAACACAAAGCGTGGAGCAAGGACTGTTTGTGGTCAAAGAAATTCAAGTTATCATCCGAGTCGGCTACCAGATATTTTTCGGTTGATCATTGAATAATATAAATTAATGCGATTAATTTATTCGTGCATAAATTAATATAATCTATCGAGTATGTCAAAAGTTTTATGAAAATTTTTGTTATACACGATCCGCTGTTTCCCCACGCTTCGGTCGCTGAATTCGATTCGGCAACCAACAACCACAACTAGAACCACCACTTCCATATCACCTCTCGACTCCTTCGCATCAAACCCAATTTTCTCAACCTTCTCTCCCTAGACTTCTCATCCACCTATTCTCATCCGCTGCTCTCTCCTCTGGCTCTCCGACCTCCCCCGCGTAGAAGGTCCACAATGCCATCCGCCTCCTCGAGTCTAAGCTCCACTCCGATGTCCTTTCCCACCACGACGAGCTCCCACTTTACCAAAAAAGGGCAATTTTTCAACTTGTAAATGACAATTCATTTTTTATGTTAAACAAAATGAAACGCCGTTTATATAGTTACCCAAAATGACACGTCATTTTCTAAGTTAAGCAAAACGATATGTTGTTTTATGTGGAAAGAAAAATGACACGTCGTTTCTGATATGAATCAAAATGACATGTCATTTTAATGTTCACAAAAATCACACGTCATTTATCATGAAAATCAAAACGACTAGCGGCTTTTCATGTTAACCAAAACAACAAGTCGTATCTCATGAACATGTATAAGCAAGAAGAAAATGTGGTCTTCTTAGTTCTTTATGTAGATGACATTCTACTCATTGGGAATGATGTGGAATTGATAATAGATATAAAGAAATGGTTGGTCAACCAATTCCAAATGAAAGATTTAAGAGAGACAAGCTGTGTTCTTGGGATTAAGATTATTGAAGATCGCAAGAAAAAACTGTTGGCATCATCTCGGGCATCGTACATAGACAAAGTGCTTGTCTGGTTTTTAATTTCGAACTCTAAGAAAGGGAATTTGCTTTCTAGGCATGTCATTCATCTTTCAACGGAGTAATGTCCTAAGACTCCACAAGAGGAAGAGGATGTGAGTCGGTATCCTTATGCATCTGTAGTTGGAAGCCTTATGTATGCCATGATGTGTGCACAACCATTTATCTGTTATGCAATGCGAGTAATCAATTGCTACCAGTCCAACATAGGATTAGATCATTGGATTGTGGTGAAGTGTATTCTCAAGTATCTTAGGAGAACGAGAAACTATATATTGGTATATTTTTGAGAAGATTTGTCTCTCACCGGATACACTGATTCCAATTTCTAATCGAATAATGATAGTCGACAATCGACATGGATCTGTGTTCACTCTTAATTGAGGAGCCATAGTATGGAAAAGTGTAAAGTAAAAGTGTATTGCTGACTCTACCATGGAAGCTGAGTATGTTGCAACTTGTGAAGCCGCGAAAGAAGCTACATGGCTTTAGAAGTTCTACTATGTCTTTGATTACGTGATATTTCCTATCTATTGTTTAGCACTCTTATGACTTCTAGATTCTTTTGAATTTACCACTGCTCCACTGTTGTCATAGTAAAGTTTAATTGTGTCTTTTGATTTACTCAGTATGGATTTCAAGATTCTAAATCCTATTCTTTGTATCTTGGAGACATGATGAAGTAGGTAGCTGGAAATATTATTGCACGAGATGGAATCTGTTCCTTCTTAAGAAAGAAGTAGATAAATAATTCTCTTTAGCATTGATTTGGTACTTGGATTAGTAGGAGTTTCGATTCATGAATTGATTTATATGTAATGTGGGATTAACGGATTTCACCTAACTCTAATTATGAATTATTTATGGATGTTTGATTTATATGTAATGGCTATGTCAAATAGATACTTTACAGTTTAGATGTAAATTGTATCTATAATTACGAGAGTGCAATTCCAAGGTTATAGTAGAGTAACTTTTAGAATTACTTAATTAATTAAAGAGTTTTAATTAATTATTAATTTTATTGGAGCTCAAAATTATGGGTCCATAAGTCCCCATGTTGTCCTTGTAATCCCACAAGACACTAAGGGCAAAATAGAAATTTTAAAATTACAGAATTCTAAATATGTAAAACGCTAAAAAATAATTAATTGAGAATTAACTATAAATTAAATAATGTGATTATTTAAATTTAAATTTTGAAAAACACATGTGGAGGTGCCCTCATGGTGTACAGGCTAACAGAATGTGATCCAATTGACTTATTTAATAAGTTGTCCGATTGAAATTCAAATTATATTAAGTTTAACTTAAATTTGAATTTGAATTTGAGTCAAAATTAGACTGCATAATAAAATCAAAATTTTGCCTCCTTCCCTACTTGCTATATGCACCTTCCTCCCTGTGGTGGCCAGCCATATAGGATAAGGGAGAGAGTAGATTTTGTTCCAAAATCAATTAGAAGTGAGAGATAATTATCAAACTTTATCTTTGAGGCAAAGTTTAGACTTCTTCTGAGAGTCTGACTACTACTCTATAAATAGGAGGTTATAGAAAATTAGAGAACACAATTTTTGTTCTCCCTAGCATAGGTGGCCGAATTTTATAGAGTGAGAAAAGGGAAAATTTTCTCACATAATTTCATGTCTTGCATGTGTTGGTGTCGTGAAAAACTTGAGTGTTTATTTACTAATCTCATTTTGTTTCAAGTATGCCCACACACATGTCTTAATAGATTCAAAGAATTGACGAGTAAGATTCATATATTTTAAACAAGCTTGGAGCAAGGATCATTCATGGTCAAGGAACTCGAGTTATCGACCTAATTGTTCGCTAGGTAAATAAATTAATTTGATTAATTTATTCGTGTATAAATTAATATAATCTATATAGTATTTTAAAAGTTTTATGAAAATTTTTATTATAAACGATCCACGACATACACGTTTTCGCATCTGAAATTGTTTTAGAAACCAACACTTACATCATGTTGGAGTGTTTGGTCAATCTTGCTTTTGTCCAGCAACTTCTAAGAACTATTGTCGAATAACAAAATTTGAGAAGCAGGTTAGGGATTGCTTTTGTTGCCATTGTCTAAATTTACTAAGATAATCTTAATAATAAAACTTAATTCTCAATTATGACTTTTTTTTTTTTTGTTTAACAAGAATACTATGCTAAATTTTATTCAAAATATTTTTAATAATTATGAAGATGTTGAAAATAACAACCATAAATAAATAAAAAATGGATGGTTCTATTCACGTCTATTTTTTTTTTACTCTCTATACCCGCTTCTAACTAAACACTCTTCGTAATTTTCAAATGATTAAATTTTTTCCTTCAAACTCCCATTATTCTAAGATTACCCCTAACTATTTTCATAAAACTATTAAGGATAGTTTTATTTACACCCTCCTCTTTTTCTTTACTCACCCATATTATTACTCTTCACATTCCTTAACTACACACCCGACATAAGTTAATTTATTACTTTAATATTATCTTTTATTTAGATCCTTTTATTATTATTTTTTGTTGTTGAAACTTTAAGCATAGAACATTTTTTTAAGTTCAATAGGAAAACAAAAAGGAAAAAATGAAAAATGAAAAATTTTAAAAATATAAAGTGAGTTGCATTAGATTAATTGAAAACTGATTGAGTCAACATTGAAAAAAAAAAAAAAAAAAAAAAAAAAAAAGAACCAAGAGCAAAAATCACGTAGTATGATATTATAAAAAACGGAAAAAGGTGAAACGTTGCTTAAAAGATTGATTAGTAAACATATGTGAACATAAAACGAAAAAAAAAAAAATTCCTAACAAATTGAACAAGTAAGGGTATGTCTTATGATATGCGCATTGAACAAAATAAAACCGTCTGAGTAAATATTAAAACTAATTAGTGTTTTTGAAGGAAATAATAACATTTAGTAGTGGCAAAAGCATAGTCTAATTGTGATATAACATTTGACTCGATAAGGTGTTCGGATCTCCACACTTCAAGTTAAAAATAATAAAAAATAATAAAAAAACCTTTATAGTTATTTAAAAAAAAAAAAAAAAAACGAATTAGTGTTTTGAAGGAAATAATAACATTTAGTGCTTTTTTTTTTTTTAGGTGTAAGTAACTAATGTCCATTATGGATAAATTACAAATTAGAAAGAAGAAAAAGAGAAAAAGAAAGATCTACAATGAATAATAAAATCAAGACCTATAATTGAGGAGAAATTAAGGTAAGGGTTGCTTTTTGTCACTTAATGTGACGCCCCTAAGTGGGGGTTATGTAATAAAAGTGCGGTAACGGTGTTCAAATAGAAATAAAATAGAATAAAACTCCTGAAATAAAAACAATGCCTGCCCATGGGCCTTTAAAACAAACTCTCCGTTAAAACTTAAATCCACAGTGTAGTGTAGCACCAATAAAATATTTAATAATACAATCATCATCATCAGTTATAATTCTGTCCAAAGTAATCCAATCAAGGTCTTACTCAAATTTAAGGAAAGAAACCGAAAATGGTAGATCCTCTACGAGGGGCACGCTTGATCGGTGACTACTCCTCGTCCGAAAGGTTGCACTGTACACCTCCTGGGAATGAAAGACGACAAAGGGGGTGAGCATGGAATGCTCAGTAGAAGAACTATTACTTACCTTTAGTTTTATTTATTTTGCCGATTAAACCTGCATGGTTAGTAGTTTTTAAGTTTTATGTACAATAAGTCATATGATCAGTGTCAGTGAGATAATCTAATCCGTACACTCATGACGGAAAACCCCCGAAGGGCGCGGTGATTCAGAGGCACTGATAGCAAGGATCACCTGTATCGATGTCCCTACCAGATCGGGTCCTCGAACCACGGGTAAGGGTGAACTGTCGTTCGGGCCCTCACCGGGGACGTAACCTTTGTGACAAAGTAACCTTGGGGATTCTCAACCCCGGAGGCGTCATCACCTCCCCTCTTTTACGTTTTTGGGTTCACACCCGGGAATGGTAAACGGCCACACCCTTTGTCAAGACACTATCTCACTATCGTGTCCGGTTCACATTTTCCTAACCATGCCTTTGTGTCATATTCGAAAATTATGTCAAATCTCTTGGCCACATTTGTACATTACAGGGCCGGGCCCCTAGTGGTTTTGTTCAAGTCATATCGTGTAACAATAATAAGTAAGTTTGATATACAATTCCAATCTTTTCAAATTTGACAATATTAATTAAATTAAATAAAATTCCACCAAAGTTAAGTAATAGGACCCCTACCTCAAAACGGATCGTCAATCGAAAGTCGTAAAGCTGCGAAACGAAGGTTCGCTGAATCCGCCACCGGCGGCGGCGGCGGCGGCGGCGGAGGTATGGCGAAGCTTCCGGAGAAGAATCTCGCATGGCGGACTTGAGTTCTATCCCCTAAATCGATGGTTCTGAATCCAATGGCGATGTCAATTTCACCAAATTCGGCCTCTAACTACTCGGATCGAGATCCTCAATTCCGCCGAATTCCAAACCGTGAATCTTTGTTTTTCAGCCATGGATCTTCAAAATTGATTGGGGCTTTCATTACCCGTGAGATTCTGAGCATTTTGACACCAAGATCACGAGGATCCAACGGCTAGATCACGGAACCATCCTCCCACTTTTCTCACGGCGGCGGCGGCTCGTTTTCCGGCAAAGGCGGCGGCGGTGACCATGGCTGGTGGCCCAGAACGACTCACCGACTCCCTCTGAAGCTAATGGGCTGGGCGGTGTCGTTCACAGCGGTCGGAGGAAGGAGATCCGAGGGCGGCGGCGGCGAGGAATCCGGCCACCACGGGCGGCGGTGCTCGGTCAGAATCAAGCCGTGCTGCTGGTACCGTTTTCTTCGTCTCTTCACTCTGAGTCTATTGGGACCGGAATCACCTCGATCGGACACGGACGGCGGAGATATCACGATCGGAAGTTTGGGTGTTTTGAACTTTGGCGGCGAGTGTGTGGCGTCGTCCGGCGGAGTTGGCGGCTGCAAGACACCAATCCGAACTCGGTTTCGACGAGATCTTTCCAACGAGCGGGCAGTGTCGAAAACGGACGCCGAAATCTCACCGGAGGTTGGTCGGCCGTGCGTGGAAAGAGAGAAAGCGAAGGAGAGAGAGAGAGAGAGAGAGAGAAAATGAGGGTTCTGAGTTGTGAGGGTGAGGGATACGCCCAAGTGGCACAAAATAACAGGTTAGGCATGCTGACTGTCAAAACCTTTATTTTTGACCCCCACATTTCTCTAAAATTCAAATTCTGGCACAGACTTCTAAAATTTTCACACTTAAGTCTTTAAAAATTACAAATTAACCCCATTTCAAATTTTGGGTTTTACAACTCCTCCCCCCTTAGGAGATTTCGTCCTCGAAATTAAAATTACATCTGTACTCAAAATAGATAAGGATACTTCTCCTGCATTTCTGACTCAAGCTCCCATGTGGCTTCTTCATCTCCGTGATACTGCCATAGAACCTTGACCAGGGGATCTCTCGTGACGGAGTATCTTAACTTCACGTTCTAAAATTTGGATAGGGAACTCCTCGTAAGTCGTGTCTACGGATCGGGACATCTGTCCATGTTATTATCTGGGGACGGATCTGGTTCGTACTTCCGTAGCATCGACTCGTGGGAAGACGTTATGGACATGAGACAATTGGGATGGCGGGTCTAGGCGGTATGCAACTGGTCCAATTCGATCTAGTACACGGAATGGTCCTGTATACCTTGGTGCAAGCTTACCTCGAAATCCGAAACGAAACGCCCGCGTTTTGGGGTCACTTTTAGAAACACAAAGTCCCCAACCTCGAACTCCAATGGCCGTCTCCGGTTATCGCATAACTCTTACGTCGACTCGAGGTTTTGAGGCGGTCACGAATAAATTGGACTCTTTACGTCGTCTCCCGCACAAACCGAGGTCCAAGGTTAATGCGTTCTTCCTTCTCAGCCCAACACAAAGGAGATCTGCGGGGCCTACCGCATGAGCCTCAAATGGAGCCATTCCGATGCTTTGGCTTGGTAATCTGTTATTATAAGCGAATTCGGCATTTGGCAGGTATTCTCCCCATCTGCCCTCAAAGTCCAGAACGCAAGCACGCAACATATCTTCAAGGATTTGTATAACCCGCTCCGATTGCCCGTCAGTCTGAGGGTGGAAAGCGGTGCTGAATCTCAACTCAGTCCCCAGAGCATTTTGTAACCCTTTCCAAAACTTAGATGTAAATCGAGCGTCACGATCTGAGACTATCGATACCGGAACACCGTGCAACGTGACTATCCTCTCGATGTACAGTCGGCACAACTTGGGAACTTTATAGTCAGCTCTGATGGGGATGAAATGTGCAGTCTTTGTCAGACGATCTACGACAACCCATACAGCATCATACCCTTCCTGGGTCCTAGGTAATCCTGTGACGAAATCCATCGTTACGTGGTCCCACTTCCAATCAGGGATAGGTAAGGGCTGTAGCTCGCCACCAGGTCTTTGATGATCCGCTTTGACCTGTTTACATATCGAGCACTTGGCTACAAAGTTCGCAACATCACGCTTCATTCCACGCCACCAATACTGTCTCTTCAAATCCATATACATTTTCGTGCTTCGGGGTGGATGGAGAACTTGGAAGCAGTGAGCTTCATACAACACAAAGATCCCGGAGATTGGAATCATTCGAACCACCAGCTTTCCTTTCCGAAGGAGGAATCCCTCTGGACTTATCTCGCCATCCTTCAACTGTTCCCCACTCAAGGCGATTCCAAACTTCACTAAGCTCCTCATCATGCCATTGTCCTTGCTTCACCAATTGTTTCAAGGTAGGAGTTGCCACAATGTTGAAGATGCACGCCTTGTTACGATCCTCGTAGTATCGCAAATCAAAACTCCCAACAGTAGCCAACCTGTTCCAGTCTTCGAAGGCTAAACTGGCCAAAACTCCATGGCTTTTCCGGCTTAGGGCATCCGCTACCACATTAGCTTTCCCGGGGTGATACTGGAGATTGAAGTCGTAATCCTCCATGTATTCTATCCACCTCCGCTGTCTCAAATTCAGATCCCGTTGAGTGAACAGATATTTGAGGCTTTGGTGGTCAGTGAAAAGCTCGAACTTCGCACCATAGAGGTAACACCTCCAAATTTTCAGTGCAAAAATCACTGCAGCTAGTTCCAAATCATGGGTAGGATAGTTCTTTTCGTGGGGCTTTAACTGCCGTGAAGCATAAGCTACCACTCGACCTTGCTGCATCAAAACACATCCTAACCCACTTTTAGAAGCATCAGTGAACACTGTGTAGGGCTCGTCGCTGTTAGGGACTATGAGAATAGGAGCACTAGTGAGGCGGTGTCTCAGTTCCATGAACGCTCCCTCACATTCTTCATCCCAAACGAATCGACATCCTTTACGGTTAACTTTGTCGGGGGCAATGCAATCCTTGAGAAATTTTCTACAAATCTCCGATAATATCCCCGCTAATCCAAGGAAGCTGCGAATCTCGACACATTCTTGGACGCTCCCGATTTCAACACGACTTCCACTTTAGAGGATCAACCGATATGCCTTCTTGGGAAACTACATGCCCAAGGAACTTCACATCATCATCCAAAAGTCACACTTCTCTTTCTTGGCATACAAGCTATGCTCCCTCAAAGTCTGTAGAGCAATCCTCAGATGTTCTGCATGTTCCTCCTGAGTCTTGGAATAGATCAAGATGTCATCAATGAAAACAATGATGAATCGGTCTAAGTACGGACGAAAGACTCTATTCATGAGGTCCATGAATGCGGCGGGTGCATTGGTCAGTCCGAACGGCATGACAAGAAACTCGTAGTGACCGTAGCGAGTACGAAAAGCTGTCTTTGAAACATCTTCTTCTCTCACCCTTAATTGATGGTATCCTGACCGCAGATCAATCTTGGAAAAGTATCGGGATCCACCCAATTGATCAAATAACTCGTCAATGCGGGGTAGTGGATACTTATTCTTGATGGTAACCCGGTTGAGTTGACGGTAATCCACACATAGTCTCAATGATCCGTCATGTTTCTTTGCAAAAAGCACAGGAGCTCCCCATGGTGATGTACTTGGACGGATAAATCCCTTCTCCATCAATTCTTGCAATTGCTTCCTTAGCTCGACATTTTCCGCAGGTGCCATGCGGTATGGAGCAATAGAGATAGGAGAGGTACCGGGAATCAAATCTATGCAAAATTCAATTTCCCTATCCGGTGGAAGCCCTGGTAACTCACTTGGAAATACATCTTGAAAGTCATCCACTATCGGGACATACGAAGAATTGTTCTTCTCAAATTCTCCTCCTAACGCAAAAATCATTCCCAAGCTTTCCAGATTCTTTCGACCTCCGATACAAGCCTTCAAAACAGGAGATGGCGTTACTGCCCCTGTCTTAGCTTGATAATCCACGACCTGTCCATTCTTGGTGAGAAGCGTAACACGCCGTCTTGGTAACAATCCAACGTATGTACGATACTTACTCAACCAATCCATACCCAAGATGACGTCAAATCCAGCCATCGGAAGTACAAATAGATCGGGCCGATAATCGATGATCACCCAAAACTACACAACGGGACCTACGGATCATAGACACCTCGGCTATACCTCCCATTGGTGTACTAAGTGTTGGGGAGGGTCATGCGTATCAACGCTAATTGTAGGACCCTGAAGCAAATAACATAGAAATAAAAGAGTGCGAGGCACCGTGATCAAACAACACCTGGCCCAAGAATGAGAAACGAGCACGTGCATCATCATGACATGTGATGATCACTGTTGTCCCCGATCGTGTTCGCTGCGATGTGACAAGATAAGCTTGACCATGCGACTTTCCCTTATTCTTTTTGTCCTCTGCCTCGATTTCCATGACTACTACTTGCACCGCATTTCCTCCGGAAAGTAGGGTTTCCGACTCCCGAAGCTTGAGGGGTAGTCCGATAACTCTGGCTCTGGAATCCTCGAACCCCTGTGCTCGGGCTGAAAGTAATAGTGTGGCTGAAAGCCACGCGGCCGAGGGACGAAGCATAGGAAGCAACTGGATTCCGAATGATGCCTGGTTCCCACTACCTGAAGTGGAACCAAAGATGATCGCCTTTGTTGTTCCCAGGGGCCTGGGGAGATCGCATCGAGGCGATTTGGGCAATTCCGTTTCGGATGTCCAGTCTGTCCCACAGTATAGCAGGCATACGGTGAAAAACGCCCGCTACCGAGGAGTTACTACGCTTTCGCTGCCACTCGTCTCTGCGGACCTTGTCCCTGTACCTTATCTTTCTTACCCATCTTCCTCGATTTTCCACTCCCACCGAACCTTTGTATTCCCCATAGGTACTATTAAGTTACCCCTCTGCTCGCTCTGCTGCATCGACCAACTTAAGGAAATTGTTTGAAGCAGTCGAGGCTATCATCTGTCTGAGTCTAGGTCTCAGGTTTTTCCGGAATTTCTCACACCGTGCCATGGGATCAGCAACAGCACCTGGATTGTAACGGGATAGCTCGATAAACCGTGCATGATACTGTGACACTGTCATGTCACCCTGTACCAAATCATCAAATTCCCTGATCATTCTTAATCGGTGATTCTCAGGAACGAATGATCTCTTAAAGAGGGCCTCGAACTCATCCCAAGAGAGGCTAGGTATATCATAGTCATCTCCTTGGCTCTCTAGCCACTCCTCTGCTTTCCCTTCAAACATGTAAGTCGCAAAGTCGACCACGGTATTTCAGTGGGATGCCGAGAGTCCGGAGTTTCTTTTTGATACTCTTCAGCCATTGCTCTGCGGCTACCGGATCAGACTCGCCAAGAAATGTAGGAGGTTTCTGCTTCATGAACCTCTCAAGCAATGTCAGGCGTTGTTGAGCAGGATTTGGATCCTGAGGAGGATTCTGGGCATTTTGAAAGGCTTGGAACATAGCAGCAAACTGTTCCATATCGAAAGCTGGGGCAGCAGGTGGGGGATTGCGCCTCGGCGGCATGCTTTCAGATTTGACTGTGAAAACTTGACAGAGTTAGTACTGATGATGATTCTCAAACACAAAAGGAGTAAAACTCAATAAAACCGTTTAAAAGTGGTGCTACATTCCCTAGGTTTCCCAACCTAGGCTCTGATACCAAAAATTCTGTGACGCCCCTAAGTGGGGGTTATGTAATAAAAAGTCTTGATAACGGTGCACAAATAGAAATAAAATAGAATAAAACTCACGAAATAAAAACAATGCCGCCCATGGGCCTTTAAAACAAACTCCGTTAAAACTTAAATCCACGTGTAGTGTAGCACCAATAAAATATTTAATAATACAATCATCATCATCGGTTATAATTCTGTCCAAAGTAATCCAATCAAGGTCTTACTCAAATTTAAGGAAAGAAAACGAAAATGGTAGATCCTCTACGAGGGGCACGCTGATCGGTGACTACTCCTCGTCCGAAAGGTTGCATTGTACACCTCACGGGAATGAAAGGCGACAAAGGGGGTGAGCATGGAATGCTCGATGAGAAGAACTATTACTTACCTTTAGTTTTATTTATTTTGCCGATTAAAACCTGCATGGTTAGTAGTTTTTAAGTTTTATGTACAATAAGTCATATGATCGGTGTCGGTGAGATAATCTAATCCGTACACTCATGACGGGAAAACCCCGAAGGGCGCGGTGATTCGAGAGGCACCGATAGTAAGGATCACACTGTATCGATGTCCCTACCGGATCGGTCCTCGAACCACGGGTAAGGGTGAACTGTCGTTCCGGGGCCCTCACCGGGGACGTAACCTTTGTCAAAGTAACCTTGGGGATTCTCAACCCGGAGAGCGTCATCACCTCCCCTCTTTTACGTTTTTGGGTTCACACCCGGGAATGGTAAGCAGCCACACCCCATTGTCAAGACACTATCTCACTATCGTGTCCGGTTCACATTTTCCTAACCATGCCTTTGTGTCATATTCGAAAATTATGTCAAATCTCTTGGCCATTTGTACATTACAGGACGGGCCCCTAGTGGTTTTGTTCAAGTCATATCGTGTAATGATAATAAGTAAGTTTGATATACAATTCCAATCTTTTCAAATTTGACAATATTAATTAAATTAAATAAAATTCCACCAAAGTTAAGTAATAGGACCCCTACCTCAAAACGGATCGTCAATCGAAAGTCGTAAAAGGCTGCGAAACGAAGGTTCGTTGAATCCGCCACGGCGGCGGCGGCGACGGCGGCGGAGGTATGGCGGCGAAGCTTCCCGGAGAAGAATCTCGCGGCGGACTTGAGTTCTATCCCCCCTAAATCGATGGTTCTGAATCCAATGGCGATGTCAATTTCACCAAATTCGGCCTCTAACTACTCGGATCGAGATCCTCAATTCCGGCCGAATTCCAAACCGTGAATCTTTGTTTTTCAGCCATGGATCTTCAAAATTGATTGGGGGCTTTCATTACCCGTGAGATTCTGAGCATTTTGACACCAAGATCACGAGGATCCAACGGCTAGATCGCCGGAACCATCCTCCCACTTTTCTCACGGCGGCGGCGGCTCGTTTTCCGGCAAGGCGGCGGCGGTGACCACGGCTGGTGGTCCAGAACGACTCACCGACTCCTCTGAAGCTAATGGGCTGGGCGGTGTCGTTCACAGCGGCCGGAGGAAGGAGATCCGAGGGCGGCGGCGGCGAGGAATCCGGCCACCACGGGCGGCGGTGCTCCGGTCAGAATCAAGCCGTGCTGCTGGTACCGTTTTCTTCGTCTCTTCACTCTGAGTCTATTGGGACCGGAATCACCTCGATCGGACACCGGACGGCGGAGATATCACGATCGGAAGTTTGGGTGTTTTTTCGAAACTTTGGCCGGCGAGTGTGGCGTCGTCCGGCGGAGTTGGCGGCTGCAAGACACCAATCCGAACTCGGCTCGACGAGATCTTTCCAACGAGCCGGGCAGTGTCGAAAACGGACGCCGGAATCTCACCGGAGGTTGGTCGGCCGTGCGTGGAGAAAGAGAGAGAAAACGAAAGGAGAGAGAGAGAGAGAGAGAGAGAAAATGAGGGTTCTGAGTTGTGAGGGTGAGGGATACGCCCAAGTGGCACAAAATAACAGGTTAGGCATGCTGACTGTCAAAACCTTTATTTTTGACCCCCACATTTCTCTAAAATTCAAATTCTGGCACAGACTTCTAAAATTTTCACACTTAAGTCTTTAAAAATTACAAATTAACCCCATTTCAAATTTTGGGTTTTACACTTAAAGAAGTTGACTAAACCCTTTCGAGTAAAAATAGTTGAAACATAATTTTTGCTAGAAAAATGTTAAAATTAATTAGCCTTAACAAAAAGGAGCTTTTGAAGTGAGATACTATTATTTACAGGAAAAATGTAGAGTTGAATATTATTCATAAAGACAAACTATGATGATGTCAAAAGTAAGAAGGTAACGACTTACTCACAACTACAAAAGTGAAGAATCATGACCAAGAAAATTTCCATTGTAATCCAGCTTCAAAATGACAAAATTGTCCTCCGCATTAAACCCCCACTCCCCATTAAAACGAGATGATAATAAAGTTTAGGAACTATTTGATAGATTAATTAAGAAACCCCCCCAAAAAAAAAAAAAAAAAAAAAAGAGAACAAAATTATTGCCATTCCTAAAAATGAAAAAAAAAAAAAACGAAGTAAGGAATTTTCTGATGAAAGAAAGAAGGTAAATATATTCGTAAAAACAGAAAATTTGAATATCATTAGCATTTAAAGTCCTAAATAATTTCCGGATTCTGTAAGGATTTGTAAAAGTCTAATGAACAGAATGTTCACCTACTTACCCAATTCCTGAAATGGCAAAAGTTCTTTCCAATTATTGTCCCCAAAAAATATATATATATATATATATATATATATATATATATATATATATATATATAGTTGGTTCAGATCACTGAACTAGTGCTCAGCATCAAGTTCAATGATCGTCACGTCCTTATCACCCAAAGTCAACTTAATAATCTAAAAAGTTGACCAACAGAACAATAGCAATCCACTTTAACTATGCTGGATTGAGAATAGAGTATGATTTCTCATAAAGGTCACCCACTGTTCCACTTCCAGTTCTTGACCAGGAGAGAGAGAGCGAGTTTACTTTTTGGAGAGAGAATAAAATGGACAAAGAGCTTCAGAGAAAGACATAAAGAAATAGTTCAAGGACAAGGGCTTTTGCGCTCTGTTAGAACGAGGAGAGAAAAAGCTAAAGACAAAACAAAATACACAGGAGAGAGAGATTCACTAAAAAATATATATTTTTGTTTGTTTGTTTTGTCGGGGCCCTTTGTATAAATAGTCTAAGTAAAATGTGTTTTTAAGTAAATAAATCACAAAAAAAATAAATTGAGTAAATAACTTAACTTACACATCAGTATTCTACGTCATTAAGTATGCTTCCACATCAGCATTCCACGTCATCAATTATGCTTTTAGGTTTTTTTTCTCTTCCTCCCCTACCATTTCGCGCCATTTTGTTCTCCCAGCCGCCTTCAATTTCTCCTCTCTTCTTCTTAAGTCATCGTCATCGCATAACCTCATTAACATTATTATCTTGCCCATTCAACATTTTTTTCTCGTCCAAAACGAAGTTTGAAGAAGAGCTAGTAAGTAAGTCTTTCATTTTCTATATCTTTTGTGGTGTATTTCGTTGTTGTTCATATGTTTTTAAGATGAGAATGTAGTTAAAAATGTTAAAAATCCATTAAAATAGTAATTTTACATGTTAAAAGACTAGTTTACATTGTCTGATATGATGAAGATCTGCTGGTTTAGAAAAAAAAAAGGATGGTCGGTTTGTGGTTTGTGGTGTGTTCTTATAACATGGTCGGTTCGTGGTCTGTTCTTGGTCTGTTCTTATAACATGGTCGGTTCGTGGTCTGTTCTTAGTCTGTTCTTATTGCACAATCGGTTCTAGTCTGTTCATGGTCTATTCTTGGTCTGTTCTTATTGCACGGTCAGTTTTTAGTCTGTTCTTATTGCACAATCGGTTCTTAGTCTGTTCTTGATTTGTTCTTGGGTTGTTCTTATTATATAGTATGTTTTTGGTTTGTTCTCATTATATGGTATGGTTTAATGACGTATTATTATCTTGATTAAATTTTTGCAGTTTTAAAATCTAAATAATGGCTCAGTGGAGGATTTTTTTTGACATTGGAGGAAAATGGGATGAGACTGAAAGTTGTTGGGTGTGGCATACAGATTGTAATTTAATTGGCATATATATGGATGAGAAGGATACTCTCGAAACCTTTGTTGATAAGATTTGTAGAAAATGCAAAATTGATGGACAAAAACATTCTTTGCAGCTATCATGGGTACCGAATTTGAAACAGAAATCGTTGCCCGTTCTAACAAAAGACAATGATGATTTGTTATTCTTTAGGGATATAGCCCACGAGGTACCGCTACACGTGATAGTGGATGGGAAGTTTATCAATCCCGAAGAACATATTGATGGAGTAAAAATTAAGAGAAATCCTCTGCATGATGATTTTTTTGATCATGATTTTATGGGTAATGTAGCTACTGGATGAGTTTTCGACTCGTAATGATATTCCACCACGGTCCACAACCACAACCAGAGTCACTGACCACAGCTAGAGCCACAACCGCTTGCCATTTTAAATGAAGTAGAAGTTCTTTGGTCCTTTAGTTTGTATGGACAAAGGCGAGTTTGGATCATCTCATGGATCTACCTTCAAAGGATGACGGATCTAGTTTAGAAGTTGGTCAAGATTACTTTACAAGTAAGAATGATTTGAAGGAAAAGTCGCATTTAATAGCTTTAAAAGGGAAGTTTGAGTTTGAACAACAAAATCAAATAAAGACGTGCTTGTAGTAGAGTGTGTGGATCCGAACTGTGTGTGGCGATCCGAGCACGCAAATTGAGACCGTCGAACATGTTTGTAATCCATAAGTATAATGGTGTTCACTCTTGCTCGTTAGAAAAGCGTTCAAGTAAGCACGGGCAAGCAACGTGCCGTTATTGGAAGTTGCATGAAAAACCAATTTGTAGGCGTCAAACAGGGTCCGGTTCAAATCAATTCAGAAATATGCCCGTGATTTAATTCGGGACGGCCTTGATTATTACAAAGGATGGAAGGCTCGTGAGCATGCACTTCAACTCGTAAGAAGGTACTACCAAGAAAGCTTCAATAAGCTCCCATCATACTTTCATATGGTGTCTCTTACTAATCACGGCAAGCATCACCAATATTCATTTTGATGAATGTAACTGTTTTATGTATCTTTTCCTAGCATATGGACCTTATATACGAGGTTTCGGTTGCATGAGGAAAGTTATCGGTGTTGATGGAACGTGGTTGAAGGGAAAATTTAGAGGTACGTTGTTAGTTGCCACCGCACGGATAGTGAACGTCATTGTTATCCGTCGCGCCGCATGGGCCATTGTAAACTCGAGAGAATGATGCATCCCGGACATGGTTCTTCTCGAACTTGAAGGTGATTGTCACCGATTACGAGGAATTAGTTTTTATTTTCGATAGGAATCAAAGTATAAGTAATGCATTGTCTACAGTTTATTCATTAGCACATCACGGTTGTTGCACATGGCATGTGTCTCAAAACATCAAGAGTAATTTCATTTTGTAGCGGTGTTCTCGCCACTATTCTTTAGAACCTCCGAGGCCTACCGCATTGATGAGTTTTTTGTCTTGTTTGATGAGTTGTCTGCAAGATATCCCAGTATTGCTAGATACCTACAGGAGCAAGTTCGTTTTGAAATGTGGTCTCGTGCTCATTTTAAAGGAAATCGATATAATATTATGACCACAAACAAGTCTGAATCAATGAACGCAATGCTCAAGGATGTTCGAGATTACCCTGTCATTGCCCTCTTTAATTTTATGGAAGCGAAGATGTCAGAGTGGTTTAATAACAGGCGGGTCGAAGCTTCTAAAACTAAAACATTATTAACGCCAAGTGTGGAAAAAACTCTTCGTGAGAGGCACAACAAAGCGGGATTTCTAACGGCCACAAGACTTAATACTGTTGAGTTCCAAGTGACAGGTGGAGAGGCAACTGTAATTGTCAACATTGGCGCGAGGAGTTGCACTTGTCGTGTGTTCGACCTTGAACAGATACCATGCGAGCATGCAATATCATGTTGTAGAGAAGCAGGAATGTCACTCTATGATTTATGCTCAAAATACTATAGGACAGAAGTTTGGGCTCTTGCGTATGCTAAGACAATCTATCCTGTGCCGGATACTTCGCAATGGGATATTCCGAATCACGTCAAGGAAATTCACCTTCTTCCACCGTGAGTTCAACCAAAGAGGGGTACGCCAAAGCAAAAACGCATTCCCAGCATAGGTGAGTTCACACGAAGAAAGAATCGATATGCTAGGTGTGGGCAATATGGACACTATCAGAAGAAATGTAAGAACGCACCGATGTAATCATGACTTATAAATTTCTTGTTTACAATGTATTCACACTCATTATATTCAACGGGTTACAAAATCTATTCAGCAGCTTATTATGGCTTTGACGAAGCTTACATTTATGGGGGAAATGTTGCCCAAATTTTTTCACAATAATGGTTTTTTTTTTTTTTAAGTAGGAAAACTTCTGCCCAAATCAGAAATTGCATTTAAAATTTATCATATTCAACAGGTTATTTTGGCTATGGAGAACCTTATATTTTATGGGGAAATGCTGCCCAAATTTTGATATAATAACGTATGTCTTTTTTTTTTTTTTTGAAAACTTTGAATCAAAACAGACCGGAGAGTTCTATTCTGCGCAAAATAGCCAACTCTGGTCTGTTCTTCCAGTCTGTGTCGCGAGGGGCCACGCCCGGGCGCGCCCAGAGCCCGGCCGGGCGGCGGCGTGAGGGGCCACGCCCGGGCGCGCTCGGGGGCCACGGCCGGGCGCATGCAGGGGCCACCCCCGACCAGAACCGACTAACAAAAAGGAACAGACCAACAACCGACAAAAATAGAAGAACAGACCAGAACCGAATAAGAACACACCAAGAACCGATCCAAATGGCAAGAACAGACCAGAACCGACCAAGAACAGACCAAGAACCGACCAGGAAAAAAATTTGTAAAAAATTATAAAACATATCTTTTTTCATATTTTTGGACTTCTTGGGTAATACTAAACTTTTTAGTTTGTACAAGAAAAAAAATTTAGTGTGAAATGGAAAAAACCTATAACAGACCTAGAACAGACCAAGAACAAACCACGAAAAAAATTTGTAAAAAATTATAAAACATATCTTTTTTCATATTCTTTGGACTTCTTAGGTAATACTAAACTTTTTAGTTTGTACAGGAAAAAAAATTTAGTCTGAAATGGAAAAAACCTATAACAGACCAAGAACAGACCAAGAACCGACCTAGGTCTGTTCTAGGTTTTTCCATTTCTAACCAAATTTTGTTTTCTTGTACAAACTAAAAAGTTTAGTATTACCCAAGAAGTCCAAAGAATATGAAAAAAGATATGTTTTATAATTTTTTACAAATTTTTTTCGTGGTTTGTTCTTGGTCTGTTCTTAGTCTGTTCTAGGTCTGTTATAGGTTTTTTCCATTTCACACTAAATTTTTTTTCTTGTACAAACTAAAAAGTTTAGTATTACCCAAGAAGTCCAAAGAATATGAAAAAAAGATATGTTTTATAATTTTTGACAAATTTTTTTCCTGGTCGGTTCTTGGTCTGTTCTTGCTCGGTTCTGGTCTATTCTTACCATTTGGGTCGGTTCTTAGTCTGTTCTTTGTCGGTTATGGTCTGTTCTTTCTATTTTTGTCGGTTGTTGGTCTGTTCCTTTTTGTTAGTCGATTCTGGTCGGGGGTGGCCCCTGCGCACGCCCAGCCGTGGCCTCAAGGGCCACGCCCGGCCGGGGCCCCCGGGCATGGCCCCTGCGCACGCCCCGGCCGGGCTCCCTGGGCTCGCCCGGGCGTGGCCCCTTGCGCGCCCGGCGGGGCTCCTGGGCGCGCCTGGGCGTGGCCCTGCACGCCCGCCCGGGGCTCTTGCACGCGCGCCGGGCGTGGCCCTTGCACGCGCCCGGGCGTGGCCCTTGCACGCGCCCGGGCGTGACCCCTGCGCGCGGACCTAGAAGAACAAACCAGAGTTGGCTGTTTTGCGCAGAATAGAACTCTCCGGTCTGTTTTGATTCAAAGTTTTCAAAAAAAAAAAAAAGACATACGTTATTACATCAAAATTTGGGCAGCATTTCCCCATAAAATATAAGGTTCTCCATAGCCAAAATAGCCTGTTGAATTTGATAAATTCTAAATGCAACTCAATGCCAATAATGAACATATTGTAACACCAACAACCAAAACAACCAAAACAATGTTAAACAATGTTAGGTTTCTATTCTACAACAACCAAAACAAACAACATTTCATAAACTGCAACTCAGGGGCTTCTTCATCTTGAACTCGCTCCAAATTCCGACGGCGACTTCAAGCCGGTAAGCTGCAACTTTTTCTTCTTTGAGGTCTTCTAAAGGGATTCTGCGGAGAAGGTATTCAATAAATTTGTAAGTGAAAAGTCCGCAGTCGCTTGATCTTTCGTTGTGCACCAACCCCTTGACCCGAATTATTGGCCATGTACACTCAAGTTTATCGCCTAGATGGTTGAATAAACCTGTGTGCTTCAAGAACATGGGCATCATCACAGCGATTGGCTACACTTCTCTTCCCATCTGTGAATCTCTATACATTGGAATAGCTGAGTCATACACCTTTATGTTGCATTTAGACAGATCAACATAAAGCGTGACCCAATGCTTCATCCGAATGTTTAGAGGCAAAGTGAAGCCCTTCGCGTCATCCCATTTCTGGCCAATTACGCGCTTCTTTCCACAGACATATTCATCCAGGTCATCATCAAATGTATAAGTTGCCAATTTCTTTTTGTTGATGAAGTATCACGCTTTCATCTTTTGGCAAAATATATTATCTAGGATGACAATATCCTTAATGAACTGCCCCTTAGGTGCCCTTGACCGCCGAATTGATAGAAGACCCGATGCCTCGTCAATTTGCTATAAGTCATAAAAAATTAATTCAGTATAATGATAATGGTATGAAAACTAAGACTAAATTTAGAAAATATGTTGTGATTACTTACATCATTAAACAGCCATTCACATGGCTTCAAGAGGACCTGGAAGAAGTCCTTCCTCCAATCTCCTGTGCCGCATACAATCAGCTCAGAGTCCATAGTAGGATCAGCAACCCATTTGTTGAAGGCCTCAACAGCATCGTTAAAGGTCCACACCTTCTTCCTCACGTTACGCAGGGGATCTGTGTAAGGTGAGTCCATATACCTGCTGGGCCTCTTAAGTCGCTTTTCAACCTTCGATGCAGACTCCGACTCCGACTGAACCTGTTGCTCATGCTGAGCCTCTGGATCTGGCTGAACCTGAGGGAGGTCAACTTCTGCCTCTGGCTCTGGCTGAAGCTGAGGGAGGTCAAGCTCCGCCTCAGGCTCTGGCTGAACCTGAGGGTCAAGTTCCGCCTCAGGCTCTGGCTGAACCTGAGGGAGGTCAAGCTCCGCCTCAGGCTCTGGCTGAACCTGAGGGTCAAGTTCCGCCTCAAGCTCTGGTTGAACCTGAGGGTCAAGTTCTACCTCAGGCTCTGGCCGCAGCTGTTGTTTTGCTAGACCCGCTAGATTGACCCTAATTTCCCTAACGGATTGGTCTAGCGAGTCTAGCCTCCTATTGATGGCTTCAAAATGTCTACCATTGTACTTATCATCTCATGATAGAGTATGTCCAGTATGTGGTCAATAGACATACCATCGTGTTGTTGTTGCTGTTGTTGTTGTTGTTGTTGTTGTTGTTGTTGTTGTTGTTGTTGTTGTTGTTGTTGTTGTTGTTGTTGTTGTTGTTGTTGTTGTTGTTGTTATTGTTGTTGGAGAAGTTGCTGTTGTTGTTGGGGAAGTAGTTGGAGACGAGCCAACTGTTTCGGGGGCTTCGGCTTATGGACATGGACCATTTGCGCACCATAGTCCAAAATTGATGCAAGCTGGTCAATCTCAGCATCTTCTTGGTCGGCATAAGGCATATACGACCTCATGCACATACTATTCATTTCCTCCTCAGTGGGATAAAGAACTGGTACGGTCATTCCCTGTACATTAAAAAAACATACATTCAATGATTATTTAGGTAGAAACATATTGTAGAAAAAAACAAATATGCCAAATTTGTAAAATTTACACCTACAAAAACTTTGTATTCAAACCCTTACCTCGCCACTGTGCATGAGGTCGTCTATCTGTCTAACCTCGACCAATGAAACCCGGCGTTGCTCCCATTTGAGCATTCTGGGAAGACGTCCCTCAACCATCTTTGCAAACGTGGCGCCGATGCTTGGAAACGTTTCGAATGCCCAAACCTGCGTTAAACCAATTTTTTAAAGTCTAGTAAACCAATTATGATATTATTTACTATAATGCATGAAAAGTTATTAACATAACTGTATAACATACCTGGAAGGCCCAAGGAAACCCCAAGATATTGAGTAGGTTTCCTTGACGCTCTTTATTTGCGTCCTTTCCGAACCCATTTTCGGTATTTGTCTCTCAAGTTCTTCTTGAGCCCGCAGAGTGCATTCAAAAGACACCCTGCCCCATGGATAGTGTTGAAGAATTCTAAGTCGTCAACGTAAGACAGCCAATCCGATGAGACGGTCTTCTTCTCGTCCCCCGATAATAGTACTTGTGCTAAAAATAAATGATAGCGATCTTTGCTTTATCGCTACCTTTTATCTTATCCCCCTCGTGAGCAATTTTCTTAAATACGCAACAAGTACTACGGGGAGTTGAAATGCTCCAATAATCTTATACTCTTTGAAGCTTTCAAGATCACGTCTGGCTCAGGAGATTCCCCACAGTTCAATCCAGTTATTAAAGCAAATTCCCTCATTCCAAACCGAGTTGCGGTTCCATTAACCTTGAACCACAACTCATGTCTTTTTCTTGTTTCTATCTGCCTTAAAAGCAGATAGTGTGTCAACACCCCACAATATGTCATATTTTCAGACATTGAAATAAAATGTCCGGAGGCAGACTTCTTGAAGATTGGCATTTCTGTCTCGGGGTCTAGACTCTGCCTAATTACCTCCAACGCCTCAATCTTTGACTTCATCGTCACTTTCACTGGAAAATACTCCCGTATAGGATCCATTAACGTCTTTAGATGTCCGATCCCAGGAATTTCACCAGTGTTGTACTTTGGGAGGTCATACTGTAAAAGAAGACAGAACACATAGGTCAGAACCGATCAAAATGACAGAACCGACCAGACACGACCGAACCGACCTAAAATCCCGGCAGGAACAGACCAAGCAGAAAGAACAGACCAAAAACTGAACAGAACCGACCAAAACCGACCAAAACTGACCAAGAACCGACCGCATACAGAACCAACCAAAATTGACTAGAACCGACCATGATCGACCAGAACCGACTAAGAACCGACCACCAGAAATGACTTTAAATGGACCTAGAACCGACTGCAAACAGATTAGAACCTAAACCGACTTTGAACAAACCAATGTTGCTTATATTAAGTTTTTGTTCTTGCAAAAAAAAAAAATATAAGAAAATGTCAAATAAGAATATTACCTCAGTCGATTTCGTTGCCTCGTGTGTTCGGGAAATGGCCGTTTTAGTTGAGGAAGAGTCGTTTTGTGATGTCATTACTTCTAAAAGCTGCCGGATTTTTAGTCGGTTTTCGTGGTTGGGGTCGGTTTTAGTGCGGGATCGGTTTTTGGTCGGTTTTAGTGGGAATGGAGGTCGGTTTTTGGTCGGTTTTAGGAAACCGTCGGTGTTTGGTGAGGTGGTCGGTCGGCCGAGACGAGAGGTGGTCGGTCGGTGAGAGGTGATCGGAGAGAACTGCCGGTGGTCGGTCGTGAGAGGATTTGGTCGGGTGGGAGGAAGTGAGAGAGTCGGTAGAGAGAGAGGGTCGGTCGAGAGTGATTGAGGTTTTTTTGAGAGTTTTTGAAAAAATGACCCATTTTGAGACTAATAGGACCCATTTTTTACCACGTGAGATACACGTCATCATTTTTTTGTTATAAAAAAAAACCGGCGTATTTCCTCAAATTTTGATTTTCTCCGGTCTCTTTTATCAAATATTCTCTTTTGTTGGGTTGAAATCCTTCATTCTGTTCTGGCCATCACCATCATTGTCCCATTTGTACAGCTTTACGTTTTTCACTTACTAGCAACTTTCTTCGGCTTTGGGTTTGTTAAGAAAAAAGCCTCAGAGAACCCAAGTTTCAGTCTTAAAAAAAATTGAAACTTTTTTCATCTTTTCTCTTGTTCATATCCGTTTTCTTTTTCAGTGCCTTGTTTCTTGTCTAAGTCTGAAGTTTTGGTCGTTTCATAATGACTGTGGAGGACCAAAGGGGTAGTGATGGTGGCAAATATGTTTCGTTGGACCGTTTTCCTGTTGGCATGCGAGTTTTGCCGTTGACGACGACCCAATTTGCCTCAAAAGTGTTGGAGAATCTTCTTCGTAAATGCCAGTATCAGGGTTTGTTTCAATTCTCTATCTTTTCAATTTTTTTGAATTGGAAATCATTTTAGTGTTTAGTTTTCTCTAACGAGTTTATGTTGTGTAAATTTTCTTTGTAATGGTCTTCCTTTTTAGGCTTGTTGATAAGCTTATTATAAGTTGTGCCTTTGGTGTCTTAATTTCATTAATGTTTTGTGAAATAAATAATTTCATGCTTTGTTGGATTTTTTGAGACATGCGTTTCAAAAATCAGCCTTTGAAGGCTATGCTAGTTTGTTATTTCTGAATTGTTTTTGGTCTTTCTTGCTACTTTTTCATGAATTTGTGCTGTGGTGTTCTGACTTCAGGGTACATGTGAAAATAATCTGTGACTTTGATTGATCTATTTGGTTTTGACTTTACACAAGTTTTTTTTTTTTTTTTTTTTTTTTTTTAAATATATGATTTTTGGGTTCTTGCAGTTACCACGACTAATCAGGCTGTCAAGGCACTAAAAATGTTGAGGGAAAACAGGAACAAGTTTGACCTTGACATCAGTGATGTTAATATGCCGGACATGGATGGATTTAAGCTCCTTGAGCTTGTGGGGCTTGATATGGAGCTACCTGTCATTAGTGAGCATGAGTCCTTTCTTTTTCTTTTCCTTTTATTTCTTTTTGTTTATATTCTTTTCAGGCACAAACATGCATAACACACATCATCTCCTCCATTTTTTTTTCTTTTGATTAAGGAACTCATTTGGCATTCTTGTGGTAGTTCAGTGAATACTGCTATTGTGTTTATTTCATTTCATAGATAAAATTCAGGACTTTTATATGGTCTCCTATTGGAGATTACTATTTGGTTTGGACGGTAGAGAATGGTTAGTTTTTGACGTAGGAGATATACGAATATTAACTGACATTTGTGTTCTAATGTGTTTTTAGGGTTATCAGCCTATAGTAACACCAAGCTTGTGATAAAGGGATATGATGCCGAAAATAGACCGGTTTTATATCACCCTTCAATTCGAATTAGCGAAAGCAATGTCTCCTTGCATAATATGGATTCCAAACATTCATGATCTGGATGTGAATGAGTCGAATTACTTATCCCTCGGTCTATTAGTGAACTATCTCTCCAGGGATTGTGAAAGATGTTCCACTAGAAATATTCTTGTTATTGCTTCGACTCATATTCCCCAAAAAGTGGATCCCGCTCTAATAGCTCCGAATAAATTAAATACATGCATTAAGATACGAAGGCTTCTTATTCCATAACAACGAAAGCACTTTTTTCACTCTTTCATATACTAGGGATTTCACTTGGAAAAGAAAA